>JAOVVB010000018.1:18018103-18041073 GCA_028570985.1 Heterobranchus longifilis | reverse complement strand
CCATTTTTGGCTACAGCTTCTTTTTCTCTCTCCAGGCTGCACATAAATTTGTAATTTTTTTTATGTTGAGAACTACTTATCACATGATGATCATCGTCAAGGATCAACAATAAACATGTGTAAATAAATAAAAAAATAAAATACAATACAATAAAGTAACCCAAGGAGCAACCTCAGTGTGTGAAAAAAAAAAAAGATCCCCACAAGCCCCATAGCATCTATAAGCTAGATGCACTTAATGAACTTTAAGAGGGTTGAATTTTTATGCCACATCATTAGTTAAAATTATATTAAGCCACATAAAAGTTATGCTAATAATAAGGGCCGTGGCCAATTTGAGTGATATATTTATATGATAATAAATAGAAGTGTCAATGTAATGTTTTTTTAAACATTACATTTTTCTAATTTTCATGTTATTCAGTTGAGCTTCAAAACTGCTCTTCAGGAAAAATAAACCTGTGACACGTCATGGAGGGTTCATCCAGTGCTTGTTGATACAGTCCATGCTTTAACGGTGGTGAAAAAAAGAAAAGAGGCAGAAAAAAGAAAAAAGCACTCACCTTTATCTTCTTCATCTGATTTGTCACCATTGGTAGTCTTTTCTGTTTCTGAAGAAACGAGAGCTCAGAACTACTACTCTGACTTTTCATTTAACAACATAAAACTCAAACTGTGTGTGTGTGTGTGTGTGTGTGTGTGTGTAATAAACAATTACCTTTCATTTCAGCTTTCAGGGTGACTCTTGTTTGTCCAAGCTGGAGCAGTTCAAACTGTTCAGAGCAAATAAGAGACAGAACAATAACAGTGTATAAAATCCGCAAGTTACTGTGAATCAAACACCAACATGGAAAATACAGTATCTCAGCTGAGGAATAATAATTGGATAGGAAAGTGTAATATATAGAACATACATACAGTATAGACTAATGCTGTGAGCTAATTATGAGTTAACTGAGGTTTTTGAAATTATTTATGGCTTCCATAATTAGTTAGAAATGATTAACACTGACATGCAATAAATAACTGACATTAAACACAGAGCTCATTGTGTGAAATATTTATTACAGACAGGGAAAACATTGTATTATTTACTCATTGCCATTCTTTCATTGTTTTTTGTTGTTTTGTTTAAGATTTATTTTTAACTTCTAAATATTTGCATTTAAGGTGGTGAAACGTTTCAGTTCCCCTATAATCCTGCAGGGGGCGCACTTCACACAATGGCAGTCAGGACAGCGTCTGTCGTGGTAGACACGAATTATGTGTCAAGTTTGTTTAGAATCGTAACAAGAGAAAAAAGAAATAATAAAATTGTGATACTTACAGAATCACAATACAAATAAAATCAGTACACAAGTATCGTGATAATTTCATATCGGATGATCCCTGGTGATTAATTAATTTATAGATCCCTAATATATATGTACATTTTCTACAAACTGATTGAAAGTGACTGATTTGATTTAATATCTTTTACAGTAATACTGCAAAATATCAATGTACTTTTCAAACATTTTCAAACAATTAAAAATATTTCGGGAACGTTTTATTATTTAAATGAACACAAAAATGTATAAATACAAGGGTGAGTCAATAATTATCTGCACTTCTGTTGGCCCAGTCACTGCTGTGCACGTGTGAACGTGTTACATCAGTTCATTTGTAACTACGGTGGGAGACAAACTGGACGTCCCACTTGTGATTTGCACAGAAAAGGGCAGCGTGCAATGATTCGTGTTTTTTTTGGTCGGAGCGTGTACCTGGTGTTATTTATCAAACGACTTTGTGAGAAAGAGAAAGTTATGGAGAAACTGTTTTATGGCATAAAAAGCTTTTGTACAAATGGAAGTTCAAGGAATACCTTGTTTAAATATTCATTTATCTATTTAAACAAACAATCGTGAAGCCCTGACTCAAAGGCAGACAAGTTTGTGAGGAAAACCAAGAGATATTTATTTTTTACTAAAAAAACAAAAAACAAACAAACATATGGTTATAACCAAATTGACATGTTATTCAGCTTGAGCTTGCATTTTTGAATCTGTTATTTTTGGTAATAAGATAAAAAAAAACCTTATAAATCCATATAAATATTAAAGCTGAACAGTATAAACAGGTGTGTCTGCGGCGCGCGCTGTCTCACTGTGGTAGCTAGCCTGTTAGCATGTGCAGCACGATGATGCGACTTTTATTCACAACAAGAAGAAATAAAAAAAAAACTTCTTACTGTTTTGGTTGTTGCTTCTTGTTGATCCACAGACAATGCCCACGAATCAGTAGCCATTTCTTTTCTTGCTTAGTGATATTTTTTTTACGCTTTAAAAATTTTTTTTTAAATATAATTTCACACAACTTCTCAAAACACTGATTTCGCCCCACACAGCTCCACTAATCTAACGGTTCTGTGTCGCCTCATCAGGTGTCCGGTCTGACTTCGGAAACATTATCCTTTAGTTCCTACTTTTTTTTAAAAATATCGTCAGTGAATAATAAAATCACTTCATCTGAGAAATGTCTAATAGACTATGAAGACTTATTCGGAATTCTAAAGGTAGATATATTACTACATGACTGATGTCGTTCATGAACGAATCGATTCATTGAACCGACTCTTTAAAATTTTAACCGACTCTTAGAGCTGAATACCTCTCTCGAAATCGAGTCACATATTTAAATCGTTCCTTCTTCTTCTTCCTTGCAATTGAATCACAATTCAATAAACTACCCTATGTTACAACCAATTTATTGTTCAGTCTAGGATAAAATGGCAATGAGCTGTTTCAGATTAGTGAACCGGATCAAATGATTCGATTCACTGAATCGAGTTCCTGTGGCCAAACTACAACTGTAAACACAAGCTTAGTATCAGCTCTGCTCAATAAAAGCACGTCAACTCAAAAAGTGTCATTAATTACTGTACCTATTGTATCAGCAGGAAAAAAGGAGAAAGGGTTCTCCAGATCCAGGATCGGGAACCTGCAACGTATGGTGTAGAACCAGAACTAAATAAGATCACATCACCCAAACCTCCCTCACCCACTCTCACTCTATACCACCCTAGGCAAAGTACACCAGGGATGGTGTACCAATCCATCGCAGGGTATAGGCACATTGGCACACACACACACACACACTCGCATACCCACTCACCTACTCATTATGGGCAAATTTGGGAGCACCAAGTAACCTAAAATGCATTCTTTGGGCTGTCGGAGGAAACCAGAGCACCCGGAGGAAACCCACCCAGCACGGTGAGACATGCAAACTCCATGCTCACAGACCTGAAGAAGGAATTGAACCACTACACCACCATGCTCAAACAAACCTACAGTACAGATCAGTATTTATTTCTTGTGCAAATAGGACATAGAGGTTCCTTCTGGTTAAAGCATCTGGAGATGTGTATTATGAATATTCTAACTACCCTTTTCACTATAACATATGTCTCAACCTGGTTTCATGAAAGAATAATTTCAGTGTACGTTAGTGGCCTCCCTTGTAACGAGAACAGAATTCACCGGAGCACCTTCCTGGTTGTAATCTGCTGCTGACAAATGTGCAGCAATTATGCGATGCAGTCATGCTGACATGGACCAGAATCTCTGAGGAATATTTCCAACCTTAAGTAGGCTACAAAGTAGGAAGTCCTGCCTACAGTTAGTACTTATATAGAGTTCTTATTAAGTGAATGTGCCCCTGATCAGACATTACTGTATAGCCACACATACTGTAAGAATTAAAAGAGATATTATTTAACAAGAAATAGCATATTGTATTGTGATTCATGCTTTTTATATAAAAAGAAAATAATAGGCAATCATATCACTGCGGAGATGTTCCGCCTGTAACAAGATGTAGAGACGAGACACTGAGGGCAGATGCTTTTGACATTCTTGATAATAATCTCATGTCGGGTGAAGACTTTTATTGCTGATGATTAATGGGTAAGTAGCGTCATGCATTACAGTATGTATAAAAGAACTGTCAAATTATAGTATAGTTGTGTGGGTTGTTATTAAGAGAGAGAGAGAAAGAGAGGGAGGAGAGAAAGAGATACAGAGAGAGAGAGAGAGAGGGAGAGAGAGAGCGGTTTAATTTAATTGTAAAAGCTCTGATAAGCCCTTCTTCCACACACAGGCACACACACACACACCAACCTGTTGTCTTTAAGAAGCTCTAGAGGGTCCATATTGATTGTCATGGTTACCTTCTGTGCAAAAAAAAAACCCCAAAAAAACAGATGGATCAAATCAGCCACAGTGGCAAAAATGTGAAAAGAGTAAAGGGGGGGGGGGGGCAATTAAACAAAACATATGTTTCTTTTTTTGTGCCAAATTAATGCCTACTACTGTGCTTTCTATGCATGCTGCTGCATTTTATTTCAGCTCAGATTTATCAAAAACGACGCACAAATAGGCGCCCTCATCAGTGATTGTGGTCAGCCTAGGAGGAGGAGGAGAAGGAGGAAGGTGAGGAGGAGGAGGGCACACTAGGTGGTGCTGAGGCTCAGGGAAAAGGGGATGGAGTAATCAGGGGGATGTTATGCTGCTGAATGAGACACGCGTCCACATCCTTCTCCGCATCGTTCTCTCATCATCATCAGCACCAACTCCAGCCCCAGACCAAGAGCTACTTTTTATAACCACATGTTGCTGTGGCGAGCGGCTGCATCGGTGGGGTTGCAGCTGCTGCTGCTCACGCACACACACACACACATACACACACACATACACGCACTATCTCACTGTCTCTCTGTCTCCCTCTCTCAGTTGTTTTTGTGAGAGTGGTTTAATTCAGAGTTTCAACCACCTGTGACAGCTGCTGGTGCTTTCACGCCACTCACTGACTGAGAGACAGAGAGAAAACAGGAAACAAAGACAGAGCAAAAGGATTGCTTTTCATGCTGCTTTCTCAAAACCTTGCAAGTATTAGAAAAGGATTTCCTCAAGCATCTTAACACCAATGTAAGGTAAGCCTGCTCCTTTTTTCTTTTTTTTTTGGTTTTGTTTTGTCTGAAAGTGCAAAGTGGTAAGTGCAATGAAAGACTATAGAATGTGCAAGATCAGACCAGGCATGCTGAATCCTTTCACTGGATACTAGAGAAATTCAATAGTATGTGTTACATTTATTTAGGTTGTAAAGAAAAAAAAGAAAGAAAGAAAAAAAGCACTATCGGTGGAGTCTAGGAAGCTTGGTGTGATGTGAAGACGCAGCACGGATCAACAGGTGACTTCTGCAGCGTGTTTTTGTCTCTCAGCATGAATGGACGCAGGGGACCAGGGGTTTATATTAGACGGTGGAGACCTTTCATTAGACTGTGCGTTGAGTCAGTCAGCTGAGACTCCTGGCAGAGGAACTGAGTCACACTCTGGGTTTTCCTAGACCTCCTGCTCCTCTGAAATCCTTTTTTCTCCCCCCCATGTCCTGCTAATATTTCAAACACACGTATGTCATCAGAGGGATGCTGTAATTGAATCAGACTTCTGGATAAATATAGGTTTCTGTGGCATGCTTCTCCATTAATTTGCCTGCTCACAAAATCTCAGAGCCGAATCAGATTACGAGGCACCTGCTTTGTTTCAGACGCACATCCCCCCGAACACATGATGGCACTCTTGGCACAGACTACAGTACCAAAGCGGAGCGGTTAAACGCATCGCCTCTGTCCCTTCTCGCTCTCATCTCAATATGCCGTATGTAATACAATGCTTCCTCTGTGCACGAGTTATTGCCGGCTAAAAGGTGCATTGGATGGATGATGGAGATGCTGGATGCTGATGCTGCTCTACGATAAGCGCTCGGAGAGATGTTTAATCTTCAGCTGCCATCGCTTGCCTTATCCTGGCCGAGGGATTAGGTTATGAGAGATACATTTCTGTCACATGCAATTAAGGAAGCTTTTCAAAAGGAAGAGAAAACATATTACTCTTATATATAACAAAAATGTAAAAAATAATTTATATATATCTATATATATCACTTGCTTGTATGGAGAATAGGAAAACAACAGAACGGTCCCAACAGCAATTGGACATGGGAGCAAATGTAACAGTGCTGCTAAAACAGGACAGAATGTAATGTAATGTAATAATTACACCCGCCATTAGTGCTGTGAATGTAAGTGTTAACGATAAGAAGAAAAGCCGATTATCTCTCCTTGTTGGCTTTTTAAAAATTATTTAAGCAAGCAAAGCATAACACATTCTTAATCTTCCTTAACAACTTAGATTCAGTCTTTTTTGTTTTGTTTATTACTTCCTACATTTCAAAACTATGAAATAACACATACACCAACAATAACGGTCAATTATTATTTTAAGACCTGAAAGTCAGCTGGAATAGTTCTTGTAAGAACAGTATTGTCGAGTGCATTTGTAAAACCCATCAAGCACCAAAATGAAACTGTCTCTCATGAAGACCTTCCCAGGAAAGCAAGACCAAAACGTACCTCTGCTGCAGAGGAGACATTCATTTAGTGTCACCAGCCTCAGAAATCACCAATTAACAACCAGCACCTCAGATTAGAGCCGTTATAAAGCTTTACAGAGCAGAAGTAGCAGACGCATCTTAATATCAACTGTTAAAGAGGTGATTTGTTGAAGCTTTGTTTTACAATGTAGAATGAAATACAAATCAGGAAATACCACGAAATTAGAAGGTGTGTCCGAATTTTTGACTGGTAGTGTATCTGCATATGGTGGAACAGGGTCCTCAGTCCTGAGCCTGTATTAAGTTGTCCATGTTCTCTTTGTTTCCCTGTGAATATTTTGGTTTCCTCCCTCCTTTCAAAATCTTGTAGGTGAACTAGGTGTATTCCTTCTTCATGTCAAGTGTTCTGTGGATAGACTCCATCCATGCCGTGAATTGGATCTGAATCATTACTGAAAGAGGGAAAGCCTGATAGACAGACAGACAGGCAGACAGGTAGATAGATAGATAGACAGAGGAACAGATAGACAGACAGACAGACAGACAGACAGACAGACAGACAGACAGAAGACAGACAGACAGACAGACAGACAGATAGATAGATAGATAGATAGATAGACAGACAGACAGACAGATAGATAGACAGAGATCAGCAGACAGACAGATAAAAAGAACGATAGACAGATAGATCAGCAGACAGACAGATAAATAACCAGATAGACAGATAGACAGACAGACAGGTAGACAGACAGACAGATAGACAGGCAGACAGATAAATAGACAGATAGATAGACAGATAGACAGGTAGATAGACAGACAGATGAACAGACAGACAGATAGAGTTTTTTTTTTACTGATTTTATACAAAACTTGCCTGTTACAGCACTTGATGGAACATGAAATTTAATCACCTATAAGATTACATTACACAAAATACAGTAGGTAGGTAACTACAGGTAACTAAGTCATGAAATAAAGTAATGAACAAATAAGTAAAGTGACTGAAATGCACATGAACATAATAAAGTGGTCATAATTAGAATGTGTGGTAAGTCCCATAAGTAATTAATTATATGAATAAATAGGCAAAGGCAGAAATGCTGCAATAAATACAAAAATGTCAGCTTGTGACTTTTTGTGTTTCAGAGACGTCCCCCAGCGCAGCTCTGTGTGTGTGAAAGAACAGCTGCCAGTCTGCAACCATGCCAGGCCTGATTAACAAGGCCAAGCGTACCGCGCTGCCACTCAGCGTCTCTGACATCACTTCCAGCGTCCGGGGTTACACCCTGGCCATGACAGCCTCCATGACGTATGAAAACATTGAGGATCATCCCATAGAAGGTGCGAATAACCCGTCTCTGCCTTCACTACAGCGATGATAGAGATCTGACATACTTTGTATTTTTTTACAGTATATACAGTACTGATCAGGTGGCATCAGTACTGTATATATGACATGCCTTAGTGTAATACATATATTTTAAATTCTTCCAGCAATGCAAAATCAAATGATGCGTTTACATCTTACAGAAGTAATATTCTACAACAAGATGCTGTTTTGGTCTGTATAGTATGACTCATTTTTTTTCTGGCAAGTGGATGCGCTTGAATGCGTACCCTGGACTTCGGCTACCCTTTGAGCAGTCACAAAGTCATTTGGGCCAGACAGTAGACATTCCTTTGGCAGCCTCAGTCTATCTAGGGAAAGCTTGTTGATGTCAGGCGTAGTAGCTTTACAGCATTAGCCTGTGAAATCCTCAAAGGAAAAAAGGAATCAGAATGATTGATAGAGCCTCAGTCATAGTGCGGGGGGATCTCGCAGTGTAGCAAATCCACTGCTGTTTTCTAAAGCACCAACAACAGAAAGTGTTTTAGGTTCATTTTTCTTTTTCTGTCCTCCTGATGCCAGAATCATAAATCGAAGACACACTATTCCTTTTCTCCCTAGAAAGCTTGTCAATGAGGCAGCTGCTTGAGACTATGTCTTGACTATAGACTATATATGTAAGATTGAATAAAAGTGACTTTTCTTCTGGTACTAGCAAGCGCTCAGAGTACAAAGCACAAGTTACAAAGAAAGATGTTAATTGGTTGTCAGTGGGGAGTGTGTCAGGTCTAGTTGCTCATGTGGTTGAGGCTCTGGGTTGCTGAGGTTCAAGTTATGTTTTGCCTTTAACTCTATTTAAGATTAGAACCCATCACCCGATGAGCTGAACAGCACAGTCGCATTGCACCTCCAGGGTCTGAGTTCGATTTCCGTCTTGGGTCTGCGTGCATGCAGTTTGCATGCTCTCCCCATGCTAGATGGGTTTCTTCCGGGTACTCGGTTTCCTCCCACAGTCCAAAGACATGCAGATTAGACTAACTGCCATTCCCGAATTGTGTGAATGAGTGTATGAATGTGTGTGTGTGTGTGTGTGTGTGTGTATGTGTGTATGTGTGTGTCCCCTGTGATGGACTGGCATATCATCCCTGCCTCAAGTCTCATAGGCTCCAGGTCCCCCGCAACACTGTATACCGAATAAAGCCATATAGACAACGAGTGAGTGCGACTGTAATTCAATTTTCTGGATCAGCATCAATAAAATTTATTATGAAATACAGCAGGCAGATACAATCAGAATTTATGTATATTGAAAGAGCATCCACGTCATCAATTATAAAATAAACATATTCAAAGCTTTTTCATTTACTTACTGTAACTTGTTACTGGTATATTATTTAATAAAAAAACAATTGAATGCTTTACTTTATATTGTATGTTGTATGTTAATGGAAGAGATGAGTTAATGTTTGAACATGTTATTTTAGGTGGGCATCCATTTATTTGCTTTCTTTTTTCTTTCCCTTCATTTTTTTTTTTTTAGGTATTTTCATTTACCCGCTGGAGGAGGGCTCAGTGGTGGTGGGCTTTGAGGCAATGATATCCAGCCAGATAATAACACTGCAGATCAAAGACAAGGCAAAAATCGAAGACTGCTACTTCGACTGCTGCACAGCAACCAATGGAAACCTACAGAGTGACAATGGTAGGATTTTATTGTTTTGTTTTCTTTTTAAAACTGCCCTTGAATTGTGCCATGTTTTGACCTACTCCAGAACATCCTTTGAATCACTGCCATTTAAGTGCTTGTTGAATTAAAAAATGGTTTGTAGAATATTTAAGTATCCTATCTTCGTCCATAAATCTTCTCAAACTGCTGCTGTAGAGCATGGGTATCATACAGTATCTTAATAAATACTGTGGTAAGGGTGAGGGCTGAGATGATCCTACAGTGATCTGACTTCACTTGCTCATTAAAGGTAATAGAACGTGCTGATTACATCAATTTGATTGGACCCTTACTAGTACTTTCTGATTGTCCCGCAGGTCATGTGGTACTTGATGAAGATCTGGAGAGCATGGTGTTGGTGGTAAATCTGGGGGTTATTCCACCTCTGGAGACTGTGAATGTGTTGGTCAGCACATCTTATGAGCTTTCCACCCTTCCAAACGGGGGCATCCGGGTCACCTCGCCACCTGTCTGCACTCCAAGGGTCCAGCGCTCCATTAAGGAGGAGCAGGCTTTCTCTCCCAGCACAAGCAGGAAGTAGGACATCAACAGTTTCCCACTGGTCAAATGTGTTTAACACGTCTGCTTTATGCAAGCAGTACGAGTTCTGAATTCTTAGTTAGGCATTCTTGCTCTTTTCTAATGAAAATGATTTATTTTAGCTTAATAAGCAGTGGTGAGTACGATTAATTTTTTTGTTTCTGACCAAGGAGAGAGAGACACCACTGTGCTCTGGGCTCTCATGAGCAGATGGCCTCAAGCAACCAACTGTGTCTGTCCTGTCTACTGGAGGAGGAGTCTATCAACTCCATTGACTACGAGTTCAACTTTCAGCTAGAGATCAGAGGACCATATCTACTGGCAGGTCAGAATATTACTCATACTGGCATAGATAGATAAACTGATAAATTGATTGATGTATGGGAATGGACAGAGAAAAAAATACCAAAATAATCAAATTATTGATTAATTACCACGGAAGGTGGTTGCTTGATGGGTAGATATTGGTTAGATTGCTGATTATTGGATGGCAAATGGATGCAGAGTGGATAGATGAATAGTGCATTCTTGCTTAGACAATATGGGTTGTGGATATTTAGAAGGATGAATACATGGATGGCTGTGAATTAATGGATTTCTCAACAGATGGTGGATAAATAGAAAGATGATGGACAGATAATTGGATGGTTAGAAAATTGGCGGATTAGATGGACGGAAGATGGTCAAATAGATGACTGGATTGATGTTTGGTTGGTTGGTTATATATATTTAAAATGGCTGATTGGTTGGTTGGATGCCATCTCCTACACATCCAACCACCCATTCATTTGACTTACTTGCAAATGTGATACTACATTTATATTTACAGCATTCGGCAGACTCCCTTATCCAGAGCAACTTGTATTTTTATGTCATTAGACATCTAAGCAGGTCAGGGATAAGGGCCTTGCTCAAGGGCCCAACAGTGGCAACTTTCGAAATAGTGGGGTCTGAATCTGGGGCCCTCCTATCAGTGGTCAAACACTACAAAGCCCACTCGAATAGAAAAGATATTTGGTTAGATATGTGGAAGATGGCTGTTTTTTTGGTTGAGTAGATGGATGTAAAGTTAAAAGAGATGTAGATCATTGGATGGATAGAAGATAGTTGGTTGGTCGGTTGGGAGGATGGATTGATAGATGGTTGGATGGTTATATGGTTGGATTATTGTATTGATGGAAGATGGCTGTTGGTTGGTTGGTTGGTTGGTTGGTTGGATGGATGGATGGATGGATGGATGGATAGATGGACAGATGCTTGGATCATTGGATGGACAGAAAACAACTGGTTGGTTGGTTGATTGGATGGTTGGGTGGATAGATGGATGGATTGATAAATGGATGGACAGCAGGTTAGTTGATTGGATGAAGGAGACTATTCAACTAGGACCAAATCCTACTAAATCCTAACAATAATGCTATGGACGACTGTATATGCTGGACTTTCACTTTATCCATTTACACTTGCATATATCTATAGAGGACTGCTCAACACTAGATCTTGACACAGTTACTATTTATTTTACTACCTTGCACTCTTTTTCTCGTTTACTTATTTACGAAATGGCCACTAAGACAATTATATTCTGCATATTTGTAAATACTGTATGTACAGTATATACACTAATTGTAAGACTAATAATGACTGACTACTTAATTAAACAAACCCACTTGGTAAAAAAAAAAAAAAGTGTAAATATAATTCATTTTATATATTGTAAGACTGAGGTTTTCCTGTACAGGAGTGGAGAGCCCTTCTCACGCCATCCGGGCAGATGCTGACCCCTCCGCCCATTCTGCAACCAGCATTGTGGTCACCCTGGCAGACAAATACACTTATGACTGCCCTGTGGAAATCCTCATTTATCCCAGTGGTATGTGCTATACAAGAAACCATAACTATAATCACATATACGTACATGTAATTTACGTTTTCTAAACAAACAAACAAACAAACAAACAAACAAACAAACAAACAAACAAGAAAAGAACAGGTAGGTGTAATTTAGCACTTTAGTAGAAGCAGTCATGCTCAGCAGTAAAGCGTCCCACACAGATCCTTTTAAATGTTTTTTTGTGAAACCTAATAGCTTTTGAGGAAGCTATTTTAAAAAAGAATTGTGAACACTACTAGACAAGTGCAGTCTGTACTTGGCGTAGTCATAGATTCACTTATCTTTCTCAGTTTGTACTACATCTAAAAAAAATGCCATTTATTCATACAGTAAACACTTATCCTTTTATTGAAGACAGCTCTTTGTTGACAGTGATGTCAACAAAGAGCTGTCTTCAATAAAAGGATAAGTGTTTACCAGTTGGCAAATTTCTGTGAATATGTTGCCTTGATAAAGTCCATTCAGAAAGATCCTTTAACAATAGTCCTGCCTGTGGCAATTTCTTTTCAGTCTACATTATAAACATGTAGTTAAAAAAAGCCCCACAGCTGACAGGGTATGTAGCAAAAATAAGCCATAAAGCCAACGAAGATTATTTTGAGGTCCATATTTGGGAAAAGCAATCTATGTATTTTGCTTTTCTTTTAAACTGAAGTAATTTGGAGCTTTTTCCTAGGGGAAGGACAACGGTTACTGTGAAAGAACTCCAGAGAAGAACCAATAATTTACTCACAGAGGGGGCCACGAATCTTTAGAATTCAACTATCTTTGCAGCCCTCCAACAATTTGGCCTCTATGGGAGAGTGGCTCCACTCTCTGGTAAAATGCACATAATGGCTTTCTTGAAGTTTGCCAGGAGACACTTAAAGGACTGTCAGGTCACAAAAAACAAGATTCTTTAATTTGCTGAAAGCCCTAAAGGCCAAGCGATACACCCAGGTACCACTCATCGCCTGGTCAATTCCATCCCTACTAGGGATCCATTCTGGCTCTTATCTTGATGTGTCTTACACTTTGCTTTTTTCTTTCATGCTGTCAACAGCTGTCCAAGTTCCAAGTTCCACTGTGCACAGTCAAACAGATGGAGGGTGCAGTCTTGTTATACAGATGGTGGATTCATTTTATAATACACTTTTCTTTAGGTTTCCAGCAGAGAGATGAGCTTTTATGTTCCCTTCTCTCCTGCTCATTACTGAGGTCTCCAGATGGGCTTCGGTGCAGGTATTTGAAAAATAAAGCCACTCTTATAGAGTGCTGTTTTGCTACAGGTTTCCAAGGAAAGTCTGAGGATCCACTGCGTCGACCATTATTTCTATAGGGCGTAGATTTTATTTTAATTCCCCTGTTACTTGCATGCTGCCATCAATATGTGTGGAATATGTGTGGATGCCTTTGCCATCACAACATTATGGAATTTTACAGGTTGCCTTTATTTTTATGCAGCTCCCCCAACTGGATATAAATGACCACAGATGAGCACTTTCAGCCTTCGGGCTTCCCTGTATCCCTCTTAAATCTCCTGCACACCCACACCAGGCGTGGGCTGTTATTAGATCAAAAATATTAAAACATCATCCTCACTATCATTCTCATTGGATTCTTCTTTGTGTGGGCTTCAGTTCGGTTGTTTTCAGGCAGCCCAGAGCAAGACTCTTTCTTTTCTTCTTTCACTTGTCTCCTTATTACCTTTTTGTCCCCCTTCCACTTGTTCATCCTGACCTTCATCTTTTGAGAAAAACCAATCTGGTGCTTTCTCATCAGGCCTCCAGTGAATTTTGTTGGCAGCATCCTTCAAGATGCCCACGATGCCTTATTTGATGTCCAGACCAATAAGTTCCAAGACATGTCAATCACATTTTAATGTTTTTTTTTTCCCCAAAAAATGATGGCTTCTCAGGTAAGAAATCCTATCGAAAAATTAATAAAACCCATTTTTTCTATCCTTATTTCTGGTAAATCTCATTTTTTTTCCTGTAAGCTACAGATGGACAGTCGTAAAAAGCAATCTGTTCACTGATCCCAGTGCCACCTCAGCATGTGTTAGGAGTACTAATAATGGCACTAATATATCCTGACATGCTGACTCACACACTGTAGGTGTTTGGGGAATACTATCAGTGTCACAAAGTCCATTACACTGTCGAGCCAGGAAGATGGTGAGATCATACAAGCCTTGACATCATGTGGACTGTCAGAGGGAGTGTTCTATTGACACTCGATATTGAATTTTACTTTGACTGTAGAAATTTATTGGTGTTTTTTACTTTTTTTTATTTTTATTAGTATCTTAAAAAGGTAAAACAGAGCAATGAGTAAATGCTCTTAAGGGGAATTTATCTTGGCAGGTAAATAGCATTTTTTTTTTAACAAATATGGTCGGGTCAAATTATAATATGAAGAATGTATGCTGTATGCAATAATAAATTGTATTAGTAGTAGAATGCAAAAAAAACAAAACATGTGTACAGTAAATGGCTAATTGGAATCGGTCTCAGTTCTTTCATAAACTTTCAAGTCAAACGTTTGGACACACCTTCTAATTCAATGTTCTTTCCTGGTTTTTCTTTCCTTCTACATTATAACAGCCATCCAAATTATACAATAATCTCCTTTGAACATTTGATGTTGAGATGTTTCTGCTCCTTATGCTCTGTAAATCCTTCATAACAGCTCTAATCCGAGGTGCTGTTTGTTAATTGGTGATTTCTGGGGTTAGAACTGCAGCAGAGGTAAGTTTTGGTCTTGCTTTCCTGGGAAGGTCTTCATGAGAGCCAGGGTGCTCGATGGGTTTCACTAATCCACTTGACAATACTGTTCTTGCAAGAACTATTCCAGAACAGCTGACCTTCATATCTTAAAAAAACAACTGACTGTTGTTGTTGTTGATATTTTTGTTATTGTTACAAGGTGTGTCCAAATGTTTGACTGGTACTGTATCATACACTGATCAGCCATAACATTGTGACCACTGACAGGTGAAGTGAATAACAATGATCATCAATTATATACCAGTAAACTGGTGTGAGGATTATGGGTGACCATGGCGCTCTCATGCCCACAGGGACCAAAGGCCAGCCCATCCAGTCCAATCCCATTGAAAAAAAGCCAATGCAGCACAAATCACCAAAAAAAAATAAAAAATAAAAAATCAATGCTGGCCATAACAGAAAGGCACCAGAACAACCAATGCACCACAGCCTGCCGCACACAGGGCCCTGCTGGGTACTGACCCAGCATCCAACTTGCCCAGATCCCAAGCCAATCAGGTACCCATGGGATGTGCTGGACAAAAAAAGTCTGATCCCCCCCACACACACAAAGATCCATACCCCTGGGGGAACGTAGGTGGTTATAAGGTTAATGGATTTAATGTTATGGCTGATCAGTGTACATTCAGGTAGCAAATATTTATTTTTATTTTTCAATTCCAGTCCCCACCAGGGCCAAAGTTTTGGGACTCCTCTGTTCTAATACAATTAATAAACCTGTAATTATTATAGGGAAATAAGATGCCACCAGGTGAGAATGTCACGCAACAGTCCAAGACTTTAACGTCTTAAAACTGTTTAAACCCTGAACAGACAGTCCTGAATTGTGTAACCGAGAGTCCCCCGAGATCTCGGTCTAATTTCCGCGCTCCTTTAGCATATTATCAACTGATTATTTTTCACTGAGTGTTTCAAGGAGACTGATTAGCGCCACTCTGAAATCTACTTTCCTTTCCTTCTGCTGTCCCTAGAGCCACACCTGCCACATGTGCTTATCGAGGATGGAGACATGACGCTGGAGGAGTATGACGAACATCTGAAGGGAAGGAGCGACTACATCAAGGCCATCAAGAAGGACTCCAGCAATGAAAAGAAAGTGAGAAAGAGACCGACAAAAAGATAACGTAGCTCGTAACCACAAAGCATTTTTCATGCACTGTTTTGGAAGGAGCAAAATCGGAGGAGGAGTCGGTCATAACTTAGTCGAAACTACTTCCTGTACTTCCTGAGCATTTTAGCTGTAACCTTGAGTAAGACCTGCAAGAAGGCAGGTTCGATTAGATCCTTAAGTGACTGCTGTTCCTCAACAGGAGGCTGAGGACATTCAGCCGTAAATATGATCGCAGTGAAAAGGGGGTTTCTATGGAAACTATCAGAGGTCTCCGATGGAGTGTACATGCTGCTTCTACCTACAGGGCAGCATAACAAGTGTGTTATCTGCCTCTTCCCCTCATTATGTTTACACCGATAATAAAAAGCTTTAAACCTGACAGTGAATCAGGAACGACTATGAACTGCAAAAAAGACGATTTCTATATAAATCATCACTAACGATATAAATTTCAGAGCTTGAGGCTATTGGGATTATTTGCTATTTTGCTGGGTTTGAGATACATTAATAGGTGGAGTGTGTTAAATTCCGCAGACATTGATTTGACTCAATTTCATTGCTGCATTACCAGTGAATTAGCATACACAAACATAAAAAATGCAAGAATGCAGACTGGTGAAAAGGGTAATTACTACTTGTTCGCTCAGAGGAGTCTGAATTATTAACTAGGCTCATCTCTTTTTATGAGATTCCGTTGCATACACAGTTTCAAATTTTACGGCCTCGATTTGATGATCAAGCCACAAAAACCACACAAGCCTCTAAACAAAATGTGTGTGATTTTGTTGAAAGCAGACGCTCCTGATTTGTGCTGGTCTCATGCTCTGTACAGGTGGACATCATCCATAAAAGGCTCCATAAAGACATTCTTCACAACCCCGTGGTTATGCTTAACTTCTGCCCTGACCTGCAGTCCATGACGTCTGACCTGCGCAAGGTGCAGGGGGAGTTCATCTTCCTTATTGACCACAGTGGGAGCATGAGTGGTGTCAATATGAGCCGGGTTAAGGTAAGCCAATTGAGTCGAATTTTTAATATATATGATGGAATACAATACATGTTAATATGATTGTACACTAAGAAGAAATAAGGGTCAGGGTTAGGCGAGTCCAAATGAGGTCTTACTAGTAATTACACCACCAGTCAAAAGTTTGGACACCCCTTCTAATTCCATAGTCTTTCCTGATTTGTATTTCTTTTTACGCTGTGAAACTACTGATCTGTAAATCTTTCATAACGGCTCTAATCTGAGGTGCTGTTTGTTAATTGGTGATTTCTGAGGCTGGTGACTCTAAATGAACGTCTCCTCTGCAGGAGGGGTCAGTTTTGGTCTCGCTTTCCTGAGAAGGTCTTCATGAGATCCAGTTTCATCATGGAGCTTGATGGGTTTTGCAAATGCACTCGACACAATACTGCCCTTGAAAGAACTATTCCGGCTGACCCTCACTGCTTAAAATAACAGCTGACTGTTGTTGTTGTTGTTGTTGTTGTTGTTACTTAATGACCTAATGCCATGTGTGTTATTTCATAGTTTTGAAATCTCCAAATAGATACAGACTCTTCTGGAATGCAGAAAATAAATCACTAAACCAAAAACATTGAATTAGAAGGAGTTGACTGTTACTGTATTTCACTTATCTATACTTTACTTGAGTAGTTTTAGTTTAGTGGATTTTTTCTTTTTCTTTTACTCCACTACGTTCTATAATGAATATCTGTACTTTCTACGTCACTACATTTCTGTGTGGTGTTGCAGTACATAACTACAGTGGCCTGTAGTATTTGAAGCAGTAATATCGCCACCTGCTGGCTGGCTATTATTCAGAATGGAATGATTTCCCTTTTCTCCATGAACCGCTTAATTATGTAGCAGGTGTTTGAAACCAGAAGCGGAGATGGTTGTAGACGGCAACGAAACAGCACATTCACATTTGGAAAGGATTGAGACAGTGTGACAGAAAGAGAGACTTTTACTAGGACATAAAGGCTACTGAAAGCTAATACATGCTCGGTACATTTGATACTTAAATAAATTTAAAAAATAAGAACTTTTTTTTTTTTTTACTGTTGCTTAAGTACAAATGTAAATAAAGGGCTTCTTTTTTTCCTTGAGTAATACTTTACCTAGGGTATTTCTTCTTTTACTCAAGTACACGATTTGTGTACCGTGCCAACCTCTACACTTTTGTAAGACCACACTGTAGTCTGGAAGCACCAGGTTGCACTGGAGTGCTGTAGGAACCTTTTTTTTCCTCCGGTATTTTCAACTTATTCTTGTTCAGCTCTGTAAATTCAGCGTCCATGCCTTTCATTGAAATGGATCTCACCCTGAGTCTGAATTGCACCAAGGCTCTGCTATAGTGCACGTTGTTATGAACGCGCATTGCTACTTTCCACATTTTCTTCTTCCTGAAAGCAGTAATAAGTAAAGCTGCAAACTGATTTGTTGTTTTCAACCTGAAAAATGCACTGCTTTTCTGAGAAATATTTCAAAAGCGGGCAATTACTACAACCAGACAGCTTGAGGTTACGGTATATACAGTACGGTGGCTTTAACCCATTAGATGTTTTATCACAGGGATTTTATAGGAAAAAAAGGGACTACGGAGACCAATTCTAAACTATAGCAAGCAGGATGTAAAAAATAGTCAACGACAATATGATATAGGAGAAAAACTTAATGTGCATTTTAAATACAAACTAACTTTGTGTAAGTATGAAGGCTGGATAATAGACTAGATATGCGAAAAATTGGTCATGCTTTCTGTGTATGGTGATGGAGGGATGGTGCAGTAGGCGAAAATACATATGGCTGGCTTCATGTATCTTGGAGGAAACAAGTGTTAGTCTTCAGTAGGTAGCGTTTCTATAACAGGGCAGAGTTATTAGCAAATTGGGGAGAATTATTTTTAAAAAATTCATTATTATTAATAATATCTCTGTGTTTTGAAAATAAGGAATATTTTTTCACAATGATAACTTAATTTATATGACTTGTTTATATCAATGTGTTTACAGCCAGGAGTCTATGAAAAAGGTTTTCTTTATAAAAAAATTAATATTTTGAAATCACTAAACCACATCGGCCTCACTCTCACACATCTGCTGTTTAATCACCACTTCCTTTCATCCGGAGAGCTTCATCTACATTACACTCACTTATAATTTATATGCATTTCAGGAAAAGAAAAACTCAATTTAATATAATATTTATATTTAATACTAAATGTATTGCTATATGCTATATATGGATATATTTAATAATATTATGATAATAATATGATAATATTATTAACCTTGTATTCATATAATATACATCATACAATTTTTATTTTTTCTGAAGTGTGTATACATTTTTTCTCTGACTCTGTGTCTGTGTATATTAATCATCATCATCATCATCATCATTATTATATTAAAGAAATTCATAATCAAAGAAGCTTTGATTATGGATTTCTTTAACAAGTTAGCACAGGTCTCAGAGCTTCTCAAAGTGTGTGTGTGTGTGTGTGTATTTTAAAAATTCATCTAAAATATTTCTGATGATGCATATTTTCATACCTCAAACTTTCTTTATATCACTCCTTCTCCAAATGTACCATTTCAGTGTCTGTGTAAATGAGCTACTGCTAAGTTACACCCCAACAAGCTGGGGGAGGGCTTTCCTTATATGAGGTCACATTAGGAAGAAGATCGGCAAGTTGCCATGGCTAAAAAAAGTTAGGAATGTATTTATCTCGTGTTTTTTATTTTGCATCCGCACGCTGGCGACTGATCAGACTGTCTAAAAAGAGAATTTGGCATAATACAGGTCCTTTAAAGCTACAGATGCGTTTACCAAGTGAAGAGAAAAAGCTTTGGGTCATGTTTGTTGTTGCATTTAATGTTGTGAATCAGCACCCCTGTTATATTCTGTTATAGAACTGAAAAAATAATGCCAAAGCAAACAGTGATTACAATCTCAACATAAGGCCATTTTAGGTTTTATTATTTAGTTTATTTTTTCCAACTATTATGTACTTTTAGGTACAGACCTGGAGTTTCTGTAACTCTCTGCAGATTTCTGTGTACATACAAATGCGTATCTCTGAGTCACGGAACGCTTTTAATGGAGTACATTTCCTAGCAAAGAAAGGCCTTTAAGTGATTACATAATTGGGCTAATGAAAGGAACTTAAGGAGCATAATAACACAAAATAGGAGAACGTTTTTGGAAATAGGTTTACGCTGAAAGGTTAAAGCGTTGCAGATGCCTGTGGATAGCTGATTATTTCCTTTATTGTTACTATTTTGGTTGCAGATACAAATTTGTGTTCGTATGGCACAACAAGTTTAGTAAAAATCAAAGTAAAGAGCAACTTTTAGTTTTGTTTAATAAGTTTAATAACAAATTTACCTTATGGTGCATATTTTTGTAATGTTATTTGATTCGATTTGACATTTACTTTTCTTATTTCCTTCATTTAAGGGCCTCGTGGTGGCGATTCTCTACTGTTTCCTGAACCAAGAGGTGAGCACTGTATGCTTTAGAGACTTGAATCATTTCAGTCAAATCACTTCAAGAGCCAAATTTGGTGTGGGTGTGTGTGTGTGTGTGCGTGTGTGTGTGTGTGTGTGTGTGTGGGTGTGTTTCAGGTCCAGAAAGAGGTGCGTCTGATGTGGATGCGCTGGCAGGAGAGCAGTTACGGAGTCGTTATCGCCGGGGCCAAAGGCAGTCAGATGGATACGCCATTCTGATTCTGTGCCTATGTTTGGCACACCAGAGTCTCTAGGGTTTTTCCCCCCCATTTTTCTGCTTTTTTCGCCAACAGCAATTGAACAAGACTGTGATGGTCAGCTCCTGTTGTCAAATGATCATTTTGGTGCCGTGATTCAGGCCTGGCGTGAGATTCACTTTTAGTTCAGGAGGTGTGTAGCTGTGGCTCTGTGACACAAACTAACAGGAACAGAATTCAAAAGAAAAGAAAGACACACAACAATGCTTTATAAATACAACAAAAAAAAAAGTCTGACTATTTCTGACCAGTCGCTACGCTAGCTTGTAGCTTTTGAAATAATTTATATCTTACGTACTCTTACTTTTTTAATGCAAATTATTAACTGAGATTGTCAGCTTTAAAAAAAAATTACCGTGGGAAACTTTTACGTGAAATGTGACGATAAATATGGCACGCAAACGCTTCAAATTTCTAATGTTCAATCCTCAGTGTTCAAACATTTCAATCTGTTTGTCTGTCACTCAACTATTTCAGATCTTTTCTTTCTTCTTTTAATTAAAAGAAACTCTGTTTTTGCTCTCTTTGATGTGAAGCTCAATTCCTGTGAAAATCGTTAACAAGCTCACAAATCCCAATCCAGCTTTTCATCAAAGCCCTCAAACGCTTTGTGGAAACTTCCTCACATTTCCTTTGTGAGCAGGGATTTGAGAATAAGACGCGGAGCTGAGCATCACACCTCTGGCTTCTGGGGTGGAGCTACAGTAATTCCTGGGCTGGAAATTTTGACACAGAAGCCTGATCATTTCAGATTAAAATGAGCCTGCTATTAGTTTTTCTTATACATCATTAACATTAACATTAGAAGATTTTTCAAGATTATTAAAATGACAGATGACGCCTTTAATGCACAAATATCTACATACATTCTTAATAAATTCATATAAAGAGAATCACTCTTCAATCAACACTCTAACGCACCAATTGCAATGAAAGGTCAAGCTTTACTGCTTTACTCCCAGAGTTAATAAAACTTCAGTCCAGTTTTTGTGGCATTTAAAGTTCATGAGCGTACATGAACACTACAAGAAACGAGTGTTCTCAGAGAACAAAATTAAGTCTGAAATGTTACCCGTCTACATGGAATTCTCCCATCCAACAGCACTCTCTTGATTTTTCCAAAAAATTCCTTAAAAAATGTGGACGCCTACTCCTTTTATTTAAAAATTTACACATTTTAAGGATTTAAGGCATAAAGCAGGGCAAGTGCAAATGGCTTTGTGCTTTCGTTTTAAAGAAAGAAGTGGAAACACAAGCATATTTCCAAGGCAGAATTATTCAAGCATAGGTGTTGGAGATCTTCTGAAAGGGATTTCAGAATTTGAGTCATGACTTATATAGAAGCCACAATGATATTTTTTTTTCTGAGGCTGAAAGAAGGAAGCTTTAAGAAAGACAGTAAACAGCAGCACTTGTTCCATGAGCACTGTGATTATTTTGAGGTTGATGCTGGTAGTAAAAGACTGTTTTGACCATGTGGTTCTTTACTGATGCTCAAGGCAGGCAAAAGATAGAAGTCAATAAATTAACAAATTTTTACTACATTTGTAGAGAATTTATCAGGGACCTCAAACTACCACGAAATATGTTCCAATCTGACAAATTACATTGCTAGCCTGTTTACACATCTGTTTAAAAAGATGAATTATTTTTATACACCAGTTTTCTGTCTGTTTGTGATGATAATCTGTTCAGAATCTATTTTAAAACCCACCAACGAAAGGTGATGAGATTCCAACTTTTTATTCCTTTTCTTGTTAGAAATGTTCTGTTTAGGTAAAAGAAAATTAAATTAGGGGGGGAAAAATCTGTACAGTTTGTTTGTAGTCATTTTCTGAATTTGATATGTTGTCACCCACTTTTCTCCTTCGTTCTCTTCGCTTTTTCCTGTATTAAACACACGTATTTATACACAGTAATGAACAAAAGCATACTTTCTTTATCCATTATCATGTGTTTATAATTTTTTTGATGGGTATCTCTATTATTGATGTTTACTGCCTGATGAACACGTCGACTGAAGTGTTAAAAAAGGAAAAAAAGAAATATTTAAAAACATTTTTATGATAACCAACTGGTGTGTAAATACCCTTTCTTTCATTATGATGACATTGGGTTTAATCGTATTTTTAAACTAATTTATTTGTATGCGAGAATAATGTCTTTTAAGCATGATAATCAAGTGAATAAAAATGAACTTTAGTAAAAATGTAACAGAATTTAAGTGCTTTAAATTTCATACTTACACACACAGCGCCCTCTATTGGGGCCTTAATGTCACAGAGTGGAGACATAATTTTGGACCTTTTTAAATTTTCCATAGTAATTAATAAAAACGTGGTATAAAAACTTCAGTGTAATTAAAAAAAAATGTGTGTGGGTGGGGGGGGGGGGCCT
>JAOVVB010000018.1:17993827-18015544 GCA_028570985.1 Heterobranchus longifilis | reverse complement strand
ATAGATAGATATATACTTTATTGACCCTTCCAGAAAAAAATTGGTTGCTTATCTAACAACCTCAGCAGCATCCTCATTTCCCCTCTCGTCCGTCCCAACTATTCAGCATCACCAGTATACTAATCACCGGCCTGATCATCTGTCATCATCTGCACCTGTTTCTCACTGGTTCATTCCTTAGGTTAGATGGATTTTTTAATGCCTAAATGATTAATAGGTCACTGTGTGGTTTAACAAACAAAAAACATTCATCTGAAGCTGCTCAGGTAGTGGACTGAAAATGAGAGATGAAAAAAAAGGGAGTGAATAAAAAAATCCTTGAAGAAGGCTAGAGAACTATTCCTCAAGACTACATTAAAATATAAGAAATTCTGGCCTTTGGAAAGCAATGTATATAGAAATGCGTGGAATATGTGGTGACTTTTCCACAGTACTGTACGTGGACCGGTGCGTCAGTTTTATACTTTTTAAACTCTTTGGCCTTTTTGAGCTTTAAATGCATTCTGGATTGAACATTTACAGATTGTAATGCATGTGCATAAATCAGATTGAAGTTGCACGGAAAGTGGCATAAATATCACATTTGTGAAATAACACTAGGCTTTTTAAAACCAAGAGTTATTAAAAAAAATGATATATATTTTTTTAAATGCATGTTCTTTAGCTTGTTAGTGCTTTCACCTTTCTTGCGCGCGCATTACTTCATGCATTGGCGCTGCCGGTTAATATAACCTTTAATATACTACAATACAGTGACATCTGCACAGTTACTATTTATTTTAAATGGTGTATTGAGATATAAAGAATAGCTCTTGAGTGGCAGCTTTGACCTTTTCTCGGTTCTTCCTCTGTCGTTTTCCTTTCGTACCCACCTCATTCAGCTTTTATTTCGTCCTTTCTCGGCAGTCATTCATTCCTGGTGTTTGTGTTGCCAGGATGCCATGGTGGTGATTCTGAAAAGCCTGTTCCCGGCCTGCCTGTTCAATATTATCGGCTTCGGTTCGACGTTTAAACCGGTGTTTGCCAGCAGTCAGAGCTGTGATGAGGTACAGTACTGACGACGAGCTACAACTCAAACAAACAAGCAAACAACAAACAAACAAACACCACAATCTGATTCAGTGTTTTTAATAGTGTTTAGCAGTAGCTTTTATTTTGTGTGGAGAAATATTTCGCCTAAAAATGCTAATGCTGTAAATGATGAATGGTTGCGCAAAAGGGCTTTGTGCAATTTTTCTTCTTCTTGGTGCTTATGTTCATTCATTATTAATAATGTTGGCATTTGTGGCTCAAACACTTCTGTACAGCTTATGCAGCAAATGGCAAAATGTCAGATTCCCAAGACAAAACGTTTCTTGATTAAATTCCTGTAGTGTTGCCAAAATCAATTTCCAAACCATTTATCCTTGTAATATGATTCACGCTATAGTCTTCAGGCTATAATGCAATGTCTGTATCTGTATCTTCTGTATCATCTGTTTAGTGCTCCAAATATCCTTTTCTTTAAAATATCTATATATGTGTCTCCAGAATACATACTGCACAAAACGGGGGAAAATTTCAAGAGGTAGAAATGACGGAAGTGTAATCATGGTGTGTATATTCTGGATTTGACAGTTCCTCGACCTCAGCTACATCTTTCAAATTCTCAATTTGTCTCAACTTTTGTAGTGCCAGCCCCAAGCCTGGATAAAATGAGAGGGCTGTGCCTGGAAAGGCATCTGGTGTAAAACCTGTGCCAAGTTGTTGTGTGGATCGGATGGTTTGCTGCAGCGACCTCTTGACAGGAGCAGCCGAAAGACCAACAACAAGTGTTAGAAATAACTTCCCATAATAATTTAAATAGGCACACGGTGGTGCTGTGGTTCACACCTCTAGTGAGCATGGAGTTTCTATGTTTTCCTCATGTTTGGTGGGTTTCCTCCAGTTACTCCGGTTTTCTCCCACAGTCCAAAGACATACAGATTAGGCTAATGACTGACTGTATTAAATGAGCAAAGCAGATACTTTAAATACATATTACTGCATTACAGGAAACCTTAGGCACTGCGTGTGACTATATAAAGAAGATCCGGGCTGACATGGGCGGCACCAACATCCTGGCCCCGCTGAACTGGATCCTGAGGCAGCCGGTGCAGCGCGGTCATCCTCGCCTGCTCTTCCTCCTCACCGATGGAGCCATTAATAACACGGGGAAGGTCATCGAGCTGGTCCGCAGTCATGCCAGATTCATCAGGTACGAGAAAACAAGACTGTAGACTACAGATAGCTGGTTATTGGACCCTGGAGTTACCTTCACCCTAGCAATAAGTCCATGTTATACAGTACTTCTAATAATAACACATGTGTAAACCTGTTTATTATTATTATTATTATTATTATTATTATTATCGAGCATCCTCCAACCAAGTCCTTGCGCATGTTGTTACTATAGAAACAGCAAACACTTAGAAGAAATACATTTAAATACAGTAAACCTGTTATATACTGTAGTTATAGAAAACTCATCAGCATCTTCGGACCAATCAGATTTGAGAATTGAACAACGCTGTGATTTGATATTTATCAATGGGTTTTCTTTTGAATGAAAAGAGACAGAGCTTATTACTGAAAACACCTGCCATTTTTTTCTCCTTTCTTTCTTTTTTGATGAAAAACAAGCGAACATAATGCGAGTGTATAATCAAATCAAACCTGGCTGGTGTACGTGCAAAATGGCATGTGACTGTAATCCAGTTCAGATTAAACTAAACAGGATGTTGCTGGTCAAGAGCTGGCTTGCATACATACACAAAGTCTATATGCAGTGTATATACATATATATATGTATTTGATGTTGTATTTGACAATTGTTGTGATATATATATTGCTTAAGGGTAGAATCTGATCCATCTAATCGACTAAAACGAATATATATATATACATTTCGTTTTAGTCGATTAGATGGGTCAGATTCTACCCTTAAGCAATATTCTGGCTCGACACAGAGGGAACAAACAAGTCAGACTCTTTGACTTCTAAAGAGTGAACGCCATGCTGTGATTTCATTAGACACACACAGTCTGCCCAGTTCTCCACGGCATAAGGGATTGTCCTTGCTTTGCATCAGCAAACCCTGCATAATGAGCAAGCTCCAACGCCAATGAATCTCGGAGATGTCCCTGACAAAGCTAAAGGGCAAGCTGAGTTATCACTTGTGTTTTTCCTTTATCTGATATGTATGAGCATCCCCAAATACATTAAAGCATCAACATTAATCATACAAACAAACAAGAAGCCTGATTCACACTTTGTAACTATTAGAAATAAACTGTGAACACAATATTTCTTTATAATAATAATAATAATAAAATAATAATAATAAAAAAATAATAATAAAATAAAATTATAATAAAAAAAAAAAAATAATAATAATAATAATAATAATTCTTATTATTACACTGCCCAGCCAAAAAAGAAACAATGTCAAGAAACATTAGAGGAATTCATCGACCAGCTTTCGCTTTGCCAGGTCCTGTATCCCACCGAAAATTCTGCGCCAGATCTTGTGGATCAAACAATTTGATGTTGTGACTCCTAGAATAAAGGGATAGAACACAAAAACAATATATACAGAGGAGTCCAAAAATACACTTACAGTTACACTTACAGTTACACTGGATTTTCAAATGACAGGTAAAGTCTTTCTGTGTGTCCCAGCAAGGCTACAAGGCTAACTGCCGAGCACCCATTTAAAATGTCCTGTGGTGTATTAAAGCTTAGGCGTCCATGTGTGGTGTTGGTGGTAGTGTCAATGAGGGATCTGATTTGAAAAAAAAGTCCCTCTGTCCATAATTTCTATTACGAGATGATATTTGCTATAATATGTATTACATGAAAAGCAACTTGTTACTACAAGAACACGTAATACTGGCTATATCACAAAACAAGATCAATTATGTCATTTCATATTTACCCATAATGACAGGTTCTCTTTTTCATAATGACGTGATATTTTCTTGTAAGTTGTTGTCTCCTAAAATAATTAGATGGTTTTCTTATAATTACGAGATGTTTTCTGGTAATAATAGAATGTTTTCTTGTAGCAGCAAAATGCTATCCTTGAAAAATAATTAATTATGGGGTTTTTTTTACAATGAAAAGATACTGTCTTATAGCTGTCAGATTTTTTTTCATAATGCTGAGATGCGATTTTTGCAATTATGATGTTTTCTTGCTACAATGCAGCGTTGTCTCATGATGATGATGAAGGTGTTTACTTGCAAGAACGAGACACTTTCCTTGTAACAACGAGATACTTTTTTTTCAAAACAATGAGACTTTTTTTTGTTTGTTTTTTTGTTTTTTTTTGGTCTAAAGCTTTTCTCATAACAAAACACATCTTAGCAGTGCTGAGATGTTTGCTTCAGCGAACCCTGCATAATGGGTTGGCAGAACTGAGTGGAGCTGAGCATTAAGCCAGGAGGGTCTTTTTGTATATGAGGTCACAAAAGGGATGAGCATTTATGCAACTGGTTTAAACTCTAACAATTAACTGTTTTTATTGCTCATGATCATGAGATACTTTTCTTTTTATGGTGAGATATTTTCTTTAAATATCTAAATGAGACACTTTCCTCATTTGAGGTCCATGCCACAAAATAACAAGATGCTGTAAAGATTTATTTTTCTTTCATGAAAATTAAAAATCCCATCTATCTGATTAGATATCGCATAGCAGATCTGACACGTGATTGATTACTTTGCAGGTGCTACACGTTCGGGATCGGTCAAGGAGCCTGCAAGCGGCTTATCCAGAGCCTCGCGACTGTTTCTGGAGGCACTGCTGAGTTCCTGGGAGAAGGAGAAAGACTGCAGCCTAAGGTTTCTTTTTTTCTTTTCTTTTTTTTTTCTCCTTTTCACGCTGACATGTTTATCCTGCTCTGAATGTCACTGCCTTGCAATTAAAGCAGGGATATAAATTGTGGAGCGCTTGCTAGGGAACTAGCAATTAACAATTCATTCAGCTAAGTTAAAACAGCAGGACAAGAAGTGCCTTCATTTTATTCATTGCCTTCTTGAATTTACCATTCAGATCATTTCGAGTCAGAATTGAACTCATCTCGTGTTTGTCTATGTGTTTTGTAGATGATTAAATGCCTAAAGAAGTCCATGGCTCCAGTTCTGAGTGACATCTCTATCGAATGGCTGTATCCTGAGACGAAGGAGGTGCTCCTGTCTCCAGTTGGAACAACATACCTGTTTCCTGGTGACCGGCTGATTGGATACAGCGTGGTGTGTGACACAACACGCTACCACTCTAATCCCAAGACTGTGAGTAGCCTTCAGCAGATGTCTTTGAGACCTTTGATGTTCCCAAACGCACCTCCTCTGTAGGCTCCATTAAGGAAGTGCTTCAGCAGGGACTGAAAAAACGATCAAGCATTTCCCACATTGTTTATTCATGATGACATTCTTGATATTTAAAGACACAACAGGTAACAGTAAAATAAGGCTAGGTTAGGTGTTAGCGGTTATCCGCTAATGGCAAACCTAGCCCTTCCTGAGAGATAAAGATTGCTAGGTTAAACCTTGTTGGTTTGTTGCTAACGGCTAATTAAGCCCTTTGTAAGAGCTAAAGATCAATAGGTTCGCTTTTAGTGGTTAATGGCTAACCCTGGCCTTCTGTTGAGCAGAGAAGGCTAGGTTAACCATTAGGAGTTAGCTGCAAACAACTTGTCTAGCCTTATTTACTGCAGCTGTTAAAAATGGTGCCCAGAGATGGCAGAGTTGGCAGAACTGAGTGGAGCCGAGCATTAAGCCAGGAGGGTCTTTTTGTATATGAGGTCACAAAAGGGGTGAGCATTTATGCAACTGGTTTAAACTCCAGCCAGGCAAAAAAGGAAAAAGGACAAACAGTGTTGTTTTATTATTTCCCTGTTGAGCCTGGGTCCTCTGAAGGTTTCTTCCCATTGCCATCTCAGGGGGTTTTCCTTGCCACCGTCGCCCTCGGCTTGCTCATCCGGGACAATCTGATCATTTCGATTCATACACATTTCATACTCATTTCTCTAATTTTCTTTTGATTCTGTAAAGCTGCTTAACGACAATTGTTAAAAACGCTATGTAAATAAAATTGAATTCAATTCAATTTCATTATTTAATATACTTTTTATATTATTATTATTATTATTATTATTTTCATTATTTTATATATTATATACATTATTTATATACTTAATAAAGTTAAAGTTTAAAGTCATAAAGTTAGAAATGTGAAAAAGTTATAAAGTCATTAAGTTAGAGAGCATAATGCAAGCAGAAATATCCTTATGAAAAAAAGATGAGTCAGAAGAAAACAACAAGCCTCCCGTCCAAAAACTGGAGTCAGCACAGCTATGTGACTCCAGAGATTAGCACCTTTGGGAGGACTCACATTCTCAGCTCATTAGTACTGTAGCACTCCCGTAACTGGGACTTAAAAGTTCTGCTTGAAGGAAACTTTTTATTTTTTTTAATAACCCTGAGTTTTGCATTTTATCCCTTCGCCATTAACCACTCGCCACATTTTATTTAAAATACCAGGTTTAATTTAAGGTGCCTCATTAGTGATGAGCAAAACAAAAACAAAATGTCATCTCTCTCTCTCTCTCTCTCTCTTTCTCTGCAGGACAAGCGACGGCGCTACAGCATGATGCGCTCCAATGAGTCGGCCAGCTCCGTCTTCTATCACAGTCAGGAGGAGGAATCAGGGAAGAGCGGCTCAGATGGGCACGGTCCAGTCCGGGATATATCAGGCACAGGAATGTTTGATGCATATCAGAGCAGCATGTCCGAAAGCAGCCCCGGCATGGTGGAACAGGATGGAATTGGTAATAACCTAGAATTGGAAAGACGTTTGTCCTAGTGAATGTTGCAACAACCACCACGCAACATTCACAGATGAAGTATGGAATTATGGAATTATGGAATTCTTGCAAAAGACACAACCCATCTCCAGAGGTGGCAGTCTATAACAGTAAAGGGTCTATACTGTTGTAGCTGGAAAAAGCTTTGTAAGAAATTTGAGAGCTATTTCTCGTATATTAAAAATTTTATTTGGTTCCATTTTCTTTTTTCTGACAGTAAAGTTCTGCAAATTAGCTGGTGGTTCTCTAAGGCTAGAAGCTATTAGAGGCACGGTTCAAATTTGTTATTAAAAACTTGTTCAGTGGACCAAGAGAGTGATCCTTCCTTATTCTGTTTGCCTTCCTCATTGGCATAGTGATTGTTTAATTATGGAAATTCCCCTTACAGGGACCAACATGAGCTCCCCTCTGAGAAGACGTGCATACAGCACTAATCAGATCGAAGACCCTAATCCTCTGAAGAAGGCCTACACTTCCAGTGACCCGAGCTCAGTGGTGGGGAAAAATCCTCTGAGGAGAGCCAAGGTCCAGGAGCTCATCAGCCAGACGAGTCCCGATAATGGGGCCCAGTGGAAGATGAACTATGAGGTTAGTAAGAGTGTGAAACATACAGTACCGACGTCATATGGGTTAGCCTTTTAAAGTTGCCAAAGGACCTTATATTAACTTTCTTACATTTTGTAGTGGTTTAATTTGACACTTATATGGAATTACTTGAAGCCATTAAGTTCTAAGGTCATGAAGTTGAAGGTCAAACTTCCACTGGGAAATTACTAAAGTGGTTAATATGGTTCAGCTGACAACAATCATGTTAGTAGACATGTCCTGTGGTCGTGGCAAAGATGCTACTCTATTTCAGTAGGGTCAAATTATTGGGGCCTGCAGATTGCTGAAGCAACTAAAATTGGGTAAAGACTTGTAAAGGCGTGTTATTAAATCCTGGAAGGATAGTGCTGAACCACCATCTTTGAGGACGAAATGTGATCATTTTTATGATCACGATCGGAGATCACTTAAACATTTGATGAAATCAAATCATAAACAACAACAGTAGAATTAATTTCTATATTTATTAGCGGCAGTAAGAGCATTCCTACACGCACAATGCAAAAAGAACTCACCGGACTGGGACTAATCAGCTGTGTAGCCTTAAACAAAAATCACTTATCAGCGAGGCCAGATAAGGAAGGAAGGAAGGAATGGACTGTGGAGCATTGAAAAAAAAGGACATGTGGTCTGATGAGTCCAGATTTACAGGGTAAGAAGCGAGGTGGGTGAAGCAAGCACACATCATGCCTAGTACCTACAGAACCAGTGTTACTTCTGTTAGTCAGGTCGAGATCCAGCATCACAGTGCCCAAAAAATAAGGCCAGATGACCTAAATATACTGAATGACCAGGTTTTTCCATCAATGTTTTTTTTCCCTTCTTTATGAAATGGACATATACCAAGATGACGATGCCAGGATTCATTAGGCTCAAACTGTAAATGAGTAGTTCAGGGAGCATGAGACATCATTTTCACACATGGATTGGCCACCACAGACTCCAGACCTTAACCCCAGTGAGAGTCTTTGAGAGTCTTGCTGGAGAAGGCTTTACACAACAGCCCAAAATCTTGGAGGGAAATTAATGCAACTCTGGATTGAAAAAAAAAATGACATTGCATAAGGTTATTGAAACGATGCCAAGGCGAATGCGTGCCCTAATCAAAACAAAAGCGGTCCAAGAAATTAGGAGAGTGTGTGACTTTTTTGGCCGGGCAGTGTAGTTCATATACTGAAGTGCCAGGCTTTCACATTAACGTACAAAAATAAAATATAATTTGCGAGTGTATAAGTATTTATCGTATTGAGACAGTATGTGTCTGATTTTTGTATACAGTACTGTGCAAAAACCTTAGATACATGCAAACAAAGATGCCTTCAGAAATTATGTAACTGAAAAATCCACTAGTGAAATCAATTAACCGTAATTAAACTAAACATAGTTAATATTAAGTTTAACAGCCCTTTACTGTTTACAAATGCATCAGTGGTCTTAAGTACACTTTATGCAGTTTTGTAAGTAAGTGTACAAGGTTAGTGTTGTGAGCATTTTGAAGAATCTGCCACAGTTTTTCTCAGGTCCCTGGCTATACTGTAATCCCTGTTTCTGTTTTTGCACTAGATAGACTTCATTATGATTTTTGTCTCAAAAGTGTAATATGTTTCTTGCTTTTCTGCCATACAAACATTTTCCTGTTGGAAAAGAGTTTATTAGAGGACACTCAGTACTGTCTAAGAGTCTGGAGTCACTCTGTTTATCATATCAAATTAAATCACATTGTATAATAAATTACAGAAATGCAAACAAATGTTGTACAGCAAAGTTCATAAACATACAATTTAAAATTTGATCGTTTATGTAAGAACCTCAGCAGCGTCCTCATTTCCCCTCTCGTCTGTTCTAAACACCCAGCATTCAGCATCACCTGTATACTAATCACCGGCCTGATCATCTGCACCTGTTTCTCACTAGTTCATGCTTTTTAATGTTTGAATGATTCATAGTTCTTAACAAACAAAAAACATTCATCTGAAACTGCTCAGGTACGGGGACTGGACTGAAAATGAGAGACAAACGATATGAATCTATTTGCGGTGGCTCAACAATTTTGTACCTAAACAAACAGCACCTTAATGACCACAAATCAAGTACAAGACAAACTTTCCAACAGTAACAATCAAGGTTTGGTTTAAAAAAAAAAAAATCATACACTTGATAGTGTGTTAAAGAGTAAATTACCTAAATGTGACTAAGTTAAAAGGACATTAATCTTCATCAGTGGGATGATGATCTCAGGATGATAAACTCCCTTTGGTGATTCTAAAAATGTTTTTTTTGAGTAAGCTATGCTTGTGCTGTGGATCTTTCCAGGTCATTAGGACTGTTTACCAAAAGGAATGTCACTGCTACACTAAACTACACTACCCTACACTACACTACACTTGGCGGCTTAATGGTTACCAATCCTCCATGATTTACGGATTTAGGGTCTTTTTTTTTTACAGTCAAAAGACATTGAGTGTAGGCTGATACATGTTTCATAATTACCCATGGGTAAGTGAGTGTGTGTGTGTGTGTGTGTGTGTGCTTGTGCCTTGCTTTGTGCCCCAAGTTCCCTGGTATAATCTCCAGGCCCTTTGTGACCCTACACATGATAAGCAGAATAGAAAATGGATGGATGGAAAGACTAAACATACTACTAACACACATTCAGCGATGTAAGAAATGATTTTTAATGTTTGATGTTTTTGCCAACAGCTAAAGGCTTTTATTGGTGTTTTCAAATATAAATGCTCCTTCAGGGTTTTATTTCTCATTGATGTCAAAATTTCCTTGGGTAATCTCCACTGTGCCATCTGTTGCAGCCAAGCATCTGGCATGATGATAAAGACTAAAGAATCCTGAGGATTCCTCCACTTTTTATTTGATCTCATTTCCCAACTCAAATCCAGACTCAGGACAATTCATTCTTATTTCTGTCACATCAACACACAAATACAGTTTGACCCATTAAAAAAGCAGAGCATCCACAGGACAATTAGGTCAAGACTGGAATTTAAATTTTAGAAAAGTAATTCGCGTCTCAGACAGACTGGCATCCAGGTAGACACAGGTAATGACTTCCTGTGGTGCATGGCCACATTCCCGGTAATATAAAATCTCCTTTGGTTCAGTTGACATGTAAAAAAAAAAAAAAGAAAGAGAGAGAGAGAGAGAGAGGTTTATTGGCTGTCATGGCGAGATGTGTCAGTGCTGCAATTGCCGTGGCAGTGAAAAGATAATGAGGTGACAAAAATATGCCCGACCCAAAAGAGGAACTTGCAATGCAATGAAGAATACAAAGCAAGGATGTGATTTTCCTCCTCCTCCACCTCCTCGTCCTCTCTCTCCATCCTAACAAGGACTATCTCATGCACCAACATCAAAGACTTCTTGATAAGAATTTATAGTGGGTGAGAGAATATTACATCACTCACAAGTATCTTTTATTAACCCAGATCTTTGTTGCAGCCATCCTTTCCCAGTGACCACTTTTCAGAACAGAGAAAAATGGAGACATGAAAAATGAAACACAGATATAATCTACCTGATTTATTCATACAACAGGTCACAGGTTGTTAATGCCTCACTATTAGCGTAATTAATGGTTATTCATATATCACTCTGTTGCTGTTACTGTGTCTGCTTCATTATTTCTTGGTGTATTATACAGTATGTTCTGTATTATAAAAGGATCTGATAAGAACGATTTGTGCTAAAGAGGAAGTGGAGATTTATTATATGCATTAATATGCATATTCAATTAGCACTAAGAGACATGGACAGTAAGAAGAAATGAGCTAGACGCTGAGAAATGTTAAATATTGTAAATATTGAAAATTCTAAGAACATTTCAAAAAGAACTTATTAGTCTGATTTTTCCTTTTTTTAAATTAGGAACAACAATTTAAAGATTTGATATCGCTTCATATAGTGTAAGGACAAACAATAGTATAAGTTTTTCCACATCATATTTTTTTCACCTTCTCTAATACAAAGAATTTCCTAAAATGTGCAAAATCTCCTCCCATCTTTTAGGCTAAGTAACTAAATGCTTTCCGAATCCTACGTTTAACAAATAGGTTGGGGTCAACTATACAGTATACAGTAGTCTTGGTCTCATGCACTCTGCTTATCTGATATCTTTCGCAAACTTTTCTGTCCATTAACTCCAGAATGGTAAAATAGCTCACTGTACTTTTAAAATTTAAACAAAGCAAGCAAAATAATCATTAGTTTAAGGCAGCAATTTCCAAACTTACCATGGCTATGGCCCAATTTGAAATGTGAACATGTTAAAATCACAAGACTAAGGTATATAAAGCATATCATATTGTTTAAATTCCATGGCTTTGTTTTATTACAACTGGTTACTTTTTAAATGTAAATACGTAATTAAACCTAAATATTATTATTATTTTTTTTTCCATATTTGTTATAAGTGATGTTTCACGACCCATCTACAATACCCTTATGGCTCACTGGGGGCCACGACCCACACCTTGGGAAACACTGGTTTAAGGAATGGAAGGAACAACTTTATAAAAACGAAATAATCTCCCTCATTTGCTAACAAGTTGCAGGAAAAAGTCTGTACTAGCCTAAGAGGAGTTTACCGTTTGATGAGCGTTGTAATATAGCTGCACTGACGTTGCAATGACCGCTACCATTGGGACACCATTGGGAAAATGCTGTTTTTTGTACTTTTGAACATAACTGTACCTCTCTGTTTCATTTTCTTTTGGAAATATTACAGTAATACAGTTATGTTCAAATGCATCACGTCTGGTTTTTACAACATTGTGTTATGGGCATTTGATATTCCATCGTGATGTCATCATTTCCTTGTCATTATTCGGATGTTGACGGTCCAAATCGTCCGTTTGCATATCCTGTTTGACATGACAATTCTCCGCTGGGAAAATGTTTTCTGACTGCTTCCATCCGCAGTGCGAACTGAACTTTCTGAAGTATTCCAACTCGCAGACTCCCTGCTTTAGGCCATAGCAAATCAACACACAAAATGCTATAACTGTTTTTGCATGCTTTTCACATGCAGCCCCAGCTGGCCAGCCTGAGTGCCACTGTGTCCAAAGGGCACGGACGCCCGCTGCATGACGAACCCCGAGGAGACGCTGAACCAGAAGAATGCCAGGTGAACCCCGATGTGCAGGCAGCCACCCGTGGCCTGAACAAGGAGCACGGCTCCAAATCCTCCAGCGACAGCCCTTCCCTGGGCAGCACAGGAGAAGCCGGTCAGTCTATTCATAATGAAACAGATCAATAGCATTAGAATGAATGTGCTGAATGATGCGGTTATGCCTGGGGTTTGAGTGGCTCAGTGTGGTCTTGTAACACAGCATGAGTTTAAAATAAAGCCTGATTGGTATGATTGCTGTTTGTTCCCTTAACTGGTAGTGAAAGCCAGTGGAAGCAACGGAGGTATGAGAATGCAAAGGTGAAAGTACATAATAAACCACAATATGCTATTTAGAGACGACTTTTCACGATGGTTATTTTTTTTTATTTGATTTTTTACCAAAGCAAACCCTGGAAAAATGGGGTGCACGCCTTTGGTGATCAAACCAGGCCTTTTTTTTTCATTAATGGCCAGAGTTTCAAATGTCAATTCGAGGGGGATTATATCGAGAAATAAAGGGAGTTTTTACTCTCATAATCTGTTTTTCCGGACAATCAAAAGTCACTGTTTGGACTTGAACACACCTCATGACTCAGAAACAGGGACACATAAGTCATGCAAGTAAATTGTTCCACACACTCGTTATTTCACTCTAATTATAAGCTTTTAAATGGACTCGTGCAAGATGTTCAGATGTTTACTTGCTGTCTGTTTGCTTTGCAGATGGCTACGCTCATCAGCTCTGTGAAGCGGAAACACCGCAAGACCCGAGTGCTCCAGACTTCAAGCCTGTGAACAAAACTAAAGGAGACTGCAAGGCTGTCGTCACGGGACTGCTGTGTGGAAAACCCATGAAATGGGAGGTAAGCTTCGACATCGAACCCTACCTTAAAGGGCGAGAGCGAGAGGAAAAGGTTCACGAGGATCTCTGGAACGAAACCTTCCATCATCTTGCTGCAAGGTCAATTATTCAGGACTTCGAGCAGATGGCTGGCAAGGAGTGTGAGATTGAGCATGGTATGTAACGTGATGACGCACTTTCCTTAATCAAGTGTAGAGGTTTGGTATCTTAAAGCTGCGAAAAATTGTGTGAGGAAACATATGTCGCTCTTATTTCTATCAGGTTCTGGTAGGCGATATCAGGTGTACGCCATGCAGACCAGCAAAGCTTGCAACATTCTGAGCAAATACACAGCCTTTGTGCCCGTTGATCTAGACAGCAACGAATATTTACCCATTTCTATTGAGTACCTTTACTCCGGTGAGTCGAATCTCTATCGCATCCAATTTGTTGTTAATATGCTGTAAAATATTTTTTAATCGATTGCGTTTTTCCAATTTTTTATTAGAAAATTCTATTTCCCGTAGCTTCAAATGAACATTTAACTGGGATGAATATGCAAGGAACGTTCAGGTCAAACCGGGACTTGGGATGAAATTTCTTGTGAATAAAAGCATAAAAGCAATTCACATTTAAGGAAGACTTCAAGCACAGTGTACAGAGATGAGTCTCTTAGTCGCAGTAAAACATTTGAATGGTGAAAATGTTTTAAAGGCCATATATCCAGGAGGAATGATGATCCAGGCTGCAGTCACTCCTGTGAGCAAGGGAGATGCCTGATCCTTGAAAATTGATGGACAGACTTTTTTTGTCTGATTTTCACCCTAATTTGGTCATATCCAATTCCCACCCATCATTAGTTGGCCCCCTACATTAAGGCTACTATTACCAGTCAGGGAGGGCTGAAGATTATCATGTGTTTCCTTCAAACCATGTGACGCCAACCGACCTCATCTTTTTGAACTGTTTGCGAAAAGCAATTTACCACTGCGCCACTTGGGGGGCAACTTGCTGAACAGATGCATCTGTCTGTGGGAATTGTAATCACGAAATCATTCACCAACACCACTTGCACGTTACAGGAACACGGCTGGGAGTTATTTCCACATCCTCCATACAGTCATGATCTCGCTCCAAGACATTTCCACATGTTTGGTCCATTAAAGGAGTGGCCTGGCATGGCTTGGATGTACTGTGAAAACGTTCTACAGTATCTTGATGGTATCCAAGCACTAGTGAAACGCTGGGATAAGTGCATTAGTGTAGCAGGAGATTATACTGTATTGAGAAATAAAGGGAGTTTTTACTGTGTTGTGTTATTTTGCACAATTAAAAGTCCTGGTTTGACTCGAACAGCACCTTGTATATTAGTACGGTTAGTAAAAGCAAGAAAAGCTGTTAAAGTGACCATATCTAATAAGCATATCTAATAAGCTAGCACAACATTTGCAAATAGCAACAATTTGCTTTAGCTCCTCGTGTCACTTTATGAACATGTGTATTAAGGACAATTTAATCCACAGAAAATGAATGCCTTTAATTTGCAAAATCTTATTTGCAAGAAGGTCAGCTGTGTTCAACATCTTTAAGTTTGCCGGCCAGAGGGCTATTTTGATTGGGTTTGGAAAATCTCCTGATTTCTGTGCTCAAGATTGGCAAGTAATGCTAATTAGTGCATGCTTGCAGCAGTCCTTGTTTATTCCCCATAGAGAAGCAGAAGGGAAGACTGCCAGCTGATCTGACTTTTAAAACATCATTGAAAAAGTTGTTCTGAAGAAGAAAGCATGCAGGAATTATTATCTTTAAAATGCAAGCACTCCCAATTATCCTAAATAGTCAATGCTAATATCTGTCCGTGGTTATTCTCAGGGGAGGAGCGGAAGGGTAGCTCGCATTCGAGTCAGCGTTCAGGAAGCAGGAAGACTCGGGGTTATTCGGCCAGTTTGGGTCACTCGCACTCCGGCTGCCTGGCTGAGGGAGAAGAGCAAATAACGCCAACGTGTGAGATCATCTTCAAAAGTCATGACATCCCTTCTGGCCACTATTGAAACTATTTACTTAAAGTGTCATTTATTTACTTAAAGCATCATAGTATAAACAAAAAAGTGTTTTATAAAATATCAATACATTCATGAACACATATGTATATCGCACATGTACTGTACATTGAATTATTGTTAACCTGAGCTTAATTGGGGAAAAATATAGACCTGTATCTATATCTATATATTTTTATCCATATTAAAAATAAATAAATAATTAATAATAATAATAATAATAATAATAATAATAATAATAATAATAATAAAAAAATCTAATTTCATCTTATCTGATGTGCGATCTTTATACCCAGTTGAAGACAAAGCCTCCCCTTGCAGTACTCCCTCATCAGCCGGATGGGAACGATTCAGCTTTACAGAAGGTATGGTTTCCAGGCACCACAGCAGTAATAATCCTGAAAGCACTGTTAAGTGCACACACGCACACACACACACACACACACACACACACACACACACACACTCCACGGGGAGTAGTGCTGCTGTTTAAACTGTACATTTTCCTCTCTGGTGTTACCCTTGAGGAACAAGCACAGCTGACCTGTCGCCCCTGCTCTGTCTCTTTCAGCCTCTCAGAGGAGCCCGACGGTGACCTCGGACCATATGCAGAAATCAGTAGAAAGCCTCTTCTCAGCCAGGTGGGTCTGAGAGACAAAGATAAAGAAAGACCATGTTCTGCGTCATGGATTGACGCAAAGATGAAGAACCACACAGTGTGGGAGAGAGATATTGGAATTGAATGACAGTTTTTTTGGTGCATTTCATTCTGCTTAAAAAAATGCTCACTCAATTTTTAAGAGAGAATAGAGGAAAGTGGAAAAAAATAGTCCCATTCCACTCGACTCAGCTAATCTCCGCTCTATGTGACTAGATTTAAGATATCTCTATTTGCCAAGTTTTTCACTTTCACAGTGAAGCAAATCCAAGATGCTTTCCATTTGTTGCACAAAAAGTACGCCACCTCTGAGTGTTCACATCATATTCCTGTTTTTTTTGTTTTTTTTACTGACTCACGTATGCAGTTTGGTAAAACGATTGACTGGCTTCAAAAAAAAAAAAGATGTGATAATTTTTCTAGTTCATTTTCTTGTATTACTAAATTGTGTACACCATTAAATATAACAAAAAATAAATTAGAAAATAAATTGCTAATTGTTTTTTTAGTTCATTCTTGTTTCACTAAATTGAATGCATGATTAAAGAAAACAAGTAAACCAATTAGAAAAAATGCATTATTTTTGTTACTAAATTGTGTGTGATTGCCTAAAATGAGTGAATGAATTCATTAATTAATTATCAGATTGTTTTTGACTTTGTTTGTTTAACTCAATTGTTTGCATGAGTTAAATAAATGAATGGATTATTCACTGATTAACTGAATCAGTGAATAAGTTAGTTAAAATTATCTGAATATTTTACTAGTATGTTTGGTTATTTTACTAAATTGTTTGCATAATTTACGTACTAAACTCAATTAATGAATAAGAAAAAAATAATCAAATGTTTTTTGGTTTGTTTGATCATTTTATTAAATTGTGCACATGAATAAATGCAACTTGAATTAAAATTCAAAATTCGAATTCAAATTTCATTAAAGTGAATTAAATTACAAAAATATATAATTTTTCTTATTTTTTTTCTTATTGTTTGTCAGATGTTTTGTCTGCTTATTTTACTAAATTGTGCGAATGAATTAGTTAAAATGATTGAACAAATTAAATAAAGTTATCTGATCTATGTGTTCTATCATTTTAGTAAATTGTGCATACAATTTAGAAAATTAGCAAACACAGACACACACACAGTTTCTTTCTTTTTTTTTTTTCATTTCTTTTCTTTTTTGGACAAATCATAACTATGTTTAGATCTTGTGCTCTGTGCTGTATCTCAGCCCTGCTGTGGCGTAAAGCTACATTACATCCTGGAGTCATTTACAGTATGTTCACATTTTCATTTTGGCAGACGCTCTTATCTAGAGTGACTTACAAAAGTGCTTTCCGTCATTTGATGGGTCATTACACTGGTTTCCTAGGTTACTAACTAAGTACCAGTCAAACATTGTTGGGAGGTTTATTTATTTATTTATTTATTGGTGAGAAATTCACCCAAATATTGAAGAAACAGAGATACAGTAGGTTTTTAGTCATCATTTAAAGATTGTCAGTAACTCAGCTGTACGGCTGAGTCAATTGTTTGAACGTCTCCATTATTTCTATCTGGTATTTTTTCATTAATATGTCGAAGGTCACTCAAATTTGATAAGAAAAAACTTCTTTTTACATCAACGTCAAAAGTTATTTTACACTATGTTTGAAATCACTGAAATCTGTTTTATGCCATCCAATCATGGTCCTGCCAAAAAGAACTAGTTACACACATGAGACACTTATAAGTTTATGTTCAGTATTATGAATATGTTGATATTATCATATTCAATGTAAGCTGGAAAATATGTTTACGTTTTTGCTTTATTATATTTTATTTGTTTATGTAATTTTTGAGAACCTATTAGAGCCAGTGATTTATTTATTTATTTATTTTATTTACTTGTTTGGTCTGAAGCTCTGCCCTGGCCGTGAGCAGAATGTCTATTCCTCAAAGATATTATCTGAAATTCAGTAGTTCAGCCACTTGTGTGCAATATATATTTTGCTACTGAATTCTCAAGGCTCATGCTGAAGGTAATCTACAAGTTTGCTGTTTACTGGATGAGAACCAGTTTGAAGAAAAATGATTCCAGAAACTCATGTTGTGAGGAATGAGGTTTGCCTTTGGTGGCATTTTATTAGATGTTTTTCCTTCTGTTCTCTCAGATTGAGTCTCACCAGAACACGGCTCCTGACTAAAGCGGCTCGGGGCTTCATGTGCCGCGCACAGAGCAAAGCTGATTCAGTGGGAGACAGTGATAATGACAACAAGGACTACATCCCTTTGGTTCGTATTGTTTTATTCTGTGAAACTGTAGTCTCGCTTGTGTTAATAGCTCTAGCGAAAAACAACAAAAGAAAATAATTACAGTTGAAAATGGAATAAAATATAAAAAAAAAGGACTTCAGTTAAAGCTGGATTAAACATAGTGCTAAATAACCAAAGCACTCAATTTATACTATACATGTCCAGAGGATTTTACTACCTACTGTATGGTGAAACACACAAATAATAATATTAATATTAATATTAATAAGTTAGGCAGAGAGTTCTGCTGCAGCTATACAAAATTAAACATTTGCTTTTATAGCCTTACATGACATGGCCCCATCTTATTTAACAGACCTCCTAATAGTGCTCCAATAATCTGGCCAATTTCTTTTGGATGTGGCAAGATCCAGATGCAAACGGTTTGGTGATCGGGCATGTTAATCTATATTCTTAATTCTGATGGAGCTGTATTCTTAATACTCTGTTTCACGCTTTCTGTTTTATTGTTTATACATATCTATTTCTTAATCTTCTTAATTTTCTTAAATTTACATGTTTAATTTATTTCAACAGCTTGTGTTGATTTTATTTATTTATTTTTTCTAATTGTTTGTCTGTTTTATTTATTCTGTAAAGCCCTTTGGTCAACTTGTAGTTGTTAATAAGTGCTATATAACTAAGTTATTGATTAATCGATACATAGAAATAGATTTTAGCGATCAGTTAGTCCCTGATGAGCGAGCAGAGGGTGAGAGTAGCAATGAAAAACTCCCTGAGATGACAATAGGAAGAAACCTTGAGGGGAACCAGACTCGACAGGGAACCCATTCTCACTTGGGTGATATCACAACAAAACAAAAGCATCATCAGGTTGTTTAAATACACTGCATAATTATTTTCTACTAAAGTTAAGCTGGATGTTTAGCTAGCATTACAATTTGTTTATAAATTTGTTGAATAAATGGAATTTGTTGAATAAATAAACAGTAGATATTTCACTGTTGATTTAAGATGTTTATTTTGAGTCCCGTTGGACAAATGTAAACACTGCTAATTTATCACTGGGGATTTTGCTACAACTCTGTTTACCGGATTTTAGCTGTTAAATAAATAAATAAATAATCTTTATCTTTACCTGAGAATAAACACAATTTTACACTATTAGCATCAACTAATTAGCAAACATGTTTTCCTTAGAAGCAGGAAGTATTGCTCAATGCCAGGTGGAATTTGTTTTGAGATTTTTGTAGATTCTTGCACTTGGATGACTGCTTATGGTTCAAGCCACACGACAATAAGCTAAGAGTAAAGGCTGCTTATGAAATCCTGTAAGAACAGCCTTGTCTAGGATCTAGGCAACGACAGCAACAATGCTCAGGTAAACATGAAGTAGGCTGCGGTGTAGAGGAGTTAAATTAGCTCTTGAACATGAGCGTTATGAAAACAAAGCACCAAGAAAAAAACAACAACTCTACTGCTTTAAGGAAATCTGAGGAAGAATTTTATTTGGGATAAAGCAAAATATACTGTAATGTAAAATGTTCATACAAAATATTCTGCACTGCACTATGGTAGTCATAAAATATATACAATTTATACAAATACATATATACAAAACAATATACAATTTGATAAACAGAACTATTTGGTTTCTCAGTAATATTAATTAATTGAAATCCATTCAAAATCCCCACGCAAATTTTTTTCTTGCAATTTTTCATTTAACTTTTCTTTTCAATCAATATATCAAATTTTTTTTTTTTTTTTTTTTTTTTACACGTGAACAGTTTCACAGCAAAATAAGGTAACTCCTTATTAACTTCTTATTTATTGCTTAATAAAGCAAGTAATATCACGACCGGAAAAGGTTTCGAGCATGTTTCCTTTAAATCACAAGCGAGCTAAAAAAGACATCATTTATTTATACATTACCTATATAACATGGTGTTTGTTTGTTTCACAGAATATATTATGGGTGCTAAGCAACATACACCTGTCCCTGTCATTCATTACACTAGAGTGACTGCAGTAGGAGTAACGGAGTGTAAACACTCTTTTCTTGGTTTCAACAGTCTCCGAAAACAGTTTGAACACATTTAAACTACTCTCGGCAGCCACTGTGTAATACTATTGTAATACACAATGTAATAGTATTGTTTTGCTTGAAACCTGGAAGTTTAAGTCTAGTTTTACAAAAAAAAAGCTTATATTACAGTTTTCAAATTAGATGTCCTTATTACAGACAATCTTGTGTGTCAGAGAATAATAATTTGCATAATCATTTGAGTAAAAATCAGAAAATGCCATTTCTACCAAGTATGTGATTTACATAACAACGTACTAACCCTGGTGACATTTTCAATGCAGTAATTTTCTTGGAATAATGAGATGCAATCTTACTTGTAATAAATAGTAAGAAGTTCTACCATAAAATAGATTTTTTCTAATGATAATAATAATAATAATAATAATAATAATAATAATAATAATAAAAATAAGCACTCTCTTACCAATTATATGCTGTTCTTTTTAGAATTAGATGTTTTTTTTTTTATAATAGAGTGAAGATTTTCATAAAGCATATCTTGTGATAATGTGACACTTAAAAAAAACAAATGTTTTTAATAATAATGAGATATTTCAGGACAAAATCTAATAATTTTTATTTAAATAAGATATTAATAACAATCCTCTCATTATCACATGATGCGTTTTCCACCTTTTCGCATTTCTTGAAAAAAAAGGGTGATACTTCTATTTAGTAATATCTCTAACTTTAAAAATGCCTTTGTTCTATATGCAAATGTTAGTACAACTTTAGGAAATAGGAGAAATCAATTGAATAAGCAACAGAAACATATATAGATATATGGATATTTCATTTCAGCCAGAGTTTATTTCTGGAAAACTTTTTCTTTCTTGTCAGTTTGACAGGATTTTATTTTTCGTGTCTTACTTGTCTACCGCTGAAATGTTTTCGCAGATGACATTGTGCTTTGTAGTGAGAGCAAGAAACAGGTGGAGGAAAATCTAGAGAGATGGAGGTACGCTCTGGAACGCAGAGGAATGAAGGTTAGCCGCAGCAAGACAGAATACATGTGTGTAATTGAGAGGAACCTAAGTGGAACGGTGAGGCTACAGGGAGCAGAGGTGAAGAAGGTGCAGGACTTTAAGTACTTAGGGTCAACGGTCCAGAGCAACGGAAAGTGTGGAAAGGAGGTGAAGAGGCGGGTACAGGCAGGTTGGAATGGGTGGAGAAAAGTTTCAGGTGTGTTGTGCGAT
>JAOVVB010000018.1:17981224-17993727 GCA_028570985.1 Heterobranchus longifilis | reverse complement strand
AAAACAAATGTCCTGAAAAAAACCCAGCAAAAACATAAAGGTCATGCTCATGGGCTATAAGCGCAATCGCAAAATCAACACTGCACACACACACTAAACATAGAATAAATGGATATGAATGGAATATAATTTAAAAAACTTCACACCAAAGCCAGCTGTAGTCCCGGCTAGGCTTCTGTGCATGTGGGGAACGAGACAGAGCTCGCTCTGAATGATGTTTATCTAAACCTCCTGTCAAAGCCACTCTCCTTAATCCACCCTCTTCACTGTTGCAGGTGTCTCTGCAGCTGTCCTGCGGTGCATTCGTCCTTGATGCTGCCTTGTGCGAGGCCATTAACGTCCCCATGGACAAGCTAAAGTGGACATCGCCGTTCACCAGCCACAGACTCAGCCTTCCCCACCTCTCTCACTCCAGCAGCAGGAGAACCGACAGTCTGGAGGTCCAGCACGGCTCTTCACCTCCACCTAAAGACTTTGAAGAATTTGAGGACTCTGTGCCACGCAGCCCCCGACCTGGAAGCAGTTCATCGGGTTTGGACGAGGCCTCGGTTTCTCCCAGCTATTCCCGATCCGACAGCGGGCGGGGGTCCGATTTAGGAAACGCGGAGACACCAGTCTTGCCCGGAGGTACGCAGAGGATGGAGCAGGAGCCTGAGGGCATGGTGTGGGCTACGGCTGTGGCCTTGGCGTGGCTGGAGAACAACTCAGCCAGCTACTTCATTGAATGGGAACTGATCGCCGCGAAAGCGAGCCTGTGGCTGGACACGCAGGTGGTGCCTGAGGGACGAGAGCTGGCGGCGGTGAAGGCGGCGGCCAACCAGCTCTTCATCATCCTTAGACACTGGGACGAGAACCTGCAGCTCAACATGCTGTGCTACAACCCCAACAGCATGTAGATCTGTAAAGTACACCATTGCTTGGCAGTTTTTGTTGTCTGGTTTTACTTGATCCACATTCCATGCAAGTTGTTCAAACCATTCTGTCGGTTCAGTAAAGAACCGAATGAAATTTGACTTGACATTAGTGACGTGATAATTAGATTGTATGCTGAGCTCTTGCAGCTTTCTAATAACTTTCTTTTCTCATTCGGAAACAAAAGCACCAAATTTTTTTATTTTTGTGTCATATGTTCAAAAAGCAGCTGCTGCAGTGACGCAATTGGCTCATTGAAAGCGCCAATAAAATTAGATTTGTTAAACGGTGACTAAGAGTGACCTTGAAAACCTAAAAACCGATAAGTCGATCATTAAAAACGATTCTAAGCAGAGGTTGTATGCAAAACCAGTAGATGGTTGTGACAGCTGATGTGGATTCTGTTGGCACGTCCACTCAGGAATGTCCACGCCCATGTCGAAGCATGCTATCGTTAACGTTTGTTGTTAACACTCTGTTGCTCGAGTTGCGGAAACGAAGCAGGGTGTAACCCGACGCCTTTGTGTTTGTCCTGAAATAACTCTGTACTGTACACGTATTTTTATTTGGTGGAGTGTGTGATCGCTGCTTTCTGTAACGAGTAAAGCAGATCTTGTAAAACATGACTGTTTCTTAGACGGTCGCTAAAAGGTCCTAGAGCAGTCTGTGGAAATTCCTTAACTAAGGCACTGAATGATCAAAGCATTTAAGGAATGTTGCAAAAGGGCAGCAGTAATATCTATCGTATTTACCATGCAGCATTATTTTACTGTATTTGGAGACTTAATAAGATGTCAAACTATTGCTGAGACAGCACTTCCTGTCGAGTGCTCTCCAGTCTTAAGTGCCTGACCCAGCTGAACTTCTTCAATGAATGAATATAAACTTTTTTTCTTCTTCTTCCTGTTAAGTCACGTGAAGTTTTTCTCTTATGTGCTGTTCGCCAGTGTATTTAGGAAATCTGTGACTCTGTAGCCGCTGAAATTCACCATCGTTTGATTGCCTTAAATTGTGGCATATGGTACGTGAATTCCAAAAAAATCTCCTGCCTATTGTTTTTTATTTATTTATTTATTTATTTTCCCATACCAGATTGTAATTGTCACTCAGGTATTGCTGCTGTGTAGCTTGAGTCCACGTGGCAAGCATGAGTCCGTTGATGCATGAGTTCGTCCGAGAGCCACCGCCGATGTGTGACATTTCGCTCGTGAATGTGGACGTTGACTCTTTGTGTGAAAAAAAAGGAAAAAAAAGTCTATGGACTCTATGTTTGAGGTCAGCTGTGTTTTTTTTTCAAAGTGGTTATCAAACGATTGTCGGCTCGTTGTAGTGCCTCCCGTGCAATGACAGAGTGTGTAACTGCATGTAATAAAGTCTTGCTGCTGAGTAAATGATCTGAGAGTGCCTGTGGTTATTACAGCACCACTGACTGTCAGTCAAGGGGCATGCTGCGAGAGAACAATAGTCACGAATAGGGTATAAGTGATATGTAGTTATTTTAATATATCAACATGCATTTGTCAGTTTTGCAAAAAACACACCTTGTCATGTTAACAAGTAACCACAAAGCACAAAAGTGGGTCAAAAAACTTTATGTTACAGTTTTACAATTCAGTTTCTTGTAAAACACTGAAACTAGATATTCCTTAAATAAATGTGAAATAAACATCTTCGCTGAAATCCTGCTCAACCAGAATCAAGAATTAAACGGGAGCTACATTTATATGAGTGATATTTCTTCCGAATCTGATTGAAATCATTTTAATTAGAGATTTCGCCGTAACTATTTACTGTACGTGGACGCTGATCTGATAAGATGTGTCTGTACATCATCAAAGTGTTTAATCAGAATGTAACACTTTGATATGCTGCCCAATCTGAAGTGTTTGGTCTACTGGAAGAATAACAGAATAATAAAAAGAAGAACAAGAAGAACAAGAAGGAGAAGATGACTTCCTTCTTCTTTTTCCAGGATAGGTCACAGTGCAAAAAATCTTAAAAAATGAAAATATCTTGACTGTAGTTACATTTATCTGCATTTTCTTAAAATAAGATTACAACAAAGCAAATTAAAGATTATTTATCTTACTTTTCGTCAACTGTTACTAAGATTGCAAGCGTTTGTTTTCTTGGTCTATTGGCAAAATTATCTAATAATATTTTATTTGGCAGATAATTTTGCCAATAAAAGTAAAATTTTCATGTACAATTTTAACATTTGGCTACGTAGAAGACAAGCTTAATAATTTTACTTTGTGTATATATATATATATATTAATATGATGTTGGCCCCGCCAACACACTGTTCTTGAGCTAATCTGAAGGCCACTTGAAGTTTGGAGGTCTTTGAAAGTGCTGTCGTTCACAATTGCTTTCACTTTGCTGTAACAAAAATGACCTGTCGACTGAAATATTTAGTAATGAGGAAATTTTATGACTGGACTGATTGCAGAGGTGGCATCCTATCATGGTACCACGCTAGAACTCACTGAGCTCCTGAGAGTGACCTTTTCTTTCACAAATGTCTGGAGAAGCGAACTGTATAAAAGGATTAGTGGTGTTAAGGCATTTACCTTCCTTTACTTTCCTCCACTTACTCATTTTCAGGCTCTGCTGAAAAGCAATACATTTTGTAACCAGCAGATGCTGCACCACACTTTGACAAGCGGAAAAGAGATGGAGGATCTGATTTAGTTGCAAAAGGATGCGTCTTACGATGGAGATTCAATTTGACCACTAGCTTGCCTTTCTTTCTGCACATGGGCCGTGTATTATGTGTGCTTACTCAAAGACCTCTCAAGACACAGAGCACCTTGGACACCTTGATTTTTTCCCCCTTATTTCCATCTACTCCTAGAATGTTGTCTTGGTAACTGTAATGCACTTTATTCAGTTTAAATGCTGCCAGGGAAGCACTATTGAAACACTGGCCTATACACTTCCCAGCGATCACCTCCGGTTGCGTGTAGTACTGTATGTAATCACGTGCAAAATGTTTCGAGATGGACACTGAATAGGGTGTGTATTTAAGTTCTGGTTTTCTGCGTCATTGTGTCTTATATTGTTGATGAGTGTTAAGGCCAACTATGTTCATAGTTGCAGTTCCTGTGCTAGGTAACTATCGTTGCTGTTGTATTGTGTCCCCATTTTGTCTAAATGTGTTTGTGGGGACAGTGAAGAGTTGGCTGGAGTCAGGGTAGTGTAGGATCGACAAATTGTGAGGGTTGTCTTGGTCCAGTGCACTGGTTCCGGCTGTGCCTTCCTTGTTAGGTCAGAGATGGACACAAAGCAACAATAATTGCCTGCCAGCTCCTACAAGGCACAAACCTGATCTGTCCAGGTTTGTGAGTGGACGAGTCTGTCGTCTAAATACCTGTATGCTGTAGCAAAATGACCCTCGGGTGGAAGTACCACATCGATTAACTGCTGAAGGGCCAAACAGGAGAACGTGATACTGCCATGTCCATTGGCTCGACTGAAAGCAGTTTTAGGTCCTTGTTGGTGATGCTTGTCAGTAACCCTTGGTTAGATCCAGTGTTAAAATAAACTGTACCCATCACAGGCTCTCCACCAAGTGTCCAAGTTTGCTAATGGATAGTTATCAAACTCTAGGGCTTGATTTCGTTTTTTTTGCAATCATTAAACAGTCAGTGGTCCTATCAAGCTTAGGAACAGCAACTATGGAGCTGGACGAGTGGCTGGTGGTCTCTTTGGTGATGCCTTTTTAGGTGATGCATTTGTGCCACTGACTCATTCCCTGACCTGGCAAGGGCATTCGTGTACCACTACACCTGGTGGGGATTTGTTGTCCTGTTGGGGGATCTCCTGTAAGTGAGCCAAAGTTCTTTGGAAAAAACATCCACTGTCCAGTTATTGGGGATCCAGTCAAGTGCTGTTTACAGTGTATGACATGGTGTTGCATGTGATGTCATTTTTTTTTTTGTTCAATATTTTTTATTTCACTATAATTGAATTTAATCATTGCTACTTTCTACCCATCTTACTACCAACCAGGGACAGTTAAAGCTACAGTATCATGTGCTCCCTCTGAGGCAGCAGAAGTGAACCAATCATATATTTTTGAAATGCGGCTCATAGAACATTAGAGGGCGGTGTGACACCCACAGAGATAAAGTGCTATCTATCTACTTTTTTTTCCCCCGAGTGATACGAATGTTCTGTTTTGTCTTCCAAGCACCTCAGATTTGTCTGTCCATAACATTCAATCCCAATCTTTCTCTATCCAATGTCTGTAGTGACTGCCTCTGAATCTCTTACTTTAACTGACCTGTCTCAGTTATGGCTTTTTTCTTTTGCGACTCTGCCTAGAAGGCCAGGATCCTGGAGTCGCCTCATGACTGTTGAGGGTGAGACTGGTGTTTTGTGGGACCTATTTAATGAATCTGCCAGTTGTGACGAGCTGTCAGATGTCTGTTCCTCAAACTGGAGACTCTGCTGTAGTTTTCCACTTGCTCATCTGTGCTCTGGGGCCTCCCACTTCTCTTTCTGTCCTGGTTAGAGCCAGTTTGTACTGCTTTTTGAAGAGCGTACTGTATATACACACATTTGTGCGGAAACTTCAGTTTGTTGGCAATGTGTTGCATGGAAAAGCTTTACTTTTCTTAGAACAAGAATAGCTTGATCGGTTTCAGAAGAGAGTTATTCTTGAATTGATATTTTTAGATTATAAGATCGGAATCTCAAACGCAGATGCTCTAGATACTTAACTAGTCTACAAAACGCTTCAAAAATGTACACCTGTGCTAGCATACTGTAATTGCAAAAGGATTTTGAATGATTGAATTTTTTTTTTTTTTTTAACATTATACATCTGGATTGGCTTTCAAAATGTGCCAACAATGACTAGACTGCATTTGTGATGAATGTAATATAATCTTAATTGGATTAAAAAAAGTTTAATTCAAAGTTAATAAGATTTCCCTAAGAACTTTTTTTTTAAGAAGGATCAAATTATCAGCCTGCATCAAGCAAAGAAAACAACTAAGGAGATTTAAAATGAATGGAATTGAGTTAAGAACCTTCAACTAATTGTTAAAACCTCGAAGGACACCTTCATCAAGACTGACTATGATCGGACTATGATCACTTAAACGCTTGGTGACGTTGCATCTTTAAAAAAAAACAGACAGTAGAAATCAGAGTTATGTGTAGTACTAAAAATAAGAGCATTTCCTTACACAAAAAAAAAGTTTCTTTTTGCCAGGAAGCATAAAGATTGGAAAAAAGGTCATATGAGCCTATTCCAGAGTGATGGGCGTGTCAGGGTAAGAAGGGAAGCTCCTGAAGTGATACACACATCAAGCTCATGAAGTGATCCACTGTACAAGCCTTTGGAGACAGTGTTATGATCTGGGGTTGAGCAGTTGCTCAGGTCTAGACTCAGCAACATTATGCGGCAATAAATAAAGTCAGCTCTAGACCTGAACGTACTGAATGACCAGGTTAACACATGTATAGATATTTTTTGTATCCGATGACAGAAGAATATTCCAGGACTCCAGGATTGTGAAAGAGTGTGAGAGAGGTTCTGGGAGCCTGAGGAATCATTATCACGCATGAACTATTGAGAGTATTTGGGGTGAGCTGTCATCAATATAAGATCACAAGCTAAAAATTAATGCCACTCTGGACTCAGGTGGTTGCATAAGGTTGTTGAAACACTACCACAATAATAATAATAATAATAATAATAATAATAATAATAATAATAATAATAATGCCATAATTAAAGCTAAATACAGTCAAAACAAATAATAAAAATAAAAACTTGGAAAATATATCATACTATATAAAGAACTGTATAACGTGTAGTTTTTAATACACAATAGTAATAAGATACTGCTGTAGTCTATGATGAATATATATATATAAAAGAATATGAATATGACTACAATGCACTCGGAGGTGTGCTGTATCAGGAAAATAATCAACTTCATGAAGGTAGAGTAACAGTCTCTTCCATTTTTACCTCCCATTTTCACCTCATCAGGGTTGTGTGGGCGTGTCAAGGGGCAAAAGGATTGCCACTAGTGTCTCCATGGCAACAGAAAAGGCCAGCATTTTTTTTAGCAATAGTATTTTGAAAAAGCCAGTGAGTAGAATTTGTTTATTCCTTCTTGATGTGTGTAGAAAAATCAGGCACCAGAAAGGGGTGTGGCTAATCAAATCCGCTCCTACAGTGCAGAAGCTTCTAAGATTGTGGTTCATGCGAGTGATTAAAGGTTACACTGATTAACAGGGGATCATGCTGCACGGTAAACGGCTGTGTGATGATGCCAACGGCAGCAGCCACGCGAGCCGCGACTAAGATTTCATGGCATGTTAGCGTCCCGCCCTGGCATGCAGACAAAAGATCTGCATCTTTACTGATCAAAGCCTTTGCTGCTGTCTAGGAAAAAAAGTTCAAGACAATCTCGAGCACCTTATATAACTTGTTGCAGCTCTGTATTTAAAAACTAATTACCACAGATGAAGGGACGTAGCCTTGGAGAGACTGCGAGATGAGATCAGACACGGACATAACCAGCCTTTGATGATGCTATCAGTAGTAAAGCATGATAAAACAGAGATGTGTGTGTGTGTGTATGGGGGGTATGGGGGCGTGGTGGTGTTGGGGTTCTGAACCAATCAATCCTCATTAAATCAGAAATGATCTTGCCGGTGCAGAAGTGCCCTCGCCGGTGCAGAAATCAAAGGGAGTTGTTTTGTAAGAGCTGTTTTGAAAGGGTCTCTCCTCCAGAGCCTGTTCACCGAGGCCATGCAAGACACACACACACACACACACACACACACACACACACACACACACACACACAACTGTGAACTCTCATCAGATCCAGAAGCTTCTCCAGCCTGCATCTTCTTCAGGACTGAGTACTGTACTCTCTCATCCGTCATCTGTTATCATGTTAATGCCGTATATGAACCTACTCAGTGCCTGATTTTGATTTTTAGTATTGATCCCAGTACAAGTTGTATTTTTTATTTAGTTATTTATTTATTTCACATGTAATGTAAACTCAAATATTAACATTAAATGATTAAGCACTAACATAGCTATTTAAGCAGGGTCAGTGTCAAATTCTGGCTTCTGATTGGTTTGATTTTCTGATAGAACGTCTAACTGTAAGGTTTCTTTAAATGCACCCATTTCAACACATTATTGTTTCCATGGTAACAGCTCCTTCACAGGGACTTGTATGCAGGACGCTGGACAAAAACAGATTTTTCTTTTAATTTGACATTTTTTTAAGTGTTAAGTGTCTTTCAATAGATACTTATTTAGCATTTTTGGAAGGAGTCTCCAGTATGAGTATTTTGGAGCGGTCAGAGGTAAAGCTGTAACGATAATGTACTTTTCCTGACCTGGAAAGACTTTTGGATTGTGGAATGTAAGAATTTTAAATAAATACAGTAAATAATAATTAAAAAAAATTATAAACAAACATTACAAGACATAATTAATTAATTCAATCTTTCATTGATTATTGAACATTTTTAACTATTTGAAAGCAATTTTTCCGTAAATGGCAGGTGGCAGCCCAAAGCTGAGTGGATCAGGAACTTTATTAGAGCACGCCAGCTGAGATTGATTGGACTTTGACAGATTTAATAATATTGTGGTGCATCACTGACTGGCGTAATAAATAAAATAAATAAATAAATAGATTTATTTCGTGGTTGAAATAAATCAATCACGAAACAAATAAATGATTAAATGAATACTTGCAATAACATTTAAATAGCAATTTAAAAATTACATATTTCAAAATGTAATTAAATTAAATAATGGGACATTTAATAAAGGAATTACATTGTAAATTATTTATTTAATGACATTGATTTATTTTAGGTTTTCACACTTCTTCCTTCATACTGAACAGAAGATGTGGTTTTATGGTAACATGACAATTTATGGACATGGATAATTTTTTCCTTGATAACCTTAAAAGAGAGAGAGAGAGAGAGAAATAGAAGCAAGAATTTTAAGGGAACATTGGTTCATAGCTGGTATAACAGAAGCACAGTCCACAACTCACTCACTCACTCATCCTCTATACCACTTTGTGGTATATTCAGGGTTGCGGGGGCCCTGGAGCCGATCCCAGGAGACTTAGGGCATAAGGCGGGGTATACCCTGGCCAATCCATCGCAGGACACACACATATATACTCATTCACACACTACAGGAAACAGGAACACCAATTAACCTAATCTGCAGGTCTTTGGACTGTGGGAGGAAACCCACCAAGCACAGGGAGAACATGCAAACTCCATGCTTACAGAGACAGGAATCAAACCCAGACCCAGGAGGTGCAAGGCGACTGTGCTAACCACTACACCACTGTGCCGCCTTGGTCTACAGCATTAAACATAATTATGGATTGATACTAAGTAATGTCACATGTTTGAATACATTGTTGTTCTTTAATAAAATAAAATAAAAATTCCCTTAATTACATATGTGGTATAAAAGGAACAAACACCTTAGGATGTGGGGTGCGTCAGGGGTAGCCCAGTGGATTATGCATTGGACTACAGTTCAGAAGGTCCCAGTTTCAAATCCTACTAAGTTGTGCCTGTTGGGCCCTTGATCAAGGCCCTTAACCCGCAACTGTTCGAATGTATAATGAGATAAAAATTAAAATGTAAGTCATTCTGGATAAGAACATCTGACAAATGCCTAATTGTATGAGTGCCTGCTTGGCCCTATGATGGATTGGGATGCCGTCTGGGGAATAACCTGCATTGTGCCCTGAGGCTCCTGCGATGGGCTCCAGGCCTCCCGTGACCCTGTACATGAGTGAATCTTGTACTGCTAAAAATGAAAGCATTTTGACTAATGGTCATGCTGTGTTCAGATTTACTCAGAAGTGGGAAATCTGATTCATGACATAATTTCAAGCTCAGTTGACAAAATCACTTTAATGCAATCGTGTCGGTTAAAATTAGTGATCAGACGTTTATGATGTATTGATTGGTCATTGTTGAAAATTCAACCAATTACTATGTCTATGATGATTGATCAAAGCAATAAGCTACTACAGTATGTTATTTACCGTTGATGGCATGGGCGACCATGTTGGCATGACAACTTGTTCTGAACTTGGAGTAGGAATTCAAAGTTGACTGGCTACTTTCCGAGCTTAAGTGAAACTTGACACAGGAGAAATAGTTAAGCTGTTCATACACTAATATAACATTTTGGCAAATAATTCTTAACATGATGTAACACATCACATCTTATTTTTAACATCACTAACACATCCTGATTAAACGTGTGCAATTTGCTGGGAACTCTGAGTGAGAGACTTAATTGGCCCTTACTGTAATCCGCTGCGTCAGACTGCCTGATATAATTTTATGACAAATACGACTATTTTAACACCGCCGTTTACCATGGTGATTAGGACAGTGTGTGCCCTGATAACTTATAAAAGTGCAACGTGCTTTGGTTAGAACTTTGGTTTCTATGGAAACTGGAAGCGTTCTGAAGAACTGAGCTTCACTCCAAAGCCCTCGATCATTTCTGATCGTCAGCTTGTAAACAGTTTATTATTTATGAGCTAATGATTGACCGTGTGAATGATCCTCGTTCTTCCGTGGAGAGAGTCAGCTGAGTCTCCGACAGTGAGCTGTGATTCATCCTCTGTAATCCTTCATGACGAAGTGGACACGGTGGTTTCAATAGTCGCAGTCATGGAACTTAATTATCGACCTTTCGATGGTGTACTGCTCCTGGGTGATCCCCATGAATGCATTTCATCTACTTTGGTGCACTGATGAAAGTTTATTGGCTATGTAAGGAACAAACACTTTCACATTCCAGAAAAAAAAACCCACAAAACAATCAATAATGCAGTCTTGCGCAACACAATAAGACAAAATATGCATCTTATTCTGTTGCAGAGAAATCACAAACTGTGAAGTTCATCACTCTAAAAACTTTCCCATGTCTGAAAGCTTAAAGGTCTCAAATTATTTAGCTTTTACTGAGTGCTCGTTCAAGTCGAACCGGGACTTTTGATCGTGCAGAATAACAGAACACAGTTAAGAAAGTCTTTATTTCTCTATATTGTATAGTCCCCTGCTACACTAATGTGCTTATCCTCGGGTTTCACTAGTGCTTGCATACCATCAGAGTCGAAAGTTTTCGCCGGAGCCATGATCAGACTTCCTGCTTCACGTCTTAAACACTGGCCTCCCAGGAACTCCCTCATTTGGAAATTGCTTGGAGTGAGGTCAGGACTGTACGGGGGATGTGGCGACTTCCTGTAATGTGCATGTGGTGTTGGTGAATGTGTGTACAGTTCACACAGACAGATGCGTCTCTCCTGGAAGTTGGCAACAAGTTATCCATTAATTTTCAAGGATCAGGTGTTTCACTCGTGAATGTTCATGTGAACGTCTGCAGTGGACGACATGTGAACGACTGCAGTTCATGTGAACGAATGTGAACCTCCGTTACTGTAGGATCGTCATTCCTGTACATACATCCTTCTTTAAGATGTTTGCACTGTTCAATTGTTTTACTGACACTGTCCGCTAACAGTCTTAAGTAATAAGACTGTATACCTGTACTGTATGTGCACTTTGCTCCTGGAGGAGCGCTGTTTGGTCTCACTGGGTACTGAACTGGAAATGACAATAAAAGCCAATTTGACTCGACTTGTCGCCGAGATTTTCAAAACTCCTGAAAATGTACTGCAGCCCAAAATTAAAGCAAGCAAACACTCACACACATACACACCTCAAAAGCTGTTATTTCTTTAATAGTAAGAGTCACCTTTTAGCAGTCGGTTATTATTACTGTGGTCAGTCTTGGGTGAAGTAATTCTCTAATGATTGTTATTCTCAGTGCTGAGAGACCGAGGTTATACTCACAGCGGTAAGGACCGGTTTTAATCATGACTGCTGTGCTCTTTATTGTATTATGATTCAGACGTCTTAAGATTTCAAGATTTCAATCGGCTGCTCATTGATATACAGCACATCATATCCAGACCCATAGATTAAAATTCAGAGTTAAAAATGGGTAAAGCAGTGAAGTCTACTTCATTTGGAGAGTCAAGTCACGTCTGGTGTCACTGCTGTGCTTCTTATAAGTAATGGGAGCTTATGTACTCTAATTAGGATTAGGTTATGTGTAATTATTTCTCAAGTCCAGACTAAACCCCTGTGACTTCATATTGTATAACAAACATCAGAACATCAATAAGATGCTTTAAGAGCTTTTTACAGAAACCACACAGCTACTGTATGTGTATCAATTTAAATAAGTGGAATGGTGTTCATTTGTGGTGGTACAGTATATTGCAGTTTTCCTACCTGTTACCATCTCCATAAGTATTGGAACAGCAATTTGCTATACACTGAACATGTATATAATATTGGAATGTGGGTTTGGGATCAAATGATAAACATGAACTGATAATATAATTTTTAATTTAACAGCCTGATCTTTAAAGTGCCCCTATTATGCCACTTTAAAGCTTGCTACTATTGCTTAATGAGTCTCTTAAAACAGGTTTACATGTATGCAAGGTCAAAAAACACTTTAGTTTTCTCCA
>JAOVVB010000018.1:17925630-17944212 GCA_028570985.1 Heterobranchus longifilis | reverse complement strand
CACTCCCCCACGTCACCATGCACAAATGTGTGTCTGAAGAAGCATGTTTCCTGTTAACGAGCTGCTACTGTAGCACAAAATCCACCTCAGCTTTTTAGAGAGCATTTAATTGGACGAACTACACTGTAAATCCCAACTGACACAATGTTTGCCTAGAGTCGTCACAAACACTCCAGAATGTAAAAAATAGCACAAAATGTTATGTTGACTCAACAGAAACATCATTCCATCGTCAGCTTAACAGAATTTTTTTTGTTTTGTTCGGTCAACATTTTTTGATTTTTTTAGTTAATTTTGTTCATGATATCACCCAAATGAGAATGGGTTCCCTGTTGAGTCTGGTTCCTATCAAGGTTTCTTCATATTGTCATCTCAGGCAGTTTTCCTTGCCACCTTAACCCTCGGTTTGCTCATCAGGAAGAGACTGATAGTTATGATTAATACATATTTCTGCACACCTTTGTAACATATTTCCGTAATTTATTTTTTCTGTAAAGAGTGTGTGTGCATTTTCTTATCATGCTTTTTGTTTTTCCTCCATACACATTGGTTTTCTCCATAGTCCAAATACATATCTTGTAGACTGACTAATATTTCCAAAATGCCTATAGTGCATGATTGGGTGTGTTCCATTTCATGAGTTGGCATCCCTTTTTGGTTGTCCAACTACCAGCCTTATAAACTGTATAGAAAAAAACTATTAATGTTCATATTTTCATTTGACAATTGTATGTCATGTAGGCACCTCATCCTTTTTCATTTTAAAGGAATTGTTTGGATTTTTTTAAAAGTCTGTGTTAAATGAAAACTAAAGTGTCTGTAATGCATTACCATAAGTCTTGGTTGGTATAAATTTTCCTGCTCTGCACTCTGATCAAGAAATTTGTACCCCGGAACGCGAGTACGATGTAAGTAATTGGGGCCAAATTACACACCCTTCGTTCTGTGCAAAAAAATGCATTCTGAAGTTCAGTTGAGAATCATATGAAGCTTCTGCAGTCTGACTGATCTAAAGTGAGTTGGTATCCTGGTATGATCTTTATTGTACAAAAATATTTAATTACAAGCTGTTTCCTAAAATAACCTTTTAAGTAGCTAGCGTGTGTAATGTTTTCTATTTCAGATTTACAATGTATCAAAGAACTGTATCCCAGCTTTTTGTTAAGGGTCAGAGGACAGGGTCAGCCATTATACAGTGCCCCAGGAGCTCACAGGGTTAAGAGCCTTGCTTTAGGGCCAAATAGCAGCAACCTGGTGGAGCCACCTTCCGACCTTCTGAGTAACTCAAAGGCTCAACACACTGAGCCACCGGCCCCCAATAATAGTCCATTCATGTTATTTGAATAACAAACACTTTAACAATTGACACATATTTAATAGAACGGAGTCAATGAAGATGAAGATAAGTAGCCTATGGGTTGTTTATGTTGTGCAACCATGTCCTGTTACTATTGTGGAAATAAGATTGTCTCATTATGTGTCACTCTTGCCATTATAAAATTGGTTTTGACATACCAAAGGTCGACATTTCGGAAGTCCCTGATAGCAATATCTACAAGAGCTCCAACTGCCCTATTACTAGCAAGTAATCACAAGCCGGGAACTCAGATGGGACTCAATCCATCACACCGAGATCTCATCTCGACTGGACATGTGCAATAGCCCTCCACTACCCACCCCCAATGATTCATCACAGCTGACCTGACCGACTGAACAGCTTCCCTCCATATCCATGTCTGCTATTATATACTTTAGACTACAGGGGAAAAGACATGGAAATCCTGTAGAAGCAATGTATCATGGATGTGGAATTGCAGTATGACAATGTATAAGGCAAACAGCTGCAGTTACATTTGTTCAATCTCTGTACTAATAGAAATTAATGAAGTGCAAACAGATCAGCAAGTCATTTGAGTAAGTGAGCATGATTGCAGCGAACCATTTTTTCCTGTGTTGTTCGGCATAAAAATGGACAGATGCACCACCAAAACAGATCAGAGGAACTAATAGCAGTGCTGTGCTTCCCACTCTGACGAATGATTCTTCAAAATATTAAACCAATTACTCATCCCCTGTCTTTAACTCTTCACACGCTTCACTCTTTTTTTATTTGTATTTCGTTCTAGAACTGAAAAATAATAATTTCTCAACATTCTCACTAAATTAATAATATGGTTCAGCTCAGAAATCAATCCATTTGAGAAACTATAAAGGAAGATTTGTTGAAGAAAAAATGGTCTCTATATCTCCTGAGAATTTTTTTACCAAGGAGAATGAGCAAAGTATATCAGGAAACAGATGTGCAAAACTGATAGAGACATATCCCAGTCCCAAGTCTTGTAGCCTAGTCTTGCAACACTTCCTAGGTGCTTCTACCAAGGTGCGTTTGACACAGGGGTGAATACTGACGCACCCCAAAATTGGTTTGTTTTGAAAAGGAAATGGCAAAATAAAAATATATTCAATATCCACAGTTCAATTTTAGGTTGTTCATTGTTATTCATTCATCTTCATCAGTCCATCTCAGGCCACCAGGCACACACATGCACAGATCCAGGCAATTTAGTGTAGCTGGTCCACTACCTGGTTAGCACTGTCGCCTTGCACCTCCAGGGTCTGGGTTTGATTCCTGGCCAGACTCGATTCCCGTCTCTGTGTGCATGGAGTTTGCATGTTCCTCCCGTGCTTGGTGGGTTTCCTCTGGGTATACAGGATAAAGCGGTAGAGAAGATAAGTGAGTGAGAGAGTGAGTGAGTGTTCCACTACTCAGCATTGATAGTGAAATATGGGAGAAAACTAGTAAACCAGTACAAGAACAAGGAGAACATGAAAACTGAGCTCAAGATAGACCTGGGAAACCTGCGCCACCATTCTAGTTGGTAACAATACAAAATACGCAATCATCCAAGAGGGTGAAAACATTTGCAAGGTGATATGTAATGTCAAAGGGCAGGGGTGGCTTGGTGGTTAAGGTGTTGGACTGCTGGCCCTGGTTTGAGTCCTGACACCGCTGGGTTGAACAAGATCTTTCAACCAATTGGGGCAATGAGCTGGCAGCCTGACCCTGTAAATAACTGCCATAGAAACAATGGATATACATCCATTGCCCAATATGCTGGGTGGCACATACAGTAGATGGATGCACATATGGCTGTTAATGATTTGTATTAATTTTATTTGGTTGTATAAAAATGTTCTGATGAAATGCTTACTGTCGACCAGCTCTTCATGTTAACCTAATTCCTAGTTTGTCAAACTTTGTTTAACTTGCCTTTTTTAAGAATTGCCAGACATGAATTTTTAAGAGTTATAAACTGTCAAGAAGCACACGCATTACTTGGTTAAAACCTACATATGTAAAGAGCAACAGTCTTACTGTGCTTCTAGATCCTTCATTGTTGTACATATTAATGGTAGAATCAGGTGAGGAACAGGAAGAGTTAAGATAAGTGATGCTGAGACACTGGGCTGGAAGCCCAGTACTGATCATCGCGCCCTCTCTCTCTTGCTCTCTCTCGCTCTCTCTCTCTGATGTGAACAGACCAGAAGGAGAGGAGGAGGAGAGAAAGGAGGGGCGAGCGAGTGAGCGAGCTTTGGAGCAGACCAGCTGAGCTTCATTGCTCTCAGTCTCTCTTCAGCGTGTGACAGAAAAGCTTTCCTCACTCTTGCTCTCAGGCATTCAGTACACAACAAACACACGCTCGCTTGTTTGCCTTCAAGAGGGGCACCGAGCCCCTCAGACAAATTGGGACCATGCTGCCCTGGAAAAGGAGCAAGTTTGTGCTGGTGGAGGACGATTCCAAGAGCAAAGCAAAGAGCCTGAGCGCTGGACTCACCTACCACTCATTGCTGTCCTCGTTGCTAAGGTCTTGCCCTGACCTGGTGCCTGAATGCCCCTTCCACTGGCTCGCCGGGGTTTTCCACAGCAAGCGCCAGAAAGTGGAGCTAAACAAGGAGGAGCCCATATACAGTGTCCGCTACCTGGGAAGCGTAGTGACTGTTGTGGCCAAGGGTGAGGGCTGCACGCATGATGCCGTCGCCAAGATCTGGGCATCCAGCAACTATGGTGAGCAAAGTGCAAAGATGAAGCTGAGTGTAGGACCACACGGCATACGCATGGGTTGCCGCAGGAAACCTCCGCACCTTTACACCCTTAACCGTATCACCTACTGCACAACAGACCCCTACCGGCCCAAGATCTTGGCCTGGATCTACCGGCACCAGGTCAAGCACAAGGCAGTGGTTCTACGCTGCCATGCTGTGCTTTTGGCCAAGGCGGACAAGGCCCATGCTATTGCTCTTAGCTTGTACCAGAACTCTATTTCAGCCTTCAGTGAGTTTAAGAGGCTCAAACGGCAAAGTGATTTCCGGCATCGCAAGCAGGAGCTGCTCGGAGAGGATATCATGCCACTCATGCCCATACGGAAGCTCCTGAATGGTCAGTGTCACTATCAGCCCCCAGTAGACAGGCCTGGCAATTCCAATCGTCTGTTCTCCATCACTGAGGAGGATGAGGAAGAGGAGGAGGAGTTGCAAGAGCAGGTAGCCAACAAAGAGGAAAAAGTATCAAATACTGATCCACCAAAGCCTGAGCCAGAGGAACCCCCTGAGAGAGAGCTGAAATACATAGTTCATGAACTAGACGGGTTTTCAATCACCATCAGAGACGATGTGCACATGACGCTCAGCACACTTGTGTGACCACAGCTGGATACTGGACTTCTTTCTACCTTTTCCCCTGCCTCCTCTATCCTCTCTGTCCACTTCAGAAGAGCGCTGTATCCTCAGAGATAGCCGATTCCTGCAGAGCCTGACCTGGTCCACCATCAGCAAGTTTTAATGCTGAGTTGCTGCTGGCTTGCCTCGTGAGCACTTTCTATATGGGTGTTTAATAAAGTGGAACTTTGTGAATAAACACAAAAGCACAATGAAAGAGAGCGTCATGCTGCAAAGCAACCCCGGGAGGACAAACACAGAAGGAGCTCAGTTCATGGGCTATGAAACGAACAAGGACAAAAACAGAGACCTTCAACAAGCCTTTGTGTTCTTTTCATGTGATTGCATGAAAATATGTACTTTTCTCAGATTTTACTGGATAATTTTGGAAATATGTTATTTGTGTAATATGTGCTTTTTTCTACGTAACCATCTCTCTCGTCTATGTACAGTAACTTTCCTTTCTGGCCATAACCTCAGTGAAAGCATTCAGCGTCTACACCGAGGCAGCAGCACTAATGAATTAATCCATGATTTAGGATATCAGCCATTGACTCGATGGGTTTACAGCTGCCGTACATTACAGCTCCAGAATCATTTACCGTATGACCAGTGGAGACGTCGACCATGGCATTTAAGGCAGGATCTTTTAAATGTTTGCTGTTTTACTGACCCTGGTTTGCACTGTGACATGTCTGGGACCAATATAAGGAAAAATAATATAAGAATATAGTCTATGTTTGTTTCTACATGACACACAGGTAAATAAGCTTTACTGCTTTAAGAGGTAATGCATTGTTCAGAATCGTATGCCAGCCGACACTGTCTCATACTGTATTCGTAGACATGTTTTTATCGAAGAGTTGCTTTGTGATAATAATAATATTGTACTAGACATTTCACAAACTGTCATTCCAATTGCACTAAATAACATGAAATTACAGTATAATAAAATGCTGGGGGAAAAAAATCTATTTTTGATAAAGATGCTGTTTTTGGATATTAGCCTGAATTGTGTGAATGTGTGATCTGTTTGTCTGTTCAAAGTCCAAAGAAACAGAGCAAAACAAAACAATTTTTCAGAATTATCTGTGATTTTCAGGCAATGTTTCATGACACTTTATTTGCCAGCTAAAAAGATGAACAATCTCTGCTCAAATGGCTCTGCAGATTGACACCGGCTGTGAGTGGGCTCTGGAGAGGGAAGCAGAAATCTCTTCACACACACACACACAGCCCTGTCAAAGCCAGGAGATTCGTCAGATGATCAGAGTGTACAGGAAATGACCATAAAAGCACCTGGCTCATTATTTCAGCATGACGTAAGTCTCAACTGTTTCTGCATCCCGGTACTCGGTCTGTTACATCGACAGACTCACCCGACCTTTAATTAACAAAACAGAAACCTCATATTAGCACGACTTCCATAATTTCACCCTTGTCACTTCAGAAATTGAACAGTCTCTAATTTAAATTTGCAGGCTTACTACACAAAGCCTCTCTTTTTTATTATTATTATTTTGTATTCTAGAGCTGAACAGCCCACACAGGAGGGTGAAATGTGAATTATTCAGATTAATTGGTCTTCGGAGAGCCATTGAGGAATGGTCAATATACGTCTTAATTAATCACCTACCGGAAAACTTACAAATAAACACTTTTTTTTTACAAATTTTTTTTTTGTTGAAAAAACAAACACATGTATCCATAAGAAATGTTACTATGGTACACTATAGTACATACCACTATATACCATATTATTTAACAATATCTATGTTTATATCTAAGTTTAACACATTTTAATTTGGAATGTTTGTACATATTGGAACGGATATCTTAGAACATACTACTGGTATGGTATGGAACAGGCATAACATATATCTGCTGATGCTCCACAAGCACCATGGTATCAACCATGGTATTGTGTGTTAAACTTTAGAGGGTACCATTGCAAGTAAGATGCTACTATATACCATGGTACAGGTACCATCACACTACAATGGTACTGATACTATGGCAAAGATTTTATCCATTGAGGCAAACCTGAAGCTGGTGAAAGGACAAAATGCAAAACAAATGTTTTCACTAACTGTTAATTTCGAATTTACCACCAGATATTACTGTTAGTAATTACTTAAAATATAAAGTTACATGAATATGCAATTTGAAAACCAGGAGTTACATGAATATGAAATTTGGAAACCGTGTCCACCCATTTTCTTATAGCTAGCTGGCTAGTAAACTAGCAAAGATTAATCACAGATTTACATATTTCCTGCAATTCTAACATGAAATTTATAAGATATAAAGATATAAAAATTAAAAATAGAAAATATACCATATGCATAATATTTCTAATTACAAATATACCTTAACAATAGTATTTTGCTAGCAGAGTAGCTAAGCACTGTTTGTCTCTAAAGTTTGTTATCTAAAGGATAATGCTAATAAAATATTAAATTATAATTCATTGTATGAAATCCATAATTAGCCAGTCAGGTACCAATTGCCATTTTAGATGATATAAACTGTAATTTTGTCAAATTTAAAAGAGAGATTTTGTGAGTAAGCTTTTGTGGGAGCAAGGTACAGTAGGCTAACAATTGTTCGGCTAGTCAGCTAGCTAATGATTTGTTTTAAGTATTTTATTCACTGTTGTGGTGTACAGAAGTGACAGGTTTATCTAAGAATATGATGATACAAGTCAAGACTCTGAAATAATAAAATTGCTCTGGTGTTTACCTGAAATTTACTGTATGCTAGGAGTTAACTAGCCAGCCCTTACTGATGATTTCACATGGTTGCCTTAAACATTTGCACTCTCTTCACATGGATGACCCCTTCTTTGTCATCTCTTCTTCTCCCCTTTGAGGTCTAAATTTACATCTGGAGCTGCTTCATGACAATGTTTACAAAAACAAAAACAAAATTGAATATTCATACAGTAGAGGAGAGGTTGTTCCCAAGCCGTTACATATTAAACCTGTTCAATAATGTATACTGTACGTAGCTCGTTTTAATGATTGTGCCGTGTTGTCCCATATGTATGTGCGCTGCCTCAGGAACCACATCAGACAAAACACGTATACCATCCCGTACACATCGGCAAACAGAAGATGAGGTCCAGATGGAAGCCATACTGGAGGAAGAAAAGGCGTCTTTCATCACTGTTGCCCGTGTGCCGAGCAGACGAGTGTTTGATGCTGAGCCCAGCGGGCAATCCGCAGACTACATCTGCATCAAATCACACAGCACATGTTGTGCAGATGGGGCCTTCGGGGACAAACGGTCCAACGGCATCGAGTGTGAGCTGAAAGAAACGTTTCCTGTGTGTTTTTGGTGTGTGGCGGATGCCCGAGATTGTGATTTGGCATTTTTTTCATCGCTGCCAGAGAGTCTTCTTGGAGACAGATTAAAGGAGTGGTGGGCGTAAGAGTGTACTTGGCTTTAGCACAGAGAACAGAGCTCTGTGTGTGTGAGTGTGTATGTGTGTGACTCCTGTCACCTGCTCACTGAGGAACAACGGGAGGTACAGAGTTGCGGCGGCGCTTGAGGAAGGGTTTAGAGAAGGCGCTAATGAGTTCTCCTGGAAGCAGAAAGGAGAACGAGGTGTGCTAGGGACAGAACAATCCCGATCAATGAGCCACAGCACGCTGGCTGAGAGCCGAATTTAGGCATTTAGTGTGTGTGTGTGTGTGTGTGTGTGTGTGTGTTTCATTGGTATTCCACAGTAGCACTCAGCTGTCCTCTTGTGCTGTACTGTTAGATACAGCATTATTATCACTACCTACACATTTTTCTAGATTTATCCACCCAACCATACATAATTAATTCTGCCTTCTCAAAGCCTCTCTATGATATACTTGTCATGACTCTGAGTCGACACTGATCCTGTACTAGAAAAGACCAGCACAATTCAATCTGATATTGGGGGGGGAGGATATTACGAATTGAGTCTGATCGTGTAACAAATAGAAAAGCTCTGCGTGTGCGCTTTGGTGTCTGGCACCTGGATTTTGGCAGCGGATCCTTCGGGTCGCTGTGGGTGGTGGGTTGTGGCCTCCATGAATCGGAGTTGTTTGTCTGGCGCATCTCATGGGTGCTCGATCAGATTGCGGTTTGGGGACCTGGGATGCCAGGTTGGCAGTCAGCATCATTTTTTTTCTGGACTGTGGTGCACTTGGTGTTGTGGTGCCTTTCTAGAATGGCCAGTCTTTTTTATTATTTGTGCTGTGTTGGCTTTACTGCGGGACTGGACCGGACGGGCTGGCTTTTCGTCCCTGCATGCATGTGTGAGCCTTGAGTGCCCGTGAACGTTCCAGTTTTCTGTAATATAATTGATAATCAGCGGTTGGTAGTAACGAGTTACATTTACTCCGTTACACTTACTTAAGTAACTTTTTGAAAAAAAATTCATCTAACCATTCATCTAACCATTTATCCTATACAGTACATTAGATATTTTTTATTTTTGGTAGAGAAATGCGGCCGGTGGATCTACCACGTGACTGTGTTTCACCAATCAGACGTAGCAATAATAATCACATGACTCTGTTTGACCAATCAGCCGCAATATCAATAACCACATGTAGTCAAATCTTCAGCCGTGGTAGACACTACTAGACAGCGAAGGAAACATTTCGCGGTTAGTTTAGCTGTTTTATTTAACATTGCAATGTCAACATATATAATTAGCAAATAAACTTTATCCTTTTGTAAAAAATAAATAAATCGGACATTGCGATGAAACAGTTACTCAGTACTTGAGTATCTTTTCACCGAATACTTTTTTACTCTTACTTGAGTAATATTTTGGATGACTACTTTTTACTTCTATGTGAGTATTATTACGTATTATATACACATTATAAGTACAGCTACTCTTACTTGAGTACAATTTTTGGCTACCCTACCCACCTCTGTTGATAATCAACATAAATTTTTTATATTATGGTTGATATGTGTATATATATTCTAATGTTTTACTCTATTTCTTTTTATTGATTTTTATAGTAGCCAAAGAACCAAAAAAAAATAATTTGTATTGGTAAATAAAGATGTGGCCAAAAAACTGGTGTAAGCGTAAACTTACACCAGTTTACGCCTGTCTGCATTTTGCCCGACTCTAGCTTGTTTATGACTTCCAAGCTTGATGACCAGTGTGCGTTTTTACTGCCGGTGTTATAAAACAATTACTTACCTGCAATTTTAACATCTGACCTCTGATAACCATGTGGCATAAGGACAACGAGCACAAATGCATAAATTCTTTTGTGTGAATTTTTTTTTTGTTCAAAAATGTATAATGTATCACATATTATGGATTAGGGCAACCTTTAAGTTCTCCAACAATAACCCTTAGACTTCCATTATAAGTAAGTTTGCAATATACATCCTTTTTTTTGTTTTTGGCCATGCAGTACTTGCAAATTATAAGGCAATAAAAGATTTATTACTTTAATACTTTTTATACAGTGAGGTATTATAAAACAATATAATTAAAATATCAGGGTTGTTAGAATGAAAAATGAATCCTATATTTGTAAAGGAAAAGTTATGCACAAAACTATTACTGCATTTCCTGACTTCTCACACTATTGACCAGCCACCTGCTGTGTCAAATAATCTCTTTGCAGTGTTCACTGGTGTTCAGCTGGACCGACATAAACACTGTATGTTCACTTTGCCGTGCACCTGGTCTAGTCGCTAAGCAGATGTCGCACATTTCCAGTTTTATGTAACACATCGTCGCAGTCTCAGCTCACAGTCCTGCGCAATGATTAACACTTCAGAGCAAGATCTAGCGCCCGCCAGCTGACTTGTACCCTACATAGTCGCAGCTTCTAAATATTGCATGACCTGTCAGAGAGAGAGAGAGAGAGAGAGAGAAAACTTTCATACAAACAGCTATGTCGATTCCTTCCTACTTTCTCATCAGCTTCTTGTCCATGTATAGGAAAGTGAAGAAACTTAAGGTTTCAGCCTTCTAGACTCTTTCTTTGTTTCTATTTCCAATTCAAGGAGTTTGGTGTGAAAATTCTTCTTTTAAAGTCTTTTTTGTAACAAGATTTTACAGTAAATATCTTTCCTGTCGAGTAGTTTCTGTCAGGCCGTGTCGGCGTTAAAGCAGTTAGGCAACCTTTCTGTGATTGAACAAGAAGGCAAACAGCTTTCTGACAGCATCTCCCAGCTGTTTGTGAACACCAGGGCTTTAATCTGAACAGCTCACACTTCCAACACTTTCAGCTCATTCTCACCAGCTGCCTCTCTTCCTGAGAGAATTACTGCGACCCTACGAACACTCCAGTGAACCCTCTGTGGAATATAGGAAAAGTCAAACTTATTGCCACTTTGAATTACAACATACAGTATACAGAAGATACTCATTGTCTATTCTACATTTTTCATCCCATTGATGACCACTGGTACCTTGGGACCAATTGGACCCATGATGCCCACCCAGGATTTGATTCCTGCCTCTGAGTTCTCCCTGGGCTTGGCCAGTCCAAAGACATGCAGATTAGGCTAATTGGCTTTCCCCAAATTGGCCATAGTGTTTGAATGAGTATGTGAGTGTGTGTATGTGTGTGTATATCCAGGGTATATCCCACCTCATGCTCTAAGTCTCCTAGGATAAGCTCCAGGCCCCACGACCCTCTATACAGGATAAAGCGGTATAAATGATTAGATTCATAGACGAAGATATAATGAATATATAAAGCCTTAATGCACATAATCCATCCTTGAGTTGTGCTGTATGAACGGATTTCCATCCGGAGGTTTGTGTCTTACTGGATAAACAATTCTTACCTGGTGACCCTCCCAGGAATTGGTCCCATGTGTGACTGCATCAGATTACCACGTTTAGTGACCAGACTTAGTAGAGGAGACGATTGAGGATGCTTGAACCCACACAGCCTGTTCTACTCAAAGCCCCAGTCGGAGAACTTTTAATCTCTCTGCAATTGAGTTCGCTGCCCTTTGACACCCAGACTATCTAATATTCTGAGTGTTCATACATCAGTGTGCTGTAAATAATAAAAACCCAAACAAAAGCTGTGCAGATCAGAGGTCTAGCTCATAAATCCCAGTGTAATGTCTCAGTAGGCCTACCCATTTGATGTTGTATGAAGTCATTTTTATCGGTTTATTTCACCCGTTAGGACTTAGCGATTGGATTCAGACACCTTCCATGGTGCCCAGCTGGCCTGCCATGCTGCTGACATCATTCCCCTCATTAGAAGAGTGATTATGAAACAGACTGTGTGAAACGGTGAATGAGCTCTAAATAAACACATTCTCTGAAAAACATTTGCCATTCCCTTTTACTGACACAACATCAACGCTGATGTCATTTCTGAACGTCATCCTGGCAATCAGGGAATATCAAACAGCTTCTCATTAACACTAGTTCTAAAATTTAGATTTACTTCTAAATACACTATAAAGTCAGTGTTTAATTTTTTTGTTGCTTTGAATCAGAATTCAAATCCTTTTTCAAACCAGTGAGGATTTTGCTAGATGGAAGTCATGTCCATGAAACGTGACCCAGATCCATGAATGAAGAAAAAATACAGTTAGGTCAAGATCAGCCGAGGTGAACTGATAATCAGTTCAGAAAACTTAAACTCAGAAATAAAGTAATATACAGTAACAGGAATTAGGACAAAAACAATCACCATTTTGGAAACTAGATCAATGAAAGTGAGAACTATTTTTAAAAGCTAAGAACACCTATTTATTTATCAAATAAACCCTTATACTTAGTATATACAAAGAAAGACAATTCATTGCTTGAAAATACAATTAAATCCTGACTCAAGCTGGAGACAGAGCAATTATCCGATCTAACAGAAAATCACTGCCGATCATTTGTCAGTCATTTCGACCCAATAGCAAATCAATAAACCCTAAACATTTTAATCTTCATGTCAATTCCGGTTTAATGACTGAGGAAAAAGGGCAGGTTAATTAGTTAAATATATTTGCACTATAGGGCTGTTAAATGGTCGATTCTGATCGATCGGAAGGTGTTGATTAACTTTCGTTAACGGCCAAATGTAGTTTTTGATACAATGTAACTTTGTTCTAATACAGTTTTGCTTTTATTGTAATAGGTATTTAACAGGGCCTTGTATGATGGAAACTTGGCATAAATAATTTTTAAAAAACAGCCAGAATTGTTGACGTTGAGAGATTTTCTGGACAGTTCAGTGTTGACACCGGACTTTGTTCTTCACAGTGTATCGTAAGATAGTTTATAAGCTATAAGATTTGAACTTATTTTATAAATGTAAAAAAAAAAACTATATATATAATTATTCATTTGTTTTTATCTTTATCTTTTTCCATTCGAGGCAATGCTTAAAAGCGCTGCAGCTGCACTGCAACAACAACAACAACAACAACAACAAAAAAGCTGGCAGCTGTGGTTGCCAGAATAAACCTGTTAAAAAGCAACCTGTATTTAAAATAGTTGAAATGTACAAAGAAATTATGCATTTTTAACCAATAAATAAACCGTTTATTTTCTGCTCAACTAACATACCCATGCTACTTTTAAAACTAGCAAGGACATTTTATTTTGTCATTTCGAGGACATAAAAGGCTAAAAAGGCTAAAAAGTAGGTCATATGTAATTTCATTTTTTTTTAAATACTGTATGTATTGTCTGTACTGTACATGTACTTACGTATTCCTACATGTAAAATATGACACATCAGGTTGCTCAAGTGGTTGTGGCTCTGGGTTGCTGATTGAACTGTTCTGCCTTTGGACAAGGCTGTTAACAATATACTCATATAAAACCACTCTGCTGTTGTCTGTCCCAGCACAGGAGGAACAAAAAAGTATAGAATATGAATTTATAAAATGTAGCACAGCTTCTTTCTGTAAAAGCAATCACAAAAAAAACATTATGTGAAAATACTGCCTTATTGCAGTTTTAACTGTATTGTCCCACTTTGTCACATTACTTTACATTAAACCCTCCATTGTTTTTCTATTTACAACTTTTTGATGTCTTGATTTTACAAATAATTGAACAGACTTTTTTTTTCAGTGTCAGTTCTTCAGTTTTACAGTATCTGGGATTTCTTTTCCTCTAATGCAGTCACATTGAGCGTGCCATTATATAAGTAAAACTCCAGCTGTGTGCCAGTACAAATACAAACCTCACAGCCAATTCAGAAATATAGCAGCACTTACAGCCTCTTCCAAAAACTCTCAGGTAATTATAATAAAACTAAAGCAGTCTTTGACCTGTCCACACTTTATACGCTTTCATTACCGTTAGGTAGAATTGTAATGAAAATAAAGTTTCTAGGATTTTTATTATTTTTTTTAAATGATCAAAGATGTAGCGGGTTGTTTAATACAAGATTGGACACGACTTTTATATACTGTTAGCAGGCCACAGCTGCATGACGGTGAACCCACCGTGTCTAAACAAAAAGAAATAATAATCAATTAATAAACAATGGAAGAAGGTGTGTAAGGAGAGTTAATAAACTCTGACCCACCTTAAAAAAATCTTTTCAGTTAAGAGAGTGAAGTCTCTCCTGATTACGCTCCTACACTCCGATATATTAGATTAAAGCTTATAACCTTGCCGTTCTCCTTTGGGCATCGTTTGGCATTACGCTTGAGAAAATGTGCAATAACAGAAGTGATTCAATAATTCTTTTTAGGATTTTTCTAACTGCTCTCTCTCTCTCTCTCTCTCTCTCTCTCCACAGTTTGCCAATTGCCATCTTCTAATATTCAGTGTCTCGAGTGTTTTCTGTGTGAGAGAGCAAAGTGCCTTCAGCGCTTTAGACAGATCACCTCAGCGTACACAAGGCAAGCAAACCAGGCCTGCGCTCGTTCTGCTGCTGTCCCTATTACAGTGCGAGATCTTAAAGAGCGATCTCCTACTGTGTACCAGACACTCGCACACATAACACGCCCACACGTACCGTATTCGCCGGAAGCGAATGTTCTCATAAAGCTCAGTAATGTGACAAAATGACTCGCAAGGTCTTTTTGCTGCTCCGCAAGTTTGCATGCGTTTATAGAGCTGTCGCATTTTACTGTACTGGGAAAAAATACACAGCTTTGCTTAGCAGAAAGAAAACAGCACATTATAGCAAATCAAGCATCTCTTTTATTACACTTGGGCCTATGTGTGTGTGTGTGTGTGTGTGTGTAGTGTATGCCTATTAAATCTAAGAACAAAGTAACTGGCATGTTATTCAGGACAAGAAACATCGCTTTGATGTCGAATTTTTTGCTTTTTTTCCCTCATGTCCTGTTTTGGCCCAGTTCCCATTTTCACTGCTTTTTAATTCCAATAGACTTTAACTCAGCCGAGTTGTCCGTCCAAGCTCCAGGCAGGACCGCATCTGTCCCTTTGTTCCAATTCAATCAAATCTGACAGTCTATTTTTACTTTGGCGACCTTTCACAAGAGGCTTTTAGAAGACATTAGTAAACCCATTGGACAAATTCACATAAAGGGACATCGTGATGAATCTGCTGCTCTCTGGTGCGTTAACAGCAGTGTTCATTTTTAGAACGGGAAATTGCATTGCCTTAATAGCGACACAACAGGAAGCCAATTAAATGTCTGGGAACGGATAATGAAACTAGCAAACTTTTTCGCATGGCAGGATCACAGATCTCTTTTCACAGAAACATTTTCTAAAAAGATAGGAAAGTTATATGTCAAGAGTCATCTTTAGACATTAGAAACTGCACCTTGAAAAATACAAACAGTTCAGATTCGTGTTCACTGCACTACCGAGAGTTTCTCCCTGACAGCTGAACACGGGGCTGTCTCTCTATACGGAAAAGATTCGTTTTCCAGTTCCTCTCCTCATTAATCTTTTTCCCACAGGGTGACATGTCAGGTGAAGATGGTGTCCAGGACATACTGAAGTCACCTATGAAACTGCTGAACCCCAGATAACAAGCCTCAAAAGACTGCTTTAATTGATTATGACACTCTGACGGCAGTAGCAGCTGTTTAACAACCGCCGCCTTTTGAGATGCTTTTCCAGGCTCGTACTGCAGCTTCTTTCTCCTGTGGTTTGTTTCTTCCTTCTGCTTGAGGTGAAATGCTGCAGAATTCATTTAAAGGCATAGTTCAAGTTAGTCCTAAATCAAACCTGAGATGCATATACAGTACTGTATAAGCAGATTACAATAGGTCTCGGTCATTATAACCTTTCCTGCTCTGCACACCGATGGTGAAGTTTGACACCCAGAATATGAGGTCAAGGTAAGTAATTCCACAACCCTCATTCCATGCAGAAATGCATTCCAAAGTACAGCTGAGACTCACATGAAGCTTCTGCATTCGAGTTGGTATCATCAGCACATATTTAACTCTTTTCGTTCCCTGGCTATTTACAGATAGCCATACGACTAGTTATACAAGTTAACAAATCCAAACTATCCCTTTAAGCTCTGTTAATTGACTCGGCCAGTCTAAAATCCTTCCACCTTTCCCCCCTGATGAAGTCATTTATTGTCTTCGCTTCACAATGAACCTCCTCCTAATTACTGTAGATTGGATGCATTTTTGTGTAAACTCCCATACAGAATGTTTGTCTAGACTTGTGAATTCATTCTGCTGCTTCATCGTGAGTTCCAGACGCAGCCTTGCAAGCCCAAGCCGTGACGCTCCCTCCTCCTCATATCTGATACTACAGTGGTGTGAAAAAGTGTTTGCCCCCCTTTCTGATTTATTCTTGTTTTGTTTTTTTTTGTATGTTTTTCACACTTTAATCTTTCAGATCATCAAACAAAATTAAATATTAGTCAAAGATAACACAAGTGAAGACATCATGCAGTTTTTTGAAGGTTTTTATTATTAAGGGTCTGATACGATATGTGGATTCATTAAACTCCGTTTAATTATGATTTAATGATTCTTCTTTAAGTATGTTCCACACAATTATTCACTTTGACGTATTTTATGATCAGTGCCTCATGGGAATGTGAGTATGTAACGGAATTACTACTTATTATTAAGTATTATTAACATATGTATTATGGTGGTTACATTTTTGGATTATATTTAAGCTCCTTCAAGCATAGAAAATATTAATAACCATTTTGACACAATAAACCTTATTTATCACATTAAAACAGATTATTACACAAAAATTGGCGAGATATCATGACTCGTTGCTGAATAAAAAAACAGTATAATAAGGTGCATACACAAATACTGATAATAATTACACTGAAATTGTTAAAATGGTGCACATGGTATAGCAAAACTGACATTTCTGTGAGGTACATTCATCCACTTATATCCACATCCACTTAAAATTATGCCTCGTTATGAAAAAGACCAGGATGCACTCAGGATAAAATCACTCATTCTCTATGGCACTTATCCTGTAAAGGGTTGCACAAGGCCATGAGCCTATCCCAGGAGGACTTAGGACCTAGGCAATAAGCAGTGAAGACCCTGGACAGGGTTCCAGTCCATTAGAGGGCATGTAAGCATACATATAAACTTTTTCACATTATGGGAAATTTGGGAATCTGTATGCCTTTGAACTGTGGTGGGAAGGAAACCCACCAAGCATGGGGAGAGCATGCAAATTCCATAGGCACAGACCTGACTCGAACCCGCTACCCTGGAGGTATGTACAAATACTTCTTCAGCAGCGTTGTTAACTTAAGCTATTATTAAGTTTAGGCTTTATTTGTCACATATACATTACTGCACAGTGAAATTCTGCTGGCTGGGGTCAGAGTGCAGGGTCCATCATTATATGGTGCCTAGAGTATACAGGGTTAAGGGCCTTGCTCAAGGGCCCAACAGACTTGAACAGTCAACCTTCTAATCAGTAACTCAGAGCCTTAACACACTGAGCCACCACCGCCCCCGGTAACCATGTCGGTAAATAAAAAGATTTATTTATCTAAAAATCATGATTTTATAGTTTATGATGGCGATAAGGATCTAAACGTTCACAAAATTCAATATCATTCACAAGATTCCCGACCTCCGCAGTGTTATAATGACCAACTCGCCAACTTTTTGTCTTAAAGTACTGTACAGTTATTAATGAACATCTTCCTCCTGCTTTAAAGCACAGATAAAAGACTCGCTTCATCTGGCTCTTCACCTGAGAGAAGTTCTTTTAGTTATAGAGACAAGTGAGCGAATCTCCAGCTCCGTGACAGAACTGCCAAAGACTGAGATCAAACTCCTTTACGCTTTAATCTCCTCATCTCCGCTAATAAGGCCTCTCCCTTGATAAGCCTCCGAAATAAAAAAAAAAAAGTGCTGCGGTTATGTAAAAGAAAGCTAGAGGGGCAATGGGGTGGTAGACAGAGCATTACCATGTTTCTGCATTCGTCTGTGTCTCCTGGCTTCGGCGGGGAAAATGAATGTCTCGATTATTTCTCGCATAGAGATGAGCCTTGTCATTTCATGATGGAAAACACAAAGCGGATACTTTGGCTCGTGCATTATTTACGCCTGCTGTCGTTCTGCTTCTCGCAGCCAGATGTGCACGGTTTTAATGAGGGTGTGTATGAATGCGAGCACGTGTGTAATTATAGCGGTGTAAATCCTTCGAATGTTGTATGCATACATGATGATTAGTAACCATTTGACAGTTTAATTTGTGATCAGGAGCGAGCTGTAAAGGAATGTGTTGAACTGCCTGGTTATACTGTATGTTGTACCTTTGATGATGATTCAAGAACATTCTATTGGTGTGGCTTTGCAGAATCATTCTCATCCACACACACACACACACACACACACACACTCTCTCTCTCTCTCTCTCTCTCTCTCTCTCTCTCTCTCACACACACACAGAAACACACACACACACAAACTCACTCTCTCTCTCTCTCT
>JAOVVB010000018.1:17881748-17892199 GCA_028570985.1 Heterobranchus longifilis | reverse complement strand
GGAATCGAACCCAGACCCTGGAGGTGCAAGGCGACAGTACTAACCACTACACCACGAGAACTTAATTCTCATAAAAAAATTCAATAAGGCAAAAAAAATTCAATAAACGCTGAGGAAAAAATGCTGTTTTGTTTTTTTAAACAGTTTTATCTAATCTTAATTGTCTTCCACGAACAACTTAGGAACATCTTATAAAACAAATATCTAATTACATCTAAGTAGCATGCTTTTTTAAAGTTATTTTTAATGCTCTGTTTATGTAATGTCTATAACATAATTTAAAATGAAAAAAAATAATTTAATTAGAAGAAATCTATACAGGTTAAATAATAATTTCATATTGCATGGTCAGTAAGGTTACACTGCACTTTTCTATAGCTTATCAGAGTTATTGGTGGGCAAGCTGTTCAAACTCCCCAGAGCATTGTAAAACGCAGTATACTGTTTTCATTTGTTTGTTTTTCATCTAACAATGTAATAAAATGAACCACTTGCAGACTTTCGATTTAAGGCTGCCGTGTCATGCCAGATAAACAGTTTACCAGAAAGATAAGGATCAGTGACAGACAATGAAACCCACGCCGTATCTCATTCCAAGATTTAAGTCAGTGACCTGAGCAGGTTCAGGTTTCACTTACTGTAACGCAATAATATTCGACCCCACATCAGGCCACTTATCTGAACGCTTCACTTTCTGAACTCAACAACAACATTGTCTGACTTGATGCTGAAATCCTGCCTAATGCTTTTGTAGCTTCACGACTGTATTACCGCAATGCTGTTTTCTTTTGGAAATCTATAAACTTCAACATAATCAAAATTCACCTTCTGGTTGCCTCAGTGGTTCTAAGGACTCAGCATGCGCTAGATAAATATTCCAATAGTTACACTTGCTACCAGTTTCAGAGCGAATAAAAGATGTGCGTATCAAATATTTAAAAAATACACAGCTTTACCCCATCAATAATATTTTGAGGGGCGTTTAACCCAAACCAGGACTACTGATTGGTCAGAATAACAGAACACCAATATAGATTTAAAAAATACCTTTATTTCTCCATATTAACCCCTGCCAACTTATTTTGAGAGCGTTCCACTCACTGAATGTTGACTGAATGTTCACTGGGCTCTGAGCCACCTCGTACAGTTTTCTTTAAAATGTTTGCACCATTCGAATGTTTTACTGTAGCTAAGAGTCTCATCACCGTACTGCATTTGAAGTCTTTGTAAATGTCAACCAGTTTCATTCATAAGAAATTTCAGCATGACTTGAAAGCCCCTTGTGTTAGTTGGTGCTTATTCTATGTAAGAGCCTACATTATGGACATCCTGGATGGGGTGCCAACCCATCACACACTACAGGCAATTTCTAAACATCAATCAGCGTACAACCCATGAGTTTGGACTGTAAGAGGAAACCAAGCTACCTGAAGAAAACTCATAAAGCACATCCATGGAAAACATGGAAACTCACACCCAGGCCAGGTGTTTGGTTTGAACCTTTAATTATATTATTGAAAGATTATTTTCCTTTTACACCACTTAAATATTCTAATGCTAATATGTAATAATTGGTAACCATTTACAGTTACATTTAATGTTCTGAAAAATCTGCAATGTTTGAACTTTATATTTACACACTTTTTACCTTGAAGTCCAGGAGCCACTGCTTGCTCTTGGCTCTTTCCTGTGGCGGAAACCCTAATGGATCGACCTGATGTTTTATCTTTGACATTTATAATTCACTAGCATTTGGAACTCAGTTTCATAAATGTTAATGTCTCCTCACAGACATATCAACGATAAGTCTCTTTGTATGGAGCATCCACCATAGAGGTCCTCTTACAACAGAAACAATACTGTCTTAAAACAAGTGATTCTATAATTTGAATTACAGTCAGAGCTGATATGAGATGTTATCAAAAAGTTTTGAGATTTTCACACCACAGACCACAGACGCTTTAAAACCCGGCAGTAGAATTCGTTATTGACGGCCTGGCCACTGGAGGGAATGCTGGATGCACAATTCCACAAATGTCAAAAAAGACGATGAGCATGCACTTGGTCAGGCTGCGGACCTGCCTCGCCTTTTTCAGTCATGGAGATGATGAGCTCTTCCACTGTGAAGGCTGTTTTTTCATCTCAAGGTCGTACCTATACACCCAAGTTTCATCACCAGTAATGATCCTCGATATGAAGGAAGGGTCATCCAGCAGCCTGGGGACGAACTTAGCAGCAACATAGTGCATGTTCAAATCACACATGAGGATTGCCTGGACTGTCCTTTATGACACACAGATAATTGCAGCAATGTTGTGGATTGTTCTCCAACGATCATCATTGTTAAATGCCTACATTTTCAGAGGTTGAGCTCTTTGAAGGTCTTCCTGATCTCACCTTGTTTTCCAGTGATGTTTTTCCGCTCTTGAAGCGCACATGCCACTCAAAACACCTTTCTGTGACAGATTTGCCCAGTTTCATGCAGAATTTTGTTGTTATAACTTGCTGTAACTTTGTTATAACATCTTTATTATAGCTTGATGAGATCTCTTGGTACCGTACATAGATAGAACAGCACCAGTTGCACAGCTCCTGATGGACACCGAATGATGTCTTTTGGCACACTGACTTATGAAGGTTGGTGCTCCCTGTGACTGTGCATGCAGCCTTGTGCTGCCATCTGCTGGTGTGTTACAAAACTGGTCTCAAAACTTTTTGATACCACCTCGGATGATGTATGGAAAATGTATTTAAAAACCTTCTGAAACTGAGACTGTAAATCTATTGAAATTTACTCCAAATCATGACGGTACAAATAAGCGACTGTGTCCAAAATGCCATTGTGTAGTCTCTTACCTTAATGAGCATGATGTCTGCGTCGTTTGTGGTTTTGTTGTACTGTGGGTGAGGTACTAGGACCTGTGGCGAGCGGTACTGTTCTGTGCCTTCGTACACACTTACAGAATAATCCCCAGTCACGATCCTCATGTTCGAAGCACTAGATGCAACACATGAAACCGATCAAATTCCTCCAGAAAAGGATACAATGGGAACGTGGCGTTATAGTGAAATATGGAATTTGTTAAGCATTTCCTACACATCGGGATAAACTATTCAGTGCCATTATATCGATCATATTTTCTTCAGCATTATAAATATATAAAACTGAATATTGCATGGTAAATCAGGGCCGCAAAGCTTTGAAATGAAAGTATAGTGCCTTGCTCTCGGCTGCACTCTATTTTTTCTCTTTGAGATTGAATGCATTTATTACATTTTATTATAGAGATTATTGCACAATATATATCCAGGGGTCAGAGTCAACAAACATGAGCACTATGTTCCAATGTCATTAGTGCAGCATGCTGTTTCATTACAGTTTATTACTATTTGCTTGATTAACTTTGTTTTTTAAGCAGTTATTTTGTTTTTTTTTTATTGCTACTCTCATTTAACATTCATGTAATGTTTTTGTGCCGGAACATTTCTAGAATTACAGTTCGTTTCCTAACATAATTCTTTTTATGCTGCACTTTATGTTATAATTCATCTCACAAACCTTGAGAGTTTAATATCACTGAGATGGATTGATTACATCAATGCAAGCGCTATGGGAAATACTCATCTGCAGATGGAACAATTCCAGCACATTATCTTGTATACACACACCTGAATGAGACCTGCTTACCCTACATTGCAGTGTGCTGCCGTGAGCACCCAGTACTTGTTTATCAACGTGCCGCCACAGAAGTGCTGTCCTACGATGGTCTGGATAGACACCATGTATCTGATGGAGTAGGGCGCGGAGGCGTAGCCGCCTATTATCCGTCCCTGCATCATCTCCTGACCTGAGAAATAAACAGTGGGGTAAGAAACAACATAACGGGTTATAACATACTGAATCATTAACAATCCAGTTTCAATGAGCGAAGAAATTTGGCTAAATATTAAAGTATTTAGGTCAAACCGGGACTTTGGATTGCGCAGAATGAAAGGATGCACTCTTACTCACACTTCTATACTGTTTTATCCTGTAAACAGGGTTTATCTCAGGAGACTTTGAGCACGAGGTGAGGTACACCCTGGAATGGGGGTGCCAATCCATGGCATGCACTCACATACTCATTCATACACTATGGAAAATTTGAGAACGCCAATTAGCCTAATCTTGTAACCTGTCCTTGGACGGTTGGAGGAAACCGGAGTACCAGGCGGACACCCACCAAGCATGGGGATAACATGTAAACTCACACAGACCCAAGGTGAAAATCGAACCCAGAACTTGGTGGCGCAAAGCGACAGTGCTAACAGCTAAACCACCGTGCTGCCTAACAGAACACAGTTATAAGAGTAAAACCTCCATTTATTTCTCTATATAATCCCCTACTACACTAATGCTTTTATCCCAGTGTTTCACTAGTGCTTGAATACCATCAAAGTAGAACGTTTTCTCAGTATGCCAGAGCCATGATCCTTCACGTATGAAGCACTGGCCTCTCAGGAACTCTTTTAATGTCCCTTTCCAATAAATGATTAATACAGCCTGGTTTGCAAAGGCACTCTGTTTTTGCAGGAGAGTGCGTGGTCTCTTACTGGCCACCGCAATATGTGCACATTACAGGAACTCACTCCTGACCTCGCTCTAAGCCATTTCCGCATGTTTGGGCCATTAAAGGAGTTTTTTAAATATCTTTTAGCCTTTCTACCTTGAAACGCTAGTGAAACACTGGGATAAGTGCAGTAGTGTAGCAAGGATTGTATAGATAAAGAAAAGTAGTTTTTGCTCTCATAAGTGTTTTCTGTTATAAAGTCCCAGTTTGACTTGAACGCCAAAATGTTCAAGTCAAACTGGGACCTTTTTTTGTGAAAAATTAGCAAGAAACCTTGTTAATAACACTCGTATGAGCTCATACTAACGGAATCACTGCTGTAAAGTAAAAATAAAACAAATTCAATTCAATTCAATTTTATTTGTATAGCGCCTTTAACAATTGACATTGTTGCAAAGCAGCTTTACACAATTAAAAGAATTATTTAATTAACCTGCAATTTACCTTTAAAAAGAATCTCGACAGAGCAGTGTTTCAATTAGGGAGAGAGAGAGAGAGAGTGTGTGTGTGTGTGTGTAGGTATGTGTGTGTAGGTGTGTGTGTGTGTGTGTGTGTGTGTGTGTGTGTGTGTGTGTGTATGTAAAGGCGAGAGGAGGAGGTGTGTGTGTGAAGGGGCATGGTGTCCAATGACGCACGCGCACACACATAACAGCAGGCTGATACAGAGAGAGAGAGAAAATGGATCTTTAACCTCTCTAATGAGACTTGCTTTTGCTTTACACGTGCACACACGTGTGTTATAATAAACAGTACCCAAGCACTGTACACACACACATACAAACACTAAATAAAATATGTTTTACACATGCACACACGTGATCACAGTGTTCTAGTAAACAGTACACACGTGCACGGACGTTGATTATACCAGTGAGAGACGCGCACTAAGACCGAGTCAAAACAAGAAGCGCATGCGTGATACATGATACTCGGTATTTGCAAACCAAGACTTGCTCGTTTTTCAAGGCAAAATTTATTAAACATCTTTGCTCTTGCGGAACACTCGCAAACCATGTTACTCGCAATCCGAGGTTCCACTGTATAAGTATTGAAAGTGGATAGGAAAAAGGTAACCGTTAAGTTTTTTGATGACGCACCTCTTCTGTTTTTTTCATAGCACATTCACTGCATAATGTTGCACAGTTATACTCTATTACCTAATGCATCTTCTGTTTGTTATAACACATTGTTATTTATTGTAAATTGGCCACTTACAGTATGCACTTCTAGTTAGTTAATAACTGCATTCCATTGGCTCTGTACATGTAAAATTGTACACACAATGACAATAAAGTTGAATCTAATCTAATCTAATCTTAGGTTTTTCTCCTTTTTATTTAGCAAAATTCATGAGTTACTGTAAATTTGCAAGAATTCAATTCTTACAATTTAATTGCAAATATTAATAGCAGCCAAAAAGGATTTTACAGTATAATTATACTGTTATTCAACTTCGATCATATATTGGCGATTGTGTTGAATGATTTGATATTACTACAATGACTTCATTCTAAGACTGTAATTAAATTAGGGGACTCAACTGTCGCCATCCTAGGTTTTTCCCTTTTTTTCTTACTTCTGGTGACCAACTTCAGTCACCTTTCCGGTACTTGGTTTCTCTTTTTTCATACAGTACTTCCTTTTACCAAATTTGGTCCGCCTGGTCTTTTTATTTTTTCTTACTTCCACCCGTCAAAGTCGCCCATTATCTCTTATCTTGCTCCGGAAATATAATTTCTCCATTATAATCTAACTCTAATCTTCTGCCATTCTGTATTACATTATTGCTCCTGTCACTAGATGGCATATGTAATTTCTATCAATTTCCCATTATAATTCTTTTTCCCTTATTTTATATTTCTATTATCTTCTTTATCTTCTTTGATTTTGTTTTAAAAAAATAGTTGGGAGGTGCTTAATTTTTTTCATACAGTCCCCCGTTTCTGGGCCTATGTCATCCGTCACTCGGAGACAGACCATGGGTGAGCATCTCCCTTTCTGTTAAACTTGCAAGCGTAAACATAGCAACACCATGGATAGCGTGGATAGTGTAGACACAGATCCTCCTTCCCCTCCACCATTCATTGATCGCGTTGCTCTCTGCCAAGTTAAGGCAGAGTACCAAGCGTCCTTTGCTAAGGTTTCTTCGTGAAAAGGGACATGCTTATCAGCAGAAGGATGAGCCCGCTTCTGCTTCTCTCCTAACAATTGTCTCTGTGAGCGGGTCTACAGTGACTCAAACCAATTCTCCTAATTCTGTTATTTCTGTTGGTACACCAATACGGTTGGCACACTGACTGATTTTCAAGCAAAGGTTACCTTTAACAGGTGTATCGCTTTTTATGTGCCTTGCACTGATTCACCAATTAGTGTGGTTCTCGTTCAGAGGCGGCAGGCCTCTCCATCCACTCTCCATCATCTAGCCAGTGATATCATTTCAGATGATCATGCATGCTCAGCTCCACATCACATTAGTTACACCTTTTTATATGTATCTGTATACCTCAATGTATCTACTATATGTATACTTTAATTTATTATTATTAATTTTATATCTTTATATTAATGTTCCATTTATATGGCTTTTTGAGATTATTCAAAGCTTACAACATCTTACAATGGTTAAAATGACAATGGAATTCAAAACTTTTTCTTTCCATATTGAGGTTTTACCCACACCATGTCTGCAATTTCCACAAGTTCTGCTCCTTTGGGCTTCCCTTTGGGCTTTGTCTACTCAGCAGGGAGGGATGTGCAGGCATTATTTGTCAACCCTTGCTGCCAAGCGTAGTCCAGCTTGAACAGCACTGCTGTAACATCTGTCAACGAGGTTGACCCCAATCTGAAATGTATAGACATCATTAGGGTCCAGACTACATTTACATATAGCAAAGTTTGAAAACACGTTGATAGCTTTACTACCAAATGCAAACATAATACATAAAACTTTTATTACTTCAGCTTTTGTAGCTTGCTCATATCTCTAATCTAATCTTACTCCTTTCCTGCCTTCCCCCTACCTACGCGCACCTGCAAGCGTAACCATAGCGACACCATGGATAGCATGGACAGTGTGAAGAGCACAGATCCTCCTTCCCCTCCACCATTCGTTGATCGCGTTGCTCTCTGCCAAGTTAAGGCAGAGTGCCAAGCGTCCTTTGCTAAGGTTTCTTCGTGAAAAGGGACTTGCTTATCAGCAGAAGGATGAGCCCGCGTCTGCTTCTCGCAAATGAACTCTCCTAACAATTGTCTCTGTGAGCGGGTCTACAGTGACCCAAACCAATTTTCCTAATTCTGTTGTTTCTGTTGGGACACAAATACGGTTGGCACACAGACTGATTTTCAAGCAAAGGTTACCTTTAACAGGTGTATCGCTTTGTATGTGCCTTGCACTGATTCGCCAATGGTCTTTATCCATTTTATTCATGAAGCAAATTAAACTGTACTTTGCACTAACCATGAGTGTGTGGTGGTTATCTGGTTGTTTCTGGATAAGAGATAATGTGGGCCTCTCAGCTACAACAGCCCATTAATACTTTGGGCCCTTTCCCCTCACCCCGCTACACTTCGCCGTGGCATCTCTCCTCAAGTTTGTATATTTCTTATCTGTCATCTGCATTATTTGTCAGCCCTTGTTGCCAAGCGTAGTCCAGCTTGAACAGCACTGCTGTAACATGGTTATAGGTTGTTCCCAATCTGAAATGTATAGACATCATATAGAAACACTTTGCAAGCTTTACTACCAAATGCAAACATAATTTGTAGATTAAAAATAAATAGCAATCAATACCACATTTAAATCAGAACATTTATATTACTTACAGAGTAAGAAATTTTATCATAAATTAAATGTTTCCTTTTAACATTTGTTGCTCTTAAATCAAAGCAATTTTTAAAGAAAAGTAACCACTCCCCCCAAAACAGAAACAATAAGCTGATGCCGTCTGACCAGTCTGTAGGTAAATCCACACTATATGATCATCATTCTTTCTTTGAGATTGCCAGTTCTTTGCCTTGAGAAAGCAATAGTCACATCTTCTACAACTGGATGATAGTAGATGTCACAGATGAAGCCTGATGCAAACTATGAGAATGCCTTTCCCTCCTTATATTCTCCCATAAGTCTTTTCTCTTTTCTTATTTCTTACTTGAATCACTTTTCCCATTCAAGTAGGTTGCGATGTTGTTGGCAGCCACTGGCAAATTCCATGTTCTTCCCCAACCCATCCATCCTTGAGATCAGTCAGGGGGTCTGGCAGGTACTGTAGGAGCTGTTGGCACACAATAAACCTCTGTACTCTTCACATCTAAAATACTGTATATAATATATAATTAATATAAAATATATTATAATACTATTTAATGTAATTAATATAAAATATATTACAATACATTATGTAATATTAATATAAAATGTAATATTAATATAAAATGTAATATAATAATAAAAAGATTATAATAATATAATGATAATAATTAGAATTATATATTCAATATGTATATGATAGATATACATTATCATTATGATAATTAGATACCAATATGTTTAATTATATTTAAAAGTGTTAGAAGTATAGGGATCACTCAACAGTCGATCAATTTTGGTGTTTACCAATAGACTGCTAGACATCTACATGAGAATCGTGAACCGGTGTCAGTGAGATTTGCTAAAACATACGCCTACCACTCTTTTTCCTCATCGTCTTGAGATTGATTGATTACTTCTGCTGCCTACGCCAGCACTCTAAACTCATTCACATTGCCCTTCACTGGCAATTCTCTTTGGCAAGGATCACTCTTCATAAACTTTTACAGGTCGTAGTTTTACCTGGAACTAAAACAAACAAGATGGATTAAGCCAAAAGGGTACATTGATTAGAGATTTAGTCGTAGCTGTGAAGTATTAACTGTTCCTGTCACTGGTAGTACGGGGCTGAGCACAGCTCCTGAAAAATAACCACACACCAGTTCCAACATGACTGCGGACCAGTGCACAAAGCAAGGTCCATAAAGACATGGTTGAGATGCGCTTCTGGAAGAACAGTCAAAATTTTCCATAAACACACCCCTAAACCTTGTGAAAAGCCTTCCCAGAGGAGTTGAAGCTGTTATAGCTGCAAAGAGGCCGGGGCCAACATCATATTAAACTCTATAGATTAAGAATTGGATGTTCATATGCATGTGAAGGCAGACGAGCCAATACCTTTGCAGTATAGTGTATCTGCATATTTTTGTTTCACATTGTACATGTTTGGCACTGCAATACGGTGTTAACCCCGCAAGAGTGGTGTGAACCCTGCTACAGAGCATTGTTTCATAACTCCAGGTGAAAGGTGGTGGAAGGATTTACGTGACGACCTGTTTTGTCAATGATGTGGTAGCATGAGACAAATGTTTTTTAAAGCGGTGAGTTACGTTAACCCAGGGTTTTGGAGTGTACAGTGTAAAACATCAGATTATGAAAGCCCATGGCTATTTCTTAATCCCTGGTAAAGTATAAGCATCGTCAAACAGATAACCCAGCATTCCATTTACCCAGGGTTTAGGACAACCCAGGGTTAACTATTTCAAGTGTGCAAAGCCCTGTGATTACAGTTGTATCGACCACTCACAGAAATGAGCAAGTGTATTAAATATTTTTACATACATCAGGTTATATATAATATAGCTCTTGGAATATTCTTTGGAATATTGGTTTGCAATGTTCTCCACCATGCTTCACATTTCCTCATGTTTTTCTTTGCAGGACTGCAATCATGATGTCGTCATCTCAACAATATCAAGTATGGACAAATGTGCTGCATGTGTGGGACCTGTTGCATCATTTAAATGGATTGGCCT
>JAOVVB010000018.1:17713563-17735661 GCA_028570985.1 Heterobranchus longifilis | reverse complement strand
CTTTGACCTCATGATTCTCATTTGCTCTGACATGCATTGTGAGCTGTAAAGTCTTATATAGACAGGTGTGTGGCTTTTCTAATCAAGTCCAATCAGTATAATCAAACACAGCTCGACTCAAATGAAGGTGTAGAACCATCTCAAGGATGATCAGAAGAAATAAACAGCACCTGATTTAGATATATGAGTGTCACAGCAAAGGGTCTGAATCCTTAGGCCCATGTGATATTTCAGTTTTTCTTTTTTAATAAATCTGCAAAAATGTCAACATTTCTGTGTTTTTCTGTCAATATGGGGTGCTGTGAGTACATTAATGAACTTGTTTTGATTTTACCAAATGGCTGCAATATAACAAAGAGTAAAAAATTTAAGGGGTTCTGAAAACTTTCCGTACCCATTGTATCTGGATATGATGTTGCTAACTAAAATACTATATGTCTGTTATGCCAAAAGGTGTTTTTTTGGCAGGTGCTGAAAGGGAGTTCACCCAGGGCACCATACACATTAGAACCTCCACTGTCGTCATGTTTTACTCCCTGTGTAAATGAAATGCAAATGAAATCCATAAATAATGCTTGATGCTAGCCGAGCAGTTTACTGGTCTTACAGTAGAGTTTGACTTGAATCCGGGTCATGGTACCTGCCAAAAAGAAATATATTTCAGTTTAAGAAAGGCCACACATTGTAATAAAGCCCCTGGATTTACACTCATTTAAATTATAATGACTTACAAGAGAGAGTGAGTATATGTGGTACATCATAAGCCACATCCCTCTCATTTTAAATTGGTGCTGTAACCCTTATTTTGAATGATATATGCACCACTGTAGGGAAAACAGTCAGCCAAGAGGAAATACGTTCACACAACATTGTGCCAACAACAATTACTGAAAGGTAAAGAAACCCCATATGGTTTAAACTATATATATTCAATATGTTAAACATCTCATGAACATCCTGGTTCACTCATGACAAGCTGTGAATTTGTACACCCATGACATTTGAGAGTTCTAATGATTTAATAACATCTCATAACATGTTTCATATTTAACCTGTTCTGAGTGCATTTTTTGAACAAATGAATGCAAAACAAATTAAGAAAATATTGTTGTGACATATGTGAGATAGGGCCTTTAATCCTAAATTTTAGAGGAAATGCCATGTGACATCTTTCAAAATGTGTTCCGTGTGGTCTATTGGGTCTGCGCCATAATCAATTTTAAATAATTTCTCTTAAAGGAGAAAGGGGACTGAGCTCTTCTGGGTTATTTGTAGTAGCATGATTATTAAAAGTTGGTTGTTGTTGTTGTTGTTGTTAACAACAACGACCAACTCTGGTTGTTTCATTCACCTTAAAACTGACATTTGTCCACATTTGCTGTCCACCGTGTGTGTTGTATAGTGCTCAGTTCTTAGAATTAGCCAAATCCAGCATTTGGGTTAAATTTGCATTACTCAAATACATCCAGAGGTGGACTTGTGTTTTGGGATAACTAGACATTTTCCTGGTGGGTCAGCACACCCTGGATGCAACTTGGGGTTGATAAAGTTTAATTTAGAGTTGTAATCATCTAGTTTATAAACTGTTACAAGCTCCTTCCATGTAATTTTGGGCTGATTTCTCACTTATCCTTACCCCAGTTTTATTTTGTATTTCTTGCATTTGCAAATAATTGCTCCAACAGTTGTCCCCTTCTCACCAAGCTAGACCATTCCAGCCTTGTGCAGGTCTACACTCCTGACATCCTTTGACAGGTCTTTGGTCTTGTCCATGGTGGTGAGTTTTGAATGGATGATAGAGATTCTGTGGACAGGTCTCCTTTATACATGTAATGAGTTGCTGTTAGGAGCACCTTTTTAAATTAATCTGTGTTCCACATGAGCACATAAACAGTCTATAGGAGCCAGAATTATTGTTGGTTGGTAGGGGATCAAATACATTTTTTACTCATTGAAATGCAACTTAATTTATAACATTTATATAATGTGTTTTTTCTGAAATTTTGAAATCCTTTAAAAAAACTTACAGACCCTTTTCTTTGACCCGTTTCTTTGTAAGTGGTCAAACTTTTAAATCAACAGGGGATCAAATAGTTATTTTCCCCACTGTAAACTAGGCAGAGAGTTCTGCCTTACAGAAAGACAGGAAGACATGTATTAGAAATAAAAATATAATTGATTAAACTAAAGCTGATCAACTTATTTAAAGTTTTAATCGTTTAAATATTTAACAACTTGGGTACTTATGCTAGTACACCCTTGCACGGCACCCTTGTAGTGGAACTTAGACATTGTAGCCATAATTAATGATGGCACATTGGTGATCTTGCCACTTTTAATGACGATGAGGTGCTGTGAGAACATTAGGCAATTACTTTATATCTTGATGATCACACAAATTGAGGACAATAGAGGAAGAGCAGTGTGAGGACAATGCACAATGAGATGCCCACCAATCAGCCACCATAATCCTGCATCAAGCATGTAGTGAGGAATCCCTCATATCCTTCAAGGGATAAGCAAATGTGAGAGCAAATATGGTTTTCACTGGTTCTGGGAACTGAAAACTGTCTGCCTCCTCAGGAATCAAACAATGACTGAGCTATTTGGGGATAATCCTCAATCCATAGGTGACACTAATTACACATGCAAAGGATTGAGTGTAGCCCTTTGACGGTTGACGGTGCAGCAAATGAGCGCACAGCTGCAGTACCATCAGGGAGGATTTATCACTGTCCAGCTGTTACTGATTGTGCTAGAAATTATTGCACTGCAATTATAATCATTTAGAGTGATCACCACATACAATCTGTCATCTTGCTTACGCATAATTGGCTGCAGATATGGGAAACCGGAAGAGGAGGAGGAGTCAGAGACAAGTTTCAAGTTGAGTTTGCTTGGGAGAAATGTTTCACAATCTCAACGAGCTGCCCTGCTGTGCCTGGCGAGACAGACTCAAACCTAGAGTCAGGCTGTGAGGTGCTGGAAGTTGGGGCATGTTCCATATACTGCTTCACCAAATCATCTTGGTCTAACTGAGCAACGTGCGCAAAACAGTTATCATGGTCAGCATGCAGCTTTTCCTTTTCATCAGGTGAAAAAAGATCTGAGAAACAGTGACAATACCATACAAATGAGTCTGAAATGGACCAGTGTCAATTTCTCTGGAATATTTAAGACTAGCTAAAGCATTTTCTCTTTTTTTTACTTTTTTGAAACACTTTTTCAGTCTGTTTTCTTCAAAATTAATTAATACCTTGAAGAGAAATAGTGGAATCTTGAGGCTGCTCACCAATTCGTTGTCTGAAGATACTGTAGGTGCATTTTTATTTAATGCATTTCTGTTCAAGTCTCAGATTAAAGCTTCCATTAAGAGAGCATACCACTGCCTGAACACTTTAACAGCAGCTTCAAGATTTATTTAAAGCAGTATCCAGAATCACTGGAAATGATGTTATCACATGAATTGCTGAATTAGACAAAAACTGAGACCATCTCTGTCCCACCATAGTCAACAGGTATAAGGGCAGTGGCACCTTAATGTGTGAAGGCTCAGAATTACTGATTGGAAGGTCGGTGCTTTAAGCCCTAACTCCACCAGGTTGTTGCCGTCGGACCCTGTCTGCTTTAGGGCCACTGTACACTTTCTGACCCTGCGCTCTGACCCTAGCCTACTAACAAAAAGCTGGGATTTTATTGCGCAGTAATGTATATAGTGACGCATAAAGGCTAAAGGCTAAACTTGTTGGAAATCTTTCTAGAAATCCACCAAAATACTATAGTTGCCCAGTAATCAGGAAACTGAGAGCCATGGGTACCAGATAGGGGGAAATGGTTTATTGTCTGCACACAATGATAACCTGGGCTGCTAGTCTAAACACAACTTTTAAAGCAACTAGAACACCACTCTGATGCTGAGTCCATACAAGAGACCTGTACAGAGAAACCATACACTGAATATCAAGCTGGAAGAACATAATCAAGGACATAGATATCCATATAAGCAAAGGGAAACAAGAATGTTTATAAAAATTACATTAACATGAACTATTCTTGAATTATTCATATTTATTTTAGCTCGGATAGGCAAAAGTCCCAATTTATTAAAAGATCATCATCAATATTTGGATTATTGAAATCAATATGAAGTAAGTTTCTTTTTTGACAATAAATATTTGGGTCAATGGCTCTTCCACTGAATTCTGTATCTGCACTGCAGTATGCTGGCGTAGTGGTTAGCACTGTGGCCTCACACCTCCAGGGTCATGGGATTAATTCCCACCTCGGGTCTGTGTGCATGGAGTTTGTATGTTGTTCCTGTGCTTGGTGGGTTTTCTCCGGATACCCAAGTTTCCTTACATAGTCCAAAGATGAGCAGTAAGCTTGCGGCGTTTGTAAATGTCCTTTAGTCAGTGCTTATGCACTGGACTGCATTACACACACTATAGATAATTTAGCCTACCCTGATTCTAGACTCTATTGGGCCCCTATGTAAAAAAATCCAAAATTTATCTTATAAATAATAAATACGTTTGTCAGCCCAGGGTCCACAAGCAGTTGTCTGCCTTGCCTGTTGACAAGCAGCACCTTTACCTACCTGTCTTTGGACTGTGGGAGGAAACCTGAGGACTCAGAGAAAACCCAACAAGCACAGTGAGATCATGCAAACTCCATTTACATTAAACCCTCGCCCCTGGAGGTGACGTGCCAAAGTGCTAACCGCTATGTAACCATGCCGACTATTTCTGGACTTATTCTGGACTCTGGACTTTATTATGCATGATATATATTCATCTTAAAGTCATATTAAGTAACATTTTTATGGCCTTTTTTATGGCATTATTTTACATCCTAATGTATCCTTTAACTCAGACAGTGCTCTTCATAGAAAAAATAGTTTTTAAGACCTAAAACTAATTGATGCACTTTAAATGATTTGTCTGCTTTCTTTTTTATTGTTTCTCAACATTAGAATCCAAAAATGTTCTAATTCAATAATAAAAATGTAAATAGGTCTGCACATTTTCGGTCATTTTTAGTCCTCATGGTTTGTTATTGGACCCCATAATTCTACTTGTACAATAAAAAAGGATGTCTTCTCATGTATGTATAAGGTAATATCATGGAAAGACATATCAGGATAAATACGAGTGGTACGCAAAGAAGAAGAAAAAGGTTTTGTTCTAGCATTGATTTGAATAAACTATGCAGTGCAAGAAAAATACTCAGCCAGGTGGAAATAACTTCATACAGTAATGTCCAAAAGGGAACTACTGACCCCTACTGAGTTCTAGCGATACACACTTGGTATGTGTTTGATCTATTTAGAACATCTTGTATCTACAATCATTCGACCACATAGATGAACTCTAATGACAGAGAGGTCAATGAGGAGGACACTGTCCAAAGTACGTCCCATTTATTCTGCGGCACATTCAAACAACCTTGGTGCATCAAAGAGCACCACAGAATATAATTTCTGAGTGTTATACACTAGGAATATCAAACCAGAATTCCAATATAGACTTTCATGCCACATTTATATATCATCAATATTTTGGTCAATTTTTTTTCAGTGCAATAATCTAATGATTCTTATATTTTATTTTAGATTGCATTTTGAGCGACTGCAGCTTAGCAGTTTCCCTCGGGGGATCAATAAGGTATTTTGATTTTTGATTTGATTCTTATGGATTTAATTACTGACTGTAATCTGTTGCTGTTCTCAAACAGACCATAAGATGCCCTGCTCTGAACAGATATTATTTAGGAGATACTGTACCTTCTGTTCTGAGCACAGCACTGATGCTGACAAGGCAGTCTGAGTAATTCACATCCTATGAGTGTATAAATCTTGGCAACTTTATCTATCCTTATATCAGTGTCAGGTTTTGTATACAGGACCTCTCTTGGCAGAATGTTTTCAGCTGAGGGAGTTTCTCAACCTGACAGAAAGTGGCAACAAGCACTGCTCTAGCACTGCCACCCCTTTTTTTTTTCTCAGATTAATGCTGCCATAATGGCCTGTTGTTATGCAACTCATATTGCCAAATGTTCATGCAGTAGCATTTTTCTACCAGAGAAAGTAAAAGAAGTATAAAGAAGAAGCAAACACTTTTATAAGGATGACTACAGCAGGGGGCAGAGCTTTCTCTGACAGACACCCACAGAGTTATAGACGAGCCTGCTGTCATAACTCATCCCGCTGGTGTCCCTCCTTGCCCACTGCACTGCAAATGTACAGTACATTCAATTTAAATGTCCTTTACATGACTGTGAGCATAACTAATTTTGTACAGTAAATTATGAAAAGTGCTCCGCTAATAGAAATACCTTTTTAACTACATTGTATTTGCTCATTAGATCATATGATTTTTGCCAACATAAGGAAAGGGATAGACAATATTTATGTCAGTATTTATTAAAGTTTTAGACTGTTTTATTTCTTCCCTCTATTTTTTAGACTTTAATTACTGATCTGTGTTAACTGATTAAATGATTGTCTAGGCTACTTTGACCACTCACTCACTCACTCACTCAATCATTGTCTTTACTGCTTTATCCTGTATACAGAGTCATGGGAGTCCTGAAGTCTATCCCAGGAAACTTAAGGTACAAGGCCGGGTACATCACAGGAGGTGCAAGGTGACGGGGCTAACCATTAAGTCTCCATGCCCCCTGTTTACTTTGATCATTTTTGTAAAAAAATAAGGAAGTTTAGGGTATAAACTACACCATGCTATAGGGTAGTAGGGTACAAATTATTAAGTTTTGTTTTCTTCACATTTTTATTTAAATAAGTAATTAAATAACCTTTTCATTTATTTCTGGGCACCACCTGTGAGTATGCTGCTATAGGAAATTAATCAACAATTAGCTTGCAGTGCAGCCCCAAACAAATCAAGTTGTTGTTGTTGTTGTTGTTGTTATCTTGCGTTTGATTATTTTCCAGTAGCAACATATCCTGATGTGTGTTATGCCCCTTATACTGTACTTTAGCAATTTGCCAATGATTTAAATGTTTGATTTAAATGTTTGACTATACTTTTTATCTTAGTGAACAAATCAACGCATAAGGCAGAATCATGAACTGGATGCAGGCAATGGCCAGGCGCTCAGATTGGTAGGTCCAAGGCTTGCATGGCAGTGACCGATATGTAGGCACCGAGTGTATGTATATTTTGCAGTGAGAATGTGGTGTAAAAGTATTTTAAGATCATACTTTGACTATGGATTGTAACCTGTGCTTAGTTCTGTGAAATGAAATCTAATCATGGAATCTAATAACACTCTAGTAGTAACAGTTTTAGTGGAAGGAAATATTACTAGAATTGGATATTTATGTAACAAATACAGACAAGAGTGAGACCGCACACACAATTCAATTATCCCTGTGCTGTTGTAGATCAATATCACCATAAAGTGCGTTTAAGACTTCAACACTGGAAAGTAGACCTTAGGCAGGGTGATTTTAATAGCAGAGTGGTTATAAATGTACATTTTCATAAATATACATTGTCCACCTCTTAAAAGTTTATTTAAATGAATAGGAAAAATATGTTGAAAATAATAAAATCGATTAAAAATAGGTCAAAATCTATGCGAACATCTGCCCTGTCATGGAAGAATCAATGTGACAAGGTGAACTTTTTCAGTAAAAAAAAAAAATGTGGAGCTTCAGTTAGCAAAGTGATTTACTGTCCAAGCTGACCGTGTACTGATTATCACATGTATTTTTAATTTCTGATTTTTTTTTTTTATTATTATTAAAACTTCACTATGATAGGATGGACATGTTAAACTTGACAACATCAAACCACACAATATGAATAAAATTTAGCAATATAAGTGTAAACACTTAATGTGTATTTAATGTATATAACACTTAATGTATATTTGTAATGATATGTGTCTAAATGTTTGATCATTCATAATAAAACCTCAGAATTTTATTATTTTGCAATATGTTAGTGATATCAGAGTGATTCTGATGAGGACACCAAAGACACCTGATATTAACTCATACTGTATAAACCAGTTAGTTCTGACCGAGTGATCTAATTAGACAAGAGGCCTGCCACAGTTGGTGATATTGGACAGTAACAGCACTTGTGGGTTTAACTATATGTATCGCTCCGTGTCCCAGGTGTTCTACATTCGTTCACTAACTGTCGGTCACAGCATGGGTGAAAGTAGGTCGGTACAGTCCACCTTACTGAGGAGAGAGCAGCTTCCTGCTGAAAACCACATTGAAAACCAGTCGCAAAAGCACTTTCAGCAAGAAAACACATCTGATAGCATTGTCATCTTAAACGACACCTTAAATCCTTAATAACTGCTTGGAAGTTGTTTCAATTACTCTACAATAATCTACTAACAAGCTACTTGCTGAATGTAAACAAACACCTACACCAATAGATATTAATTAGAAAAGCTAAACTGAATATTTTTACTGGGATTTGTTTATATTTTCACAGCTGAAATAACAGTGCTCAAGTGGTATAAGTGAATTTTCTTTCTAAATTTTTATTCGATCTACCTTTTCGATTTCACATCTGCGATTCAGTCTCTGATTACTTAACAGGGAGTCTATTTTTACTGACAACGAAAGAAGTACATCTTAGTGTAAACAAGTCGTAAGACACTTAAACTTATAACATTTTATTTCTTTGGATGAATAAGTTAGGCAGAGATGTCTGCTGTACAGAAAGACAGGCAGACATGTAAGTGCGCTGTAACCTGAAATAATAATATCACCATTAAAGGTGGCAAGGTGGTGTAGTGGTTAGCACCTTGCACCTCCAGGTCATGGGTTTGATTCCCGTGTCTGGTCTGTGCGCATAGAGTTTGCATTTTCTCCTCATGCTTGGTCGGTTTCCTCCCAGAGTAAAAGTCATGCAGATTAGGCTAATTGGTGTTCCCAAAGTGCCTATAGTGCTAACACTAGTAATAAATAATTTCATGATTTATTAGTAATGTTTGTATACGCCACACAATTTGGACTGTTACCAGTAACAGCCTGGTGGCTGACGAGACATGAACACACACTTGTTTATGTGTAATGACTTTATTGGTGGCGCATTAATATGAAATGATTGTGATGCAGTCACAGGTGTGAGTACTGAATACGGGTGATTTAGATCCCAAACTGTATGTGCTATAAGTAATATATCATTCGGTATAAATGGTGGAGCTGCAGATTTTACGGTGTTGGCATGGATGTACTGTATGAACTGACTCAGAGTTGAGATTTGTTTCTGTTTTTCTTTTTTTCTCTGTGTGTTAACAGGTTCATATCTCCGGTGTGTTGTTGCTATGAGACATGCAGGCTTCAGCTTCGCAGCGCTCTGATTGGTTGTCACGTTGGCCCGCCTGAGCCAATCAGAGTGAATCCCGCTTCCCGTGCGTGTAATCCCGGTCCTGCAGTCTCTCCGTGCGCTTGCTTTATCTCTCACCCCTCCCCTCTCGGTATTATCAGCGGCCTCTATTTTCACGCTCGGCGCGTCGCAGGCGCTCCCGGTTTGGCCGTTAAATCCGCCGCGAGCGCCATGTTGATGCAGACGCGGGGAGCGATGGCGCATCGGGTCCGTGGCGAGGCGCAGGCTCGGGGCGGTGGAGAGACGCGCAGGGATTAGAGACGTCGCACGGCGCAGCTCTAAAGATCGGAATGGGTCAGAAAGGCGGTCGTCTGCGCGCGGAACGGTGCGTGAGTCCTGTCGAGACACGTCGCGCGCAGGGCGGCCATGAGACGCGTCGGTTCCAGCGCGTGCGTCTCCGTCCCCGAGCACGGAGCTCGTTCTGCAGGGCCGCGGATCATGCAACATGTCAATCTTTTAGCTTTGCACGGACAGTGTTTGCTGTGCTGAACGTCTCATCACTTGTGCATGTTATTATTACTATTACTATTACTATTATTATTATTATTATTATTATTATTGTTGCGCGCGCGATGATCATTTTGGAGCACGCATCATCCACCAAAGAGTTAGTAATGAACTAAACATGGCTGCTTTATTGAGCTGCCCTTCCACATGTGCACAAGTTTAATGAGCACTCCTTTGTGCACAGGACAAACAAACAGGTCTTGCATGGTAATTATTGTCTTTACAATGAATGCACCACTGAATTTTCTTGTGTGTGTGTGTGTGTGTGTGTTGTTCATATAGATGGCTGTGGCAGAACGTATAAAGAGCAGCATCCTTCACCAGGTAACTCTGTTCTTAAGTACAAACTATTTGTCTGGTTTATTTCTCATGTCAGCATCTGTGTGTGAGCCAACCTGCTGCATCAGCGCTGAGGATCTCAGGCTAGTCGTGGAGTCATTAAGATCATCCAGATCACCCTGTGTATCGATAATTGATCGTTGCTGTACTGTAGAGCGAGCGAAAATATACCATGTTTTGTGCTGCGTGGAAACAGAAATCGTGCCTGCTTCGAAATGAGTTACTTGATGTATTAAGCAATGTTGCTTATCTTTACTAATAAGCAATAAAATATATATAAAGTATATAGTTTCTACATTTATGTGTATTTTATTTTATATAAAATTTAATTTTAACGCATGTTATACGTGCATTGTCAGTCTGGAAAAGGAAAAAAAAAAGCCTGCACAAATGTTTAGATTTAGATTTTTGTCTCAACATATATTGGGATAAAAGTGGAGTGAAATTCTAAAGTTATCGTACTCCAACCAAAAACTCAATTAAATAAACAAATACATTAAATACAAATATAGTGAGTATTCACACACACACACACACACAAATTCACACAATTTGGGAACGGCAATTAGCCTAACCTGCATGTTTATCGAACCTGGACCCTGGAGGTGCAAGGTGACATGTCTACCCATTAAGCTGCTGTGCCGCCTATTGCAATGTATAAAGTCTTGTATATAGCAGAGGCAAGTGATGTACAGTATAAAGGTTATTTCTGATATTATAAACAGAGTAGTTTCTTTGGCTGTAGTATCTCATCCTAATCCTCCAGCTCCCCCTTGGGCATTGTTCAGTGTAAATGTCCCAGAGGGGCGGATTCTCACTCACAGTGATGCTCTGGGCAGTTGGTGCTACACTCTGCAAGTTATTTTTAGAGTTGCATCAGTCAATGCTACCAGTTAGAATGCTTATACGATGTAGTTACAGAACAACCTGAGGATTCTGGAGTCTAAATAGAGTTGCTTCAGGCAGGTTGCAGAGACACTGTTGTGCCCTCTGTATGACTCGACAACTCTGTTGTGAAATCCTTGGTGATGTGGACACTGAGGAATTTAAAGCTGTTGACTCTGTCTCTCTCTACTGCAGCATGTATGCTCCGGCTTGTTTCCTGTAGTTTACTGTCTTGGTTTCTACATTCAGGGAGAAATGTGTTTCTAAGAGAATCGTTAGCCAGATATTAATACTCTATATTGGAGATTAATTATATTGATTAAATTGATTATTTTTTTAATGGATTTAGCTTGCAATCAAGGTGTTAAAATCTAGCTGTTCCTTTTTAATCCTACAGGTGGCACGCTAAACTATTCACACACAGTTTACGACTGTTGCCTTGCACCTCCAGGGTCTGGGTTCGATTCCTGCTTGGGTCTGTGTGCATGTAGTTTGCATGTTCTCCCTGTGCTTGGTGGGTTTCCTCCCACAGTCCAAAAACATGCAGATTAGGTTAATTGTTTCTGCTCTATGCACATAATATTTTATAACGTGATACTTCTGGGCTGCTAGGTTTTAAGTTCTATGCCAACTCGCATCACAACTTAAGGCAGAAAATAAATTGGAATACACTGTGACTGGGAGGAGCTGGCAGCCATTCAGGGAAGAGAAACGGCAAAGTGAATTGCCAAGAGTATAAAGAAAGGAATTGAGAGCGTATAAGATGAATAATCAGTGTGATGATAACGGATAAAAAATGAATTATGCTTTGAGATTTTTTTCTGTCTTCACGTAAGGCTTGCTGATAGGAAGCTTGTTATCTGGTTGTGAAGATATTTTTATAATGTAATACAGAGGGAACAGTTGAAGATTATTATTATCCTGAACTTGGGCTGCAGCCAAAACTGCATGCAACTGAGCTTAGTAGTTTTCATAGAGTTGCTGTTAAAACTTATATCACGTTGTGCAGTTTGGGGCACAGCCCCGAATTCTCTCTGAATATACCAGGGCTGTGCCGAAAGTAATGCAAAAGTGGGCATAATTTATTATTATTATTATTATTATTATTATTATTATTATTATTAATTGAATTTGAACAACCTTCTGTATAAAATACTGTGCAAAAGTTAGAGGCACCTGCAAAAAAAGTTGTAGAGCAAGTATATCTTAAATAAAAAGAAAAAAATAACTATAAACCTGAGTAAACGGTAAATAATGAAACAAAGTCAGTATTTTTTGTGACAATGCTTTGAGGATCCTTTAGTCTCAGGTGCAATTTGTCCAGTTTTATAGGGAAATTAGCTACATTTTGGCAAAGTATTTATTAGTATAGCTAAGTATTAATTAGCTTTTTAAAAAAAAAAAAAACACACGCACACAGTTTCTTCTGAGGACTTGGAATTTTATTTTAATGTGTATACAGTATGTTTGATTCAATAATAAAGTAATAAAAAAATAATAATAAAAAAAAAGGAAGGTTTGTACTAAAATAACACAGTCCTGCATGTCAGATAATAAAAAGTTATGCCTGCTTTTGGATTACTTTCGGTACAGCCCTCTTATACTGTATCGCATTTGTTGCTATGAAATTAATCTGTATGGTGCAGCACAACACATCCTAGAACCTGCAACAGGACATTATCATTAACATCACAGAAGCTCCTTTTAGTCAGCAGATTGTTTCAGATTGGAGTTTAACCATGAAACTTTGTCATTATATCACAGCTAACACATAGGCACTATATTGACCACTACAGTTTAGTGTGTATTTAGGCACAGCTCTTCATACTTGGCCCTGGAATCTTTAGGAAGGCTGTTAATTGGCTGATTTGTTGAATCGTGTGTGTAGGATACAGTTTGGCATGTAGCCATGGATGTGGTCGAACCCACACATAATCTAGGGATGTAACCAAATACAAATACAGCGTTTGGAATGAACAGATAAAGAGATGCAGACAGAAGGAGTGCCGAAAAGGTTCACTAGGCATCTACAGGAGACTACAGGTGAGCTTTAGGAGCCCAAGGGACGCATGAAGTGGCACGAGCGAGAGGAGCAGGAGGATTATATCTACTGTATATAGGCACGAGCATGTAGTCTGTAATGAAGCTACAAGGGACATATAAGGAGCATTGCATTTACAGCATACATGCTGTAGTAAATGTGTACTATAATGTTTATTAGAAAATCTAACATGAACATGAGGTAGCTGAGGTTGATAAACTGTTCGAGCCAGAGTTCAAGATTATGTTAAAGCAGATAGAAAGGGAAAGAACAATGACAAAGAAAGGAGCGGGAAAGAAATCAAAAGAAGATAAAGGTAGAAGGGAAATAAAGGGAGGAAGAGAAATGAAAGGGAAGAAAAGGAATGGCCAGGAAATAAAAGCAATGATTAAAAGGAAGGGAAAAGATAGGAATGCAGGGAAATAAATGAAAGGAAGAAAGGGCAAAGAAGGAAACCAACAAAAAAGTAAGGAAGAGAAAGAAATGAAGGAAGGTGAAGGAAGAAAGAAAATGAATGGAAAGAAAAGGAAGAAACAAAAAAATTAAGGGAAGAAAGGGATAGAAAAGAAATGGACAGGAAATAAAGGAAGGAAAATTAAGAAATGAAAGGAAAGAAGCGACGAGGAAATGAAGGGAAAGAAAACAGAAAGGAAGGGAAAGGAAATGAAAATAAGGGAAAAGGAAGAAAACAAAGGGAAGGAAGAGAAATGAAATGAAAGAAAGGCTTCTAAGAAAGAAATGTAAGGAAGCAAGGGATAGAAAAGGAAGTTGTTGGAGGTTTGAAGCTGTTTAAAGATATTTGGAGAACTAAGCAAATGGCTATGGAGAGCTGAATGGTGCTACATTTCAATATAAATATTTCAGCAAAACGCTGCTTCATCATTGCTATGGGGAAAAAAAAAAATCATCAGAATTTTAGTCAACATTCTGATTACTGGAAATTATAGAAGTCATGAAATATTTGTCTCGGCTTTCATACACACACAATCAAAATTTGCATAAAACCATATCCATGGAGCCTGCTAGTAAGAACGCTGTGTAGTTGAAGAGTTCTCTTGACTATCCGTCCCCCGTCCTCTTTGTCTCTCAGACGTCCTGATTGCACGGAGGCTCGTCGGTCACTGTTGCCACGGCAGCGCACGTGGAGGAAGAGAAGGAGCGGCTGTTGCGGTGGCGCCACGCTCTGCTGGAGGGGATGGAGTACCACAGCACGGGAACCCTGCCGCTCCTGGGCAGCCCGCGTTACTGTCCCGGCGCCAACAGTGCCAGCGGGTACCTCTGCCAGACGGGCCACTGCTGTGGGGAGACCGGCTGCTGCACCTATTACTATGAGCTTTGGTGTGAGTGCAGTTTATATTTACACTTCACACTGAAGCCCATCATCATTCAGTCATCAGAGAACGACATGCCAGTCGATGGAGGCTCCCAGATGGAGTCTGTATTTTGGAACATGCTTAAAATGCATTCTGCCTTACATGGAGAAATACGTCAGCGAATAAGTAAATGTGATATCCAGATTATATTTAGGACACAGTTTAACATGAACCAGCCTACTCAAATTCTGTCAAATTTGCTTCTTTCAGATTCACGGAATAGTGACACATTAATGTGAGCATTAGGGCTATTTTAATAACAAAGGCATGATCGACCCACTCTCAACGAGCGCTTGCATCCTGTACAGAGTGGAAAGGTCTTCATCATCGAGCTTTTGTTCACTGTGTTGTTCATCATCAAAAGTGACGAATTTGCGGTTTAAAGGAAAAATCCACCTCTGATCGACTCGCATAATAATCTTAATCCTTAACTTCCACAGACGTCCATTTCTCACTTGACATGTGGTTCAGTTTTCACCATCGAATCCATTTGCTATATTACTTCTAATATGATGCTTCTACCTAAAGAGAGTGATGCATAGCTGGTCATCTCATAGATCACTAATTACAAGGGGCGTTTAAGTCAAAGCAGGACTTTTACTTGTGCAGAATAAAAGAACACACTTATTTCTCTACAGTTTATAACCCGCACTTGTCCCAGCGGTTCACTGGATACAATCAACGTTTTAGAAAGTGAATCGCTGGCCTCCCAGACGCTCCTTTAATGATCCAAACAAGTGCAAATGAATTGGAGCCAAATCAGAACATATGTGCGCCTTCTGCAGGTTGGCAACAAATTATCTGTCGATTTTCAAGGATCAGGCGTTCCAACACAGTATGACGGCAGATCAATCCCTGCTATCTGTTATCACCCAAATGAGGATGGGTTACCTGTTGAGTCTGGTTCCTCTCAAGGTTTCTTCTTATTGCCATCTCTGGGAGTTGTCCTTGCTGCCATCGCCCTTGGCTTGCTCATCAGTGACAACTACATCTTTCCTCTTTTTAAACACATTTTTTTTATTCAGTAAAGCAGCTTTGTGTCACTGACCACTGTTAGCTCTATATAAACAAAACCCAATGAAAATGAATTCACAAGAAATTTCATCGCAAGTCCTGGATTGACTTGAACGCCCCTCGTAGCTGAGCTGAATCTCGGCTATCAGTCATCTAACCACGTCGCATTCAAGGACTCCAGAGTTTAGCATTTGTACTCAACTCCACTATCCATCATTGGATTTCTCATTAGTTTGATTGAGCTTTAACGAGAATTGATCAGTGAAACAAGTTGCCCTTTTGCTTATCAGGGTTAAAAAGGAAACCTAATTGTTATTCCTTTAGGTTGAGATAGTAAATTTCTCTCCTGTTGAAGGCCATTGTAGCTTAGGCAGTAATAGTGCAGTAATGTCTCCATGTGGCTTCTATTAAAACATTATTAAAAAAAAAAAGATTTTGTTTTTATTTGAGAATAGTGATGGAATCTTACTAATAAAGCAGATCAGCTGTTTTTATACGTTAAAAATAAACTACAGTACCTTATTACGAGTGCGTTCTTGGTAGCTTCATGGCTTGCTAAGATACTCTCTAGTTCTCTGGTGCTACAGTAACACTGCATCAATGGTTAATGATGAAATTATTGACTTTCTTTGTAAGGGACCACCACTAGAGGTCACTGTTTCGTTTGTGTAGTTTTGGTTTGCAGACTCAGTTTCCCAGAAGGCACCTCAATCAGGTGATGCGGATGCTCATCTGAACCGAGGTAGTTGATTAGATCGCCTATAAATAGCTGTTTATTCTGGGAAACTGGGTCGAGCATTGTTTGTATTTACTGTCATTTATGTGGGCATTTTGTTTTGTATTTTGGTTTGTTTAGTTTTGTATTTTGGTTTGTTTTATATTGTATTTAAGTTTGCTTTGTAACATAACCAATGAGCAGGTTCCCAGGGTCTAGTTTGTGGTCATATGTAGGTCCCTTGTGTTTATGTGTGTGTGGAGCTGATCCGGTCTCGTGAAGTCTTGTGTGTGTCTCAAGGTGTTGTAAGTACTTTGTGTGTCTCTAGTGTTGGTCTAGCCCCTTGCATGTTTAGCCATTATATGTGTAGCTTCTTACATGTTTAGGAAACTGTATGTTTAGCTTTATGCATGTTTAGGACACTATATGTTTAGGTTCCTGTGTGTTTAAAACCCTGTGCGTTAGGTCCCCGTATGTTTAGCTATTTGGTAGGTGTAGCTAAGTGTATGTTAGGCTAATAGCCATGTTAGGCTAATAGCCATGTTAGGCTAATAGCCATGTTAGGCTAATAGCCATGTTAGGCTAATAGCCATGTCTCTGGTCCCCCCGTGTCTCTATTCTTGTCTTGTCTTGTTTCAGCTCCATGCTTAGTTTGTACGTGAGCTCTTAGAGCCTGTGTTTCGCCATAGAGCTTATGTCAAGTGTGTAACGCCATAGCGCCTGTGTTTTGCCAAAGAGCCTGTGGTTCGCTCTATGCTTTTGGTTATTGTTTGAGTTGGTTGTTTTTTCCTTTGTTTGTTTTGTTTCTGTATTCATGTTTTGTGTGATTTGTATTATTAAAAGACTCTTATTTTGTTTAAAAACCCTCTGCGCCTATGCCTGCCCTCTGTGCCCACGGCTACAACAGCAGCCCAGAACACCCAGTTTGTGACATAAATGCGCGTTCCCTGTGCCGTTTTCACAGGGGTGGGGCTAAAAACGCATCCTGATGGGGGGGGGAACCAACTTCGACACAACACCGGGAAATAACATGTTTGCTACATAAGGCAGCATGTTAGTATTATCTACATGCCACACTAAACTATGTAAATGGCATTGAAAGCCAATGTTTTACATAAGCTGACAAAAGCTAGCTAAAGTGAGGAAAATATTTACTAATATTGGGTTAATATTATCAGAATAAGAGTTATATAAGACTTAATAACTTACCCATTGTCATAACAGCTTGCTTGAATGTCCTCTGCTGGATCTATTCTCTCTTCAAAATGGTCCCGTTCGTCGTCGGAGTCACACAGTCTTCTTCTGAGGAAAAGGTAAACTCCTTCTCACTGTCCAAAATCATCTGAAGAGCTTCCTCGGCTGTGTAGCGCATGCCATCTTCCAAACGTGCAGAAAACTCACTGAATCCGAGTGTTTTCAAGCCTGTCTTTGTGTTTTTTTTAAGCCGGTGTCCAGGGGCGTGGCCTCGTATGTAGAGTACCCTGTACATACGTGTGAATAGCATGTGTGTACCTCGTATGTAGAGTACCCTGTTTTCCGTGTGAATAGCGTGTGGGCGTGTCCTGCCGCGGGTCATTAGCAGATAATGAAGTGCGACAGAAATTCAGTGCCTCTCCTTGGTTTCATACGGATTACATAAACTGAGAATATTTTCAATGTGTCTTGCATCATTTAAAAGTAGACCCTTTAAGCGTTCTAAAGATATATTTCTCATGTCTGTGTGTGCAGTATTCACGGAGTTTCAGTTCATTTTAGTGACGTGTTTCAAAATCTCCATTCCTTTTAAGTAGAACACACATAAATTTAAAGCCTTTTAGGACTTTTTGACTCAAATTGAGTTCAAGGTCCCTAAGCCATTACACAAGTGAAGGACAAGACGAGTAAGTCTTTACTTAAGTGGAGTTCAATTTCCTTAAGCCATTATCTTACCATGACCAAAGTACCTAAGCGACTACTCAAGTCAAATTCAAAGTCCTTAATCCACTAACCAGGCCAAGTGCGAGCTCATCCCTAAGCAACTACTAAAATTGAGTCTAAGGTTCTTATGCAACCAATCAAGTTAACTTCAACATGCAAACGCTACAACTCAAGTCAAGTACAAGGTCCGTAAGCCACTACTCAATTCAAGTCCAAGGTCCCTAAGACATTTTTGAAATTAAGTCAATGGTCTCTGAGCCACTAGTCAAGTCCAGTCTAAGGTCACTGAGCCACTACTCAGGTTAAGTCATAAGTCCCTGTACTACTACCTAAGTTAAGTTGGAGGTCCCTGAGCCACTACTCAAGTCGAGTCCAGGTATCTAAGGCACTACTCAAGCCAAATCCAAGGTCTTTGAGCCAGTACTCAAGTAAAGTCCAGCAATTTTGAGCCTAAACAAAGAATTAGCATTACCTGCCATGAGTATAAGTATATCTGAAGCCTGAAATTAATAAATATATGGATATCTAGAAATTGGTTTAATAAACATTTTTTAAATTGGCCTACATTTAAGACATTTTCACTAATTATACCAAATAATGTTCTGCTGCATATGAGAATTATATGTATGGCCAAAATTTTTAAGATGTTCATACATCACCCAAAGCTCTAAATTCTGTTCATGTCAGTATTTTAAAATAATTTGTCTTTTTAGAAAATGTTATGAGTGCTGCAGTAGTGCTTAGTAAGATTACAAGGAATAAATATCCCCCCGAAAGACAGTTTATACAGTATATATACAGTTGCCTAATGATATACAGTATGAATAGGGTTGTGTTTTCATTCCAATGATGTTGAGTAGAATTACCAGATGATATGGAATGGTTGATAGTTGTGATGAACGTGAGAACATCTTGTGAGAAGGTCTGGAACATTGTGGAAAGGATTGTATCCAATGGACAGGTCATGGGATTGGAGGATGAGACAACATGCTGGTTCTGTTCTGTTGCCAGGTTGGAAAAATGTGCTAGTAAAGAGGAAGGAGAGTCCTCAACTTGTACTGTAGGCTTGGGGTATAAGTGACGGTGTGGCAGATTTTTTGCAATCTTCCCATCAGCAGTAACAAAGTGCTACTAGTATTTCATGAAATGTTAACTCTGATAAATCTGTACTGCTAAACTAGTAGTGTTTTCTGAGCTGCAGCTTTAGGCCATTCAGGTCATTGACTGCATGTATTTAAATATTATTTAGAATATTTCAATTATTTTATTATTATTTTATTATTATTTGTTTTAACTTAATATATAAAAGGTGATAATGTTGCAAATATTGTACTCATCATCTATACCCCTTTATCCTGTATACAGGTGGCCCAGAGACTTAGAGCACAAGGCGGAGTACACCCTGAACATGGTGCCAGTCCATCAGGGAGCACACAGGCAACACGGGAACCCACCAAGCATGGGGAGAACATGCAAACTCCATGCACACCAACCCAAATTTTTTCCTGTGTTGCCTGTGTGTTCTGTTCTCTCCGGGTACTCCGGTTTCCTCCCACAGTCCAAAGGTATGCAGATTAGGATTGGCACCCTGTCCAGGGTGTACCCTGCCTCGTGCCCCAAGCCTCCTGGGATAGGCTTTAGGTCCCCGTGACCCTGAATACAGGATAAAGCGATAAAGAAGATGAGTGAGTGAGTGTCCACACTGTTATTTAAAGGTGATCAGATGGAATTTGGCTCTGATCACAATGGCAGCCCAGATATGACAAATTGTCGAGCTATCTGCACTGGTAGCTGTGATATTTCTGTACTGATGCGTCCCCCAAAATCAGATATTTCACTTTGTCCTGTGTCAATGGATTATTGTTCACCATTTTCATATCGCAGTTAAGCCAGAAGTTCTTCCTGAACACATGGTAGATGCACAGAAAATTCAAGGGTACGGCTTTTACATACTGAGAAGTAATATTGCAAAAAGCGGTTTTGTACAAAATTGTAATTGTAAATCAATAAAAGAGAAACTATAAAGTATAGAGGTGTATTTACACAATAAAGAAAAATAATGTAAAATACATCATTACTGTAAATTTTAATGTTGTAAGTGCTCTTTAAAACCTTCTCACTAGTTACAACATTAAAGATCCAGATTAATTGAAAAGTTAAAAAAAACACTACCCTACAGGTCTTGTTTTGTTGATCTTCTTAGTCTTGTCTGTGCTCAGCGTCAATGTCAACAGTTGCCAATTTTAGACAAAAAAGTATTTTTGAAATTAAAGCTGCTCTTCAAGTATTTTTGACTTATACGTATAATTAGGTAAGAAAACAATTAAAAACACACTCTAGTCAATTTTTGCCCAATTTCCTAACTAAAAGGTCAAAGGTCTTGAGGGAACTATGATATTAGCACTTTGATTGATATTTTATATGGTTGCTAAATAGTTGCTATGCTATTCATAGAATTTTCTAGGTGTATGCTAAGCAGTTGGTTAATTGCATGGTGATTTTACATGGTTCCTGTAGTATTCCAGGTGGTTTGCTAAGGTGTTGCTTTACCCAAAAACTGCCAAATCATAATAATTCACAATGAGAAAGAGTGAATTTGGTTAAAATAGGAACTACAGTGAAGTTTATTTGTGGAAAAAACTGTGTGTGTGTGTGTGTGTGTGTGTGTGTGTGTGTGTGTTCATGGTCGAATCACACACCAACCAGATCACCAAGGGCAAACTTGAACCTTGCCTTAATATTTGCTCTGATAAATCTGTGTATAGTTCACACACTTGTTTTCTTCTCTGATTTAATTTTCCCCCACTATGTAGTCTTTATATTATTTTTAGGATTTTTTTTTTTCCCCACAGATTTTATCTTGTATGTGCCAGTAAAATCTCAGTGAGCTGAGCAAACTCATCCGAGCAACATCGTTTTTACATGTTTGCTTAAATGTTGAACTTGATGACTTTTGACAAATGCTAATATGTAAAGTGTTGAAATGATTCAAGTTTGTAGCAGAGAATACTTAGCTAAAAAGTCATAAATCTAGAAAAAATTTTTGGCATACTTTAAAAGTAAAGACTAGGAACATGTAGACAAGTGCAACACAAAGGTGCCGACAATGCTAGCCAGAAATGCAGAAGGGACCAAAATCTTTCAACAAAACCCTTATTCACAACTCTGATCATCAGCACACAGTTATGTCCCATTATTTCATAAATTTTTAAACTGTAAATATTTTATCGTAAAAATGTAATGGTTATTACAAAATTAGGTGGGACAGTGGCATAGTGGTTAGCATTGGCATCTTGGACCTCCTGGTTCGATTCCCCGCTCGGGGGCTGTGTTCATGGAGTTTGCATGTTCCTCTAGGTTTTCTGGTTTTCTCCCACAGTCAAAAGAAATTCAGATTAGACTAATTGGCCGTCCCAAATTGCTTGTAATGTGTGAATGCGCATGTGAATGTTGACCAGAATTCCTTCCAGTGGCAATAAATACAACAGTCAACATTGGCCTCCACGGACCCTAGTTGGACTACAGAGGTTCCTAGATGGATGAATGGATAGAATTACAAAATTGACATTAAAAAACCTAGTATTTATTTATCATAAACTCTAAATGACAGTGTTAGAAAAAGAGTTTGTAGAAATAGTTAAAAATAAAAATAAAGCTAAAAATAATCTGACCAGCTTTATAAATTTATCCCCCTTTGTCCGAATTTTCAGATTTTCTCCCCTAATTGTCCAATAAGTGTCCAATTCCACCCAGTCACTGGAGGCTCCCACATTAAGCTTCTACTGCCAATCAGTCGAGAGGGCCGCAGACCGACCCACGTGTTTCCTCCGATCCACGCGGCGTGACCGACCATCTTTTCGAACTGCTCTGCTCATTGGGGGCGGAGTAACACACTCGGAGGAACAGCGCTATCCGCTCCCTCTGCCTGCG
>JAOVVB010000018.1:17703019-17713463 GCA_028570985.1 Heterobranchus longifilis | reverse complement strand
GTCTCCCCGTGTCTCCGGTTCAGTCGCTCGTCTCCCCGTGTCTCCAGTTCAGTCGCTCGTCTCCCCGTGTCTCCAGTTCAGTCGCTCGTCCACAAAGAGCCTGTGGTCCGCTCTATGCTTTTGGTTATTGTTTGAGTTGTTTGTTTCGTTTCGGTATTATTCATGTTTTGTGTGATTTTGTATTATTAAAAGACACTTTTGTTTAAGAAACCCTCTGCGCCAGTGCCTGCCCTTTGTGCCCACGGCTACAACAACAGCCCATAACACCCAATTGTGACATTCTTTAGCAATTAGATTGTATTTATTTGATAGACATTTGAATGGTATTCTTTTTTTTCGCTTTGCATTAAAGTAAGCTCTACCTGAATTTTGCTGGCACTATGTTTATGCAAGTGCAACATTAGCCTAGTAGTAATACTAAGAAATTGAATAATTCGTCATGTACAGATTTGTCTGTCTTTAAGGCTTTCGAATTGTGGAAAGATTATTCACTTTCACAAAACACTAACACCGAAGACTCCTTCCATAATTCGAAAAAAAAAAAAAACTCTTTACAGAAATATTGATTAAACATTTTCATACATTATGTTAAATAGCATATTTTAGCATAATAATTAACATATTTTCCCTGAGAGTTGTTCCTATAGAACTATTGACGAGAGTCTGTAGTAAATTAATCACCTTCTGACCAATCAGATAAAAGAATTAAACAGAGCTATAAACACTAGCAGGAAAAACTCAGTTTTAAAGAATATTTGTAATATCACACACTACATAATTGAGTTCTGGCACTGGAGTTGTTCTCATATTGTGGTGAATCTCATAAAGCCTTGTGTTCAAACCCATAGCACAGTAAACATTTTTTGCAAATATAGTCGCTGTTTACTCAATCTGCAGGATCCATTATTTTTTTTAGTCTGCGGGCGTTCACCTCATTGGATAGTGTGTGTGTAATATCTGCTGTGTGTGTTGCAGGGTTTTGGCTCTTATGGAGTGTATTGATCCTGTTCAGCTGCTGCTGTGCGTATCGACACCGCCAGGCTAAACAGAGAGTCCAGCAGCAGCAGAGACAGAGAGAGATCAACTTGATGGCCTACCACGGAGCCTGCAGCTACCCATCCTCCATGCTGGACCTCAGTACACACTCCTCTCTTTTATCATCCGTGCTCTCGTTCGCTTTCTTGGGTTCTGTCTCAAATGCTAGACGTCGCCTGTAAATAAAAAGCTAAACACATAGTGTTCACCTGACACGATTATTCCAGTACTGCCGCTGTTCATTTGTCTCAAATAATCCGAATCATTTGATGTGGCTAGTCCACATGGACCCTAGCATTTGACACGCCCGTTTTTGCATCATCTTTTGACCTCTATCTGCTTGGGGCAATACACCTAAACGTGGTGTTGTTGTTTTTTTTGTTGTTTGTCACTCGGCAGGTTTCCTCGCATCACTCAAACTGCCATCCTATGAGGAAGTAGCAGCACAGCCCTGTACCCCGCCCCCTCCCTACAGCTCGGTGGCTTACCCGCGAGGTTCCGCTCATCCTGGACCGAGTCACATGTTGTCCTCGCAGAGCTCGGATAACTACACCAGCTGCTCATGTGACTCCTGCTGCCCTTCTTCACCCTGTAGCTCCTCCCCTTCCTCCGCGCAGCTCACAGACGAGACCGACACTAGCCACACCTCCACTCCATCTCACAGCGAGTCGGTCCCCATTAACTCAGTCACTCATCATGCCGCAGAGCGATACCCTGAGACTCTAATGACTCCACCTCTTAACGAACCTGGCTCCACTTCTCCGGCAGAAGCAACGGAGGTGGACCTGCCAGACTCTGCCTCCCTGGACTGTAATGGCAACAGGACTGTTAAAACGGTCACGAATCCCACAGTTAACAACAACGTGATCAGTGACGCTGAAGAAAGCACTAACTCGAACGAAACTGGTAAAAGCCGTAACTCAAATGACATCAATAACCACGGTGCCACTGAAAGCGCTAACGCACCTCAGCGTAACAACATTAATGACATAAGCAGCAAGACTCAAAGGTCCAACTTCAGTCCAACCAGAGATGAAAAATCCACAGACTTCGATCTCTTTCATCCACCCAGCAATATGCTTCAAAATACATCATACTCTCCCGTCACCATCCACTCATCCTCTCCTCCATCCTGTTCTCCTTTGTCTCCGTCATCTCCTCCCCTCCCTCCTCCCTTATCCCCGATCTCCGACCCTCTTGGCGCTACCATCTCTGAGAAGCAGAGCTCCCCTGGGCAGTGGGTGGAGCCAACGCAGACGCACCATTCAGCCCCTCGGCCACAATCTCCGCCCAAACCTGCTGTCTTTTCCCCTGACTTTCTGGAGCCGGAGCGACGCGATTCCGCAGTGTGCGACCTTGACGTGGACCAGACCCACTTCCAACAGCGACGCCTGACCGGAGACTCCGGCATCGAGGTCTGCCGCTGTCGGATCAGCCACGGAGGGGAGGAGGAAGAGGAGGAGGAGGAGGAAGACGACGAGGGCGAAGACGGGGATCGTTCCGAGGATAAGCCTCACGGCGCAAAAAGTGACAACCTCCATGACAGCGCCGACTGCTCCGTCCGTGCCCAGCTGTCCCCTTCTGAGATGGGAGACACATGCGGGTCGGGCTCAGCCACACCTGCGCGCAGCGATGCAGTCGTTATAGCCATGGAAACCGTTTGACCGACAGGCGTCGCGTTCAAATCTGGCGCTGTGCGCCAGCGGCGCTGAGCGAGAGAGAGCCTTCGGCTGCGCGGAGTGGATTGCCTTTTAGTCCGAGTCTAATCTAGCCGTGCTGTTGCGTTAGGACTGACGTTGTAGGGTGGTTAAAAGTGATTTAATAGCATAGCATAGGAAGGTCTCTCTTTCTGTCCCTCTTACACTGTCTCTCTCTCTCTGTTATAGGATAAATGTCCTCAGTTCTCGAGCGCCTCAGAGAGATCATTGTTAGAGCCACAGTACAGACTCTGCCCTAACACACGCTCACACACCCACACACTCAAACAAAGAGTAACCTTTGTGTACGACAATGTCTGGGACGGCGACCTGGTGGTTCAACAATACCATGTCCCCCTGTGAACACTTCTGTACTCAGTAGCACACGCAACAACTCGCCCTTTCTCTCGTTTCTCGGCTTGCAGTGTCGTACACATAGATAGACCTTGAAGCTGCTTAAAACCGTTCGGGAGTAAGGATGCAATAACACACTCAAACTTACACACACACACGCCCACGTCTGTCCTGTGTGCCTCTGGGTAACATAGTTCACACCAGGTCAGGCAGCCATTTTATGCTTGATGTTAACCGGAGCTTATCAGCCGAATGTAGGTTTTTCACTGGTTCACGCAAAGCAACAGTCTCTCTCTCTCTTTCCACACACACACACACACATCAGAAACACCAGACCGCTTTCTTCTTGCTTTCCCAGAGTTTCAAAACACCAGCTTGGCCGAACAAATGCTGCACCTAAACCATGGAAGTAGAAAAAAAAAAAGACGAACCTCAGGACATTGTTTTTTTTTGTTTGTTTGTTTTTTGTTTTTTCGTTCTTAACTCTAATAAGGGTTTTTTTTCCGACGTCTAAATGTGGAACACACGGAAACAGCATTGCTCATTGGCGACGCAAAAGCAGCCTAAAGACTCCCGGAAACTGCTGTCCGACCGAGACAAATATCGATTTCGGAAATACACGTACGAATAAATATATATGTAGGTGCAGATTATATATAGACATAAATATATATGCTCTCTGTGAAACAATATATTTTCTAAGCATGCCATGTCATTTGAAGTGCAGCGCTAGAAGCCAGTGTAAAAAAAAAAAAAAAAAAAAAGTGCAATCTGCAGCTGAGAGATTGTGTGTGTGTGTCGATTCTAGTGTTCCTATGGCATCAGTACCGAGTTACACTTACGTTAATTACTATGGCGTTCCCATGGTGCTGCGGTGGCGTTACCATGACAACCTTCTTTAGTCTGAGCAATAGAGTATGTTTGATGTCCCTGTGAGATTGTGAAAGGTGTGAAAATGTTATTCTAAACGACTTTACCACTAAACGAGTCAAATCAAACATCTGGCTCTGTCATTTGTGTGTGCGTGTGTGTGTACATATTCAGTTGCATCTTATAGGAATGCTATACTGTGTGTGTGTGTGTGTGTGTGTGTGTGTGTGTGTGTGTGTGTGTGTGATGACCAAAGGCAAGAATTTTTACCATTTTTTTCCTTCAGAAAACTAATTTACTACATTATAATACCTACATATTTGTTAATTTCAAATATGCAAATTCCTAACATTAAGTAGTTCTAAAATTCTGTAACTTTCCAACACTGGGGTAAATCTAGTAAAGTAATTATTTTTGCAACCAGCTGAGGTTTTGTGGTGAGCATGTGCGCAAGGGATTAGTGCCTTTGGAAAAGTTCTTTTCAGCTGGGTTTATATATATATATTAAAAAAAAAATAACTTTTTTGTCAAAATATACTTACAATACTAAAGTACTAAAACTTTATCAGTGGAAGTTAATAAATGAAATGATCAATTTTGTACAGCGCAGTAATCACCACGGATAAAGGCTAGTTTGAAAAACAGTGAAGTAATCCATTAATCACTTAAACCTCCAGCTTATTCATTCATCACTTCATTTAAAAAATTGGTCATTATGAAATGTAGATTTTACAATGTATATACGAGTGCTGTTCGAGTCAAACCGGGACTTATAGTAAAATCTCTGCCGAATGAATGTGTAAATCTGATTGGCAGTGTTGAGCACGGTGATGAGACTTTTAGCTGCAGTAGAATATTTAAATGGTGCAAACGTTTTAAAGAAGGCCGTACATCCGTGAATGACGATCCTGGCTGAGGTGGCTTGGAGCCACCTCTTCCTATGAACATCCAGCGAGTGGGACGTCAAAGATCTGTCTGTAGGAACTGTATACACATTCATACAGCACTTGCACCTTACAGGAATGGGACGTCTGAGAGTTATCGCTAAATCCCCTGTACAGTCCTGACCTCGCATCACATGTTTCAGACCTTAAAGGAGTTCTTAGGAGGCCAGGGTTTCAGATTTGAAGCAGGCAGTGTGATCGTGGCTCTGGAGTCCTGAGAAAACGTTATATCTTAAAGGTATCGAAGCACTGGTGTAATGCTGGGATAAGTGCACTAGTGAAGCAGGGGATTATATGGAGAAAGAAGACTTTTTTAATATAGTCATAACTGTGTTATGTTGTTCTACTCAAGTCCCGGTTTGACTTGAACGTGCCTTGTAGAAATAAGCTGACTTTACTATAGTTTAAGGGTTAGGTTAAACTCTTGGAAACAGTAATCACCTACATTTTGGAATTTTCTTCAGGATCGATAAAGTATCTGTCTATTTGTCTATCTATTAAAGTATAGGTAATGGGACAAAAACAGTTAACTTTCTTCATATTTAAACTTTTCTCAATTAAAAGAAAGTATTTATTTTCCAAATCCAAGTTCAATCTCTTTTTCCCCACCGGATCTGATATCTAATAATTTTTCTCAAAAATCCAATCAACCAATTTTTTTTCTGGTATCTCTTCAAATTTTGTCTTTTATTATTATTTTTTTTTTTTTATCATTTTAGATTCAGAAACATCACTTTTCCAACCACAAATACTACAGACTACAGAAAAAGAAATCTCTAGAAGTAAAATATCATTACATAATGAAAAAAAACATCAGACCTTCTGGCTTTACTTATATTATTATACTGATTTGTTTATAAGCTTCTTGTTATCTTTATTAATATTTTGCATATTGTAGCGTATAGAATAACCAGATGACACCTAGAAAGAAATATTATAGATATAGATAGTTATATCTATGGTTATGGTCAGCGCCGCGGTTTCACTGTGACCGTGTAGGTCAGCGCCGCGGTTTCACTGTGACCGTGTAGCGCCGTGGTTGAAGCACGACTCCAGAACGCCCGCGCAGGTCAGGCAGGGAAGCGCCACAAGGGACGCTGAAATGGAACTTCTGCAGAAGACTGCTGAGGAACAGGAAGAGCTCGATCCGGGCCAACGATTCACCCACACACACTCTGGGCCCTGCCCCAAAGGGAAGGTAACTGTTTGGAGCTATCTTCTTACCCATGCCATCCAGGAACCTGTCTGAGATGGGGGGGATAAGGAGAAGAAATGCTACTGTATATACAGTACACACACAATATAAGTCATAATTCTTATGGACGAGTTGCTAAGATGACAAGGATGGTAAGGATGAAATTTGGGCATCAAATAATAGAAATAACCTTCTACATTAGCTTTAAAAATATTTAATAATTCCAAACGGCTAGATTTTTAGAAAGTGTGTGAGCTGTGCACCTGGTATGAACTGGTCAGGTTTTTTCCAGTATTTTGGGTCATGGTGGATTCCCCAGATATTCACCAAGACTCTTGCTCCCTTTGGAACATCATGACCTCCTAAACTGCATGGAACAACAGAACAAGAAATTTGCTATTATAAAGTTTAACACAGATGACCAGAATATAACAGCAACATTTAGCTTTTTCTACACTGTAAAACATATTTTTATTTTGCAGTAAATTTCTGCCAACATAAATTGCAGCATAATTGTTAGCATAAAGCACGGTAAAAAGTCTTTAATTGAGTCAATAAAATCATTTCTAGCTCTGTATTAATGCAAACAATGCAAAAACTTAATCCAACTATTTTTCAAGTAAAGTCAGTATCCAGTAATTCGCTAGACTTTCAGGATCTGCCAAAACAATTACTTTTAATATATATATATAATTATTTTTATTTTTTTTAATCTCTAAACATACCAGTATTTGATTTGATTTTTAATGTGAGTGGTTGGATTTGGATTTGCATTCCTGTCTTATCTGTATCTCTGCATCACCATGGTGACCAGAAGTTTTCCCTCTTTGGTGGCAGTAGTGATCTCTGCGGCATTGCCATGGTTACCTGGTGTCCTGCATAGCAACATGGGGGATGAGGATAGGACTGGCAGGGCGAATTCTCATAACCTCACACAACACGCTCTCCAGAAATGGCAGACTGGTCCTGTCACTCAGAGAAGGGTGTCGCTCCCTGCCCACACACTCGTCCAGCTCAGCGTGAAGACGTTCTTGCACCTTCAGCAGGGCAGCAAGAACACAGTGTCCTTAGAACAAAACATTTAGGCATTGGATCTAAAAACTGTACACGTGTGCATTTTTTTTACTTCTGGATAGTGTAGTAAGAACGCTACGGTCCAGAGTAAAGTGGTGGACGTGGTTTCTACTCCGGCTCCAAACGCTTCAGCTGCTGTCATCAAAATGTGATCTTCGGTGACACCGCTTTCATCACCTGATCCACTCAGGAGGGCATCTAGGAGGTCACGTGGTTCTCCTGGTGTAAGGGTCAGCTGCCAGGAATAATACAGAGACAAATTGAATGCATAGATGATCTAAATATGAGTAGTGCTTGGATACCAGGAACAATTTAATTTTTTATATCTACAGTATAAACAGTTCTGGCCAAAGACAAATGTTGAAACCTTCACTTTTTCCACGTTGTAGAAGTTAAAATTTACATGGTTTCGAGATCCAATTTGCCATTTTCCAGTTGGGTTCCCAATAATCCAGTTACAGATTGGTTTAACGATGCAGTACACCAAATTCCAGCTTGATTGGACTTGTGTTTAATGAATGCCCCATCTCAAAATCTTGCCCGTAAAATACCCTTCAGGTTTCATGCAAACTCATGAGTTACTGCTGTTTAAAAGAAGTAGGACTGTAGGAGGGAAATGTAAAATACTCTTGGCAAGAAAAAGATCTCTAATTGCTCCAATGTGTGGGTGATGATTTGCACTTACCTTGTGCTCTTCCAGTTTTGTGGTCAGTAATTTGTCTCGGATATACACACACTCTCTCAGTCTTGCCAAGTCTTTATTGGGAAAAATCTGTGAAAATATGTACTTAAGTATGTACATTTAGAACGCGTTACAACACATTCGCTTTAATACAAACAATATACACCGACCAGCCATAAAATTAAAAACCACCAAGGTTTTGGGTTCCTCTGGTGCCACCAGGGCAGCTCTGGCCCCTTGGGGTATGGCTTCACTGGGTGTCTGGGGATATCCTGTGGTGTCTGGCACCAAGCTGTTGACAGTGTGGGTCCTTTGGGTGCTGTGGGTTGCCGGATGGGGCCTATGTGGATTGGACTTGTTTGTTCAGTCCATCGATTGGGATCTGAGAAGTTTGGAGGTCGTATCGGTGTCGCTTTACCTGCTGGGTCCTGTGTGGGGTGGGCTATAGTTCACTGAGTGGTCTAGCGTGTGTCCATTTTGGCCAGCATTTACTTTTTTTCTGCCCTTCATCCTGCATTGGCTTTCCTGTGGGACTGGACCATCACAGGCATGGGTGAGCCTTGATGCCACTGATCCTATCAACAGTTTACTGGTGGATAGTTAGTGTTCAATGTTGTTTAGTTCACCTGGCAATAGTGTTGATGTTATTATTATTATATTTGTATTTTTTATTATTCTAAATGATTTTGAGCAATCCATAAAAAATGCAACATGTTTGTGGAACTATATACAGTACAGTAGTACCATGCATATTCACAAAATCATGAATGAATTGAGGCTTAGTTGGTAGCACTTCATAGTTTGACTGGTTTTGCTAATTGCATAGCTGTACAAAATTAGCGATGCACTCAGACATTCAAATACGACAATGTTCACAGATGGTGTTGGCTGAGTTCATCTGGTGTGTTGCATCAGTTTTGTGCTGGATTCATGTTCCTTATTCGCAGTCTGATTCAAGTAAACAGGTGACTACAGTTTTGGGAAATAGTAGTGGAATAATACTTAACTGCCTATTCTGCCAAATGCCTCAATGTAAATGTAAATGTAATATTATGTAACATTACCATAATGTGCACGCATGGTGTGTACAGTACAGTAAGTACTGAAAAACAATCTTCTCTTCGAGTAGGTAGTAGCTGGCTAAAAATGGATGTTAAAACAATTAAGTGCTATAGGTGTATAACTTTGATAACGGTTTTAGCTCCAAACCTGTAACCAAGGAAAGATATCCACCAGGTTTCCACGTGCAATAGTCTGGACAATACCATCATTGTAGTCTATGACTTGCTGGAGCTCGGGGTCATGGGGGTCATAGGTCGACCCAAAAACCAGTTTGCAGACCACGTTGGTGACGGCTCGCATAAGGATTGGCGCCATATCCACATCCTGCCCCCTGCAGGCCTGCAGGTCCGAACACAGGTTATCTGCAGCATCTAGTACTGCAAACATGTAACCATGACATACGTATGAATCTAGAAAGTGGATGTATCAAATACACAACATGTATTATTTATGCAATAGGCATTTGTGGTTAAAATATATATATATAATTTTTTTTAAATAAATATATGAACTTTTTGGCATGCATTAAAAAGAATATTTTATATTCTTTATATTCTGTCCGTACAGCAGAGACTTTGACGATCTTTAAACGACGACTCAAGACGTATCTGTTTCTCCAGTACTTGGACTAATCCCCCCCCCCCCAAAAAAAACCCTCTGTTTTGATATGATCTTATTATAGCTTTAAGTGACAGAATGAAATGTTCTTATTGCTTTATCATGAGGAAATAATAACAGGAACTACCCTGCCTTGCAGACATTTCACAACACTAAAAGTAACAATAAATGTAACAATAAACATGCCAGGATGTTCTGTCACTGTTAATTTATTTCCTATAACAGCATGACCCATCATGTTTTATTCCTTTACTGGAAATGACTATATCAATATATCAATGTATTTTGTTTACTACTATTGAGAAAAAAGAGTATGATGTGCATGTACATGTGCACTTATCATTTACTTTTGTGTGTGTGCGTGTGGGTGTGTGTATACCAATAGTCTGGAGCTTGCTGGAACCCTCTCCAAACAGTGCGAAGGAGGACTGCACTAGTCTGCGGTGACTCCTCCACAGGGTGTTGTAGTCTGCAAAAGCAATGTCTTTCCCTCCACGAGTCAGCACATCTGTGGTAACCTTGACAAATCACAAAGGACAAGGCTGCACAGGATGATAGAGCAGTGTGTGTGCATGTTTTTGTGTATGTGTGTGTAAGTGTGTGTTAGTGATGTTAAATTTGTGTAGGGAGAAGTGCCAGTGTGTATTTGGTAATGAAAAATGCAAAACTAAGGTCACTGATGTGTTTGTTCTTAAATCAGAAAAGTGTTCATGGCCAAATCATGTATACTGGAAACAGACTGTGTGTATTCAAATAGCTGGTCAGTTTTTGTTTCATTAAAACTAGAGATCTGGTTCATCTATGATGTTGCAAAAAAAAAAAAAAAAAGAAAAAAAAAAAAATATATATATATATATATATATATATATATAATTTTTTTATTACTCTGTATGTATGTATGTATGTGGTTAAA
>JAOVVB010000018.1:17658011-17670864 GCA_028570985.1 Heterobranchus longifilis | reverse complement strand
GAAACTGCCATCTGCCTGACAGTTTGTGCATCCTGAGATGCTTTTCAGCTCAGCACGGGTGTAAAGAGTGGTTATTTTTAGTTACTGTACCCTTCCCGTTAGCTCAAACCTATCTGAATATTCTTTTTTCCTATATCAGCGCATGCATTTATACATGTGTGTGTGTGTGTGGGTGTGGGTGGGAGGATTGATGGGTGGGGGTGTAGGAGGGGGCAGGAGAAGCCCAGTTCGGCTCTGGCTGCAGGCCAGTTGCTATGGTAACCATTCTCCGCTCCTCTTGGGTGAACTCCCTGAATGGCTCAGCAGAGACAGGAACCACACAAGTTAGTGTTGGGATATGTGTGTGTGTGTGTGTGTGTGTGTGTGTGTGTGTGATTGGGAAGAGGACCAGAGCTCATTTATATGCCACACATTTTTCTACTGCAGGGAAGGAGGGGAATCCTTGAAAGCCTTATTTGTTCCTTGGCGAGACGGAAGTCTTTTTGTGAGTGTGTGTGTATGTGTGTCTGTGTGTGTGTGTGTGTCTGTGTGCACCCTCCTGTACCTTATCAGCAAAACTGCTGGTTTCTCATTGCAGCTGCACCTGCTAGGAGGTCTTCTTTTAAATGTTTCACCTTGTTGTAAAACTACACACAGTACAGAAGGAGCTGTTACACGAGAGCAGCCCGGACCCGGGGAGACGACTTACATGTGCGGAAGCCATTTTGTTTTAGAAAGATGCTAGAATATTGAGCTACATTCACATGATCCATCTTTCTGTGCGTGTTGTGAGGCTGGTGCCAGATCTTGAGACAAAATGATGCATACAGAGCCATTCCTGATAGCAGCCGATAACATCTGTTTAAAAAAAAAAAAAAAAGGCTTTTTTAAAATTTTTCAATCAAAGTCAAGGGAAGTTGAAAAAGTAAAAAAAAAAAGAAGAAATGATTATTTGTGATTTGCTGCTCTACGTTTCAGCAAGATTCTGACCGAGTTTCACTTTGCGTGTCTTCGTAGCTGACGAGCCTGCAGGACTTTTTCGGCGATGACGACGTGTTTATTGCGTGCGGCCTCGAGAAGTTCCGCTACGCTCAGGACGATGCTGCGATCGGACATGCTGGGAAAGCATCGGCCGCTGCCTTCGTTAATGGTAATACACCGAGACACGTAAGATGTGAACAAATGGAAACACTTCCACTGGATGACTGGATGATCACCAAAGTAGCTCTCAAAATTTAATGTGCAAGAAGTCATTAATTCTCTTGTGGTTTCATGACTTGACGGTTCAAACTGTTATCAACCCTGAAAAGGTTTCCGATCGAATGTACTGTATAGCGTTATACATCTGCACAGTTCGCATAACCAATCAGCAATGCACAGTGTTCCTGGCCCCGCCCTGATTCAATTCAATACCAAAATAAAATTTTCAAATCAAATTCTAATTTTATTTGTTACATACACAGTCATACACTGTGTAGTGAAATGCTTATAGGACCGTCTGTGACCTTATAAAAAGATCAATAAGAAATAAATATAGAATAAAATTAGCAATAAGATAAAGATATAGAAAAAACTTATAGCAAAATATAGCTATAGAGAATAAGAATAAAATATAAAATATAAGAAAAACTTAGCTGTACAAATATAGAACTGTTTTTGCTGTACAAATAAAGGAAATATAGAAAATTTTAGTTGTGTATGAAATGTCCGGGAGTGTGCGAATATGCATACGCATATAATTAGAACTGTAGGCTAGTTGGAAAATCCCTAGCCACTTAACGTTTCTTTTTCATTAATCTTTGTATATTTCTTTTTAATTATGTAAACTGGACAGTTTAAAGCAAGTGGCAACAGCCGGTTCTGAAAACCGAGTTCAACGCGGAAGTGCCAAAACGTGCAGTTCCTCGAATGACCACTAGGTTGCTGGCTCTAAAGTGAGTCAATTTTCATAGACCCCAATGTAAAAATATTCAACGTTACAACAGAAATAAACATGTTCACAGCCTGATACCAAGAAAAAAAAAACTAAACGATTTTTGTCTCCATAACTTGATTTCCACAGCGAAGTGAATTTTTATTTAACTCATCAGTTAAAATTATAATAAAAAATTAAATTAGCTGTCTAACTCTGAGCTGTCTGCTAAGCTTCACTTTAACTAAACCAGCTAACTGGAATCAGAGAACTTGATTTCTTAGCCGTGTAGACCCTACAAAGCATTCTCATTCAATAAAATGCAAAGGAACCTTAGTTAATTATAAATTAACATTAGCCACCTTAGTTTTCTAGTTAGCTTGTGGTAACTGAAGTAAGTAGGCAGGTTCCAACCAACATCCAGGCTCCGTTCATTCCTTCCTTTTTCCCCTCCATGATTCCACAGTTGAGCTTCAAAACTGTTCTTTCGAAAAATAGGTGAGATCATAGATGGTTTATCCGGTTCTTTGTTTTTCTACAGTCTGTGGTTTTGTATGGTTTTTCTTTCTTAATTATTATGTCTCTGTCTCACAGAGTGTAAGATGAAATCGTCGAAGTCGTCAGCTCCTGTTAAATCCACTGTCTGTAGAAACTCTGGAATTTTTAGGTCAAAATCACCTGTATCAGGTAATCAGGAAACGGTTTACTGTATGTTTTTACCTTGACTGTATGTATCATCGACATGATCTTTGATCGGCATGTCTGATTGCTCAGACATGATGGCGATGAGAAGCCAGAGCCCGACTGCGAGGTCGTCGATGTCCCCGACAAGCCCAGGAAGTCCCCGCAGCCAAAAGGTAAAAGTGTGTGAGAACGTCTTTGTAAGTGTACAAATAGCTCTCAAATGAGAAATGGTTAAAAAAATAAATTTTTTTAATGCACAAAGTCTGTATTTTTTGGGTAAGTCAAAAATGATCTGCACTCCGGACCGAGAAAAAACGTAAAAGTCAACCATCACCTGGAAAATGTATCACTGCTAACAGGTTTCTGGGATTCTCAAGGGCCAGAAGTATTGGAACATCATCAGGTTCAACAATCAACAGTACTTGTTACAGTCAGACGCTTATTGAAGAGCTGAAGACTAAACTTTAGATTAAATACAGAGGACTGCTGCCCAAGGGCGTTATGATCTTGCATGATGATGCACGTCCGCGCACTTCCGCCCACACTGCCGTAACTCTGCAAAAACTTGCTTTTGAGGTGTTAAAGCATCCTCCCTATAGTCCTGATCTCGCTCCATTGAACTTTAACCTGTTTGGTCTCCTGAAAGCAGCCATACGAAGATGAAGATTCACTTCTGGTGAAGAAATGAAGACAGCGGTGCATTTGTGACTGGCAGCTCAGCCGTAAACATTTTTAATGAGGGAATACGAAAGCTAGTTGACAGATGGAGAAAGTGTTTTAAAAAGCAAGAAGATTATGTCAAAAAATGATGTATTTGTCTTTTCTAAAAGTTTATTAAAATGACTTCTACAGCCAGAGTGCGGAGAATTTTTGACGTACCCTCGTAGTTTGCATTTACATTGAGGTAGACGCCAAATGAGCTAAGTGCGTTGAAGCTTCCATCATTCACTGGTTCACTAAGTTACTAACTAGAAGTTATCTGGAGTCAAACACTGTTGGGAAGGATTTTTTTTTTAAGTTAAATCATATGTAGGGTAATGATTTGAGGACATTCTTAAAATTGTTTTAATTATGCTTTTGGTAAAGGACGGGCACACGTCTGGGTCAGATGCCTTAAAATGAGGTGCTTTTGCTCACATCACTACTTCCTGTTTGCAGCCATGCCATGCCCCTGTCTTTGCTGGACAACCTGCAGCTGTAGGATTATAAGATTCTGGAACACCAGTTATTACTTCAGGCTTTGATCTCATTTGTAACCAAGCGTGAACCAAGCCTATCCAATTTGTTTACGATTTTGCATTGTGTGTGTGTCCGTGTGCGTGTGTGTGTGTCTGTGTGTTCTCTGCAGATCTCCTCCCGTCATGTATCTCCTTCCCCTCCCCCCTCCGGAGAACTAAATGGAGAAGAAGACTTGAGCCCAGAAGGTAAATCTCTATCTCTCTCTCTTACACACACACACACACACACACACACACACACAGAAAATGAGAGAGAGAGAGATTAATGTGTGCAGTGTAAGATCGAGTGATGGGAAAAGGGGGAGAAACCTGCCGAGTCGAATGAATGAATATGTAATAGTGTGTGTGTGTGTGTGTGTGTGTGTGTGTGTGCTGAGGTGTGAAAGACATGATGGCTGAGATTGTGAAGTGATCTGCACAAATTAGCATCACGTAACCTTCTGTAAAGGAATAAATTCACCTTGAAGAGTGAGCTTTCAAACGATTATCATCCTCACTGGTCTACAAGATTTATCATTTTTCACGAATTTTCACGTTCCGATTACACGTCTTTCACCGGCTCTGTAGACCGTACCCTGATAATGGTGCCTGCGGTTATAATAAAAAAACAGCACCAAGCAGCAAATAAGCTCCCTGACTTGCTAATCACATCACATCATGAATATTTACATTAGATTTCAGAGTAACAGTGTGGATTTTTTTTCCCCTCCAAATCCTGAACAGCGAAGGCACTAAATAGACAAAACCAACATTCGCCAATCTCATCCTTTCTCTTTCCCTCAACCCCTCACCCCCCCTCTTTCTTCTCTTCCACTTAATGACTTTTGCGGCATCTCAGTAAATGGAAATAAGCCGCAGTCCTCCGTCATCACAGATAAATACGAAGTGGGGAAAGTCATCGGAGACGGAAACTTCGCAGTGGTTAAGGAGTGCGTCGAGCGGTACGGAACACAAAAACACACACACTCACACAAACTAGATATTTAACCACTACAAGGGCTCGGTTTTATTCATATATATATATATATATATATGTGTGTGTGTGTGTGTGTGTTTAGGGCCACTGGGCAGGAGTATGCTCTGAAGATCATAGACAAAGCCAAATGCAGTGGAAAGGTAAGAAGACTGTTATATATTGCTTAGGAATACCTGTACTGCTGGGAATGTCTGCAGTTATCCAATCAGCCAATCATGTAACGTTTCAGCGAGTGTGTGTGCAGAGTAGGCACAAGTTCCTCTTCTTGGCTGACGGGGTGGAATTCAGTTTGGTTTTCTGTTGTAGAAACTGCCATCTGCCTGACAGTTTGTGCATCCTGAGATGCTTTTCAGCTCAGCACGGGTGTAAAGAGTGGTTATTTGTAGTTACTGTACCCTTCCCGTTAGCTCAAACCTATCTGAATATTCTTTTTTCCTATATCAGCGCATGCATTTATATTTGCAGCATTCTGTGCAAACTCTAGAGATTGTCATGTATAAATAAAATACATAAAATACTTAAACCAGCCCATCCGGCAATGCATTTTGCAGATGCTCTTATCCAGAGCGGCTTACAAAAGTGCTTTGGAGTTTCCATCATTAGATAGATCCTTAGATTCTTACACTTTTTACTAGTTTACTAAGTCGAACATTGTTGGGAAGTGTTTCTTTTTTTGGGGAGGTGGAGGGAGTTGAATTCTAACCCAGATATCTACAGCTGAGTAAGAAATAGGTCTTTACTACCACATTAACAATCACACCATGGGTGATGATGCATGTTGTAAAATTATGACAGGTTCATTGCATTAATGCGCACAGTACAGTACAGGGGTCTATTCTAGAGAGTATATTTAGTTATGTACTTACGTATAACTTACGTAGTTATAGTTATACAGTATATGCTAGGCTAAAGCCCTAACTCGTGCACTGAAACTTGTTCACACAGGAGCATCTGATAGCCAACGAGGTCGCGATATTGCGCCGGGTTCGGCACCCCAGCATCATCCTGTTAATCGAGGAAGTAGACACACCCACAGAGCTCTACCTGGTCATGGAGCTTGTTAAGGTAATTTGAAAGATGACACATTTCTTTATACTTTATACAGTTATAATACAACATTGGAAGAGGCAGGTTGCGTAGCAGTTAGCACTGCAGACTCACACTTCGAGGGTCGAGGCTTCGATTCCCGCCTCGGGGGTCTGCGTGCGTGGAGTTCGCATGTCCTCCCAGTTCTTGGTGGGTTTCCTTCAGGACCTCCTTCCCACAGTCCGAAGACATGCGGATTAGGATAAGTGGTGTTCCCAAATTGCCTGTAGTGTGTGAATGAGAGTGTGGCGTGTGCATGTGTTCCCTTCGTTAGATTGGTCCCCCACCTCAAGCCCGAATTTCCTTGGTATAGGCTCCATGCTTCCCGCGACCCTGTATAGGATAAGGGGTATAGAAGATGATTGAGTGAATAAACGAATGAATACAACACAGGCTGCGTTCCATTCCGAAGTGTATTTCACAGGGTGCTCCCTACTCCCTGCTCTGTTTGCAGGGCATATCGGTGAAGGGAACTTTCCTCGACAAAATTCCAGCATTTGGTACACCAGCGCAGACGTCACTTCCTCCGTGCGTTACCATGGTGACATAAGCCCCTCGGATGCAAATTTTCTCGGTGAAAATTTCACGCAACGGATTAAATATTGTAAATTTACTGAAACAAAAACTGATACCGTTATAAAACACAACTTGAAAATAAATTATTGATTATAATAATAATTGATTGAAGACGTACAGAGATTTATTTATTTTTTTACAGATTACTAGCCCATTTAATACCTAAGGATTTCCTGATGAAATTGAAATATTATTTTTTGAGTCCTTTTAATATGATATAATACATATATAAATCCTTTTTCAAGCTCCATTTTTTTCACGATCCAGCGAGATGCAATGACTTATGGGACAGTTTTCATTCCCTTTTCCGGTGAAGTGAACACCTGTCGTTCACTCGTTCCCTACAACGTTCGCTGTTCCCTTTGAACTGGACATTTTTTCGCTCCCTGCAGTTTGGAATCACACTTAACATGGCTGAACACACTGTGTAGTGTACTTCGCAGGGTACTTCAGCCCGTTCGAGACGCACCTACTGTGTGTTGCCTAAACACTTGCTGTCATGATCACTACAGAATAATGTAGTTAGTGTTTAGATTAACCGGCAAAAGAGAGTGAGATAGAGAGCGAGTCCAAAACCGGTCCTTTTCCATCAGAGATCAGGACTGTTGTAATTTCCTGGACTCCTGGCGACAGAGATGTTGGCCCTACACTCAATATTCTGAGACGGATAAATGATTTATTGTTATTGATTTTATTAGGCTGATGGCAGTAGAGCAGGTTGCACTGCTGCCTCACGGCTACTGGAGTTCAGTCTTGAGCTCTTGTAGTGTATTCGTTTGGTTTGGTTTTTCTGTCTGTGTTTTCATGAACTCCCTTTACAGAGGCCTATAGGGATTTTATTACTTTAACCAGCGATGTTAATAATAGAGTTTAATAATGGTATATTTCGATAGCTGAGATTAGTCCATGTCAGGGTCTTCTTCATGGAATTGCTTAGATAATGATGTACAAGTATTACATTACTTGCCAGGATAAAGTGTGAATGTCTTTTATGAATTGTGTGTGTATTCCACAGGGAGGAGATTTGTTCGATGCCATCACCTCTTCCACAAAATACACCGAGAGAGACGCCAGCGCCATGGTGTACAACCTGACCGGAGCTCTCAAATACCTGCATCGCATGAGCATAGTGCACAGAGACATTAAACCAGAGAACCTACTGGTACACACAAACACACATATATATACACCACTGGTACACATGGAATCTGTACACCAGAAAGGAAATGTATCACTCTCATCATAAAACAGACAGCACTAATCCAGTGCAACATGAAACTCACAAGTTGTGTGTCTCTTTGTGTGTGTGTAGGTGTGTGAATATCCTGATGGTACCAAGTCTCTGAAGTTGGGAGATTTTGGTCTGGCCACTGTAGTGGAGGGGCCGCTTTATACTGTGTGTGGAACACCCACCTACGTTGCACCTGAGATTATCGCAGAAACAGGGTATAACTCTGTGTGTGTGTGTGTGTGTGTGTGAGAGACTAATTTTAACTATAGACATGATTTTCACAATGTATATCATTTATTTGTAAGATACTGTACACGGAGTCCAGACATTATAATGACAGTGTGTGTGTGTGTGTGAGACAGGTATGGTTTAAAAGTTGATATCTGGGCGGCTGGTGTGATCACATACATCCTCCTGTGTGGTTTTCCTCCGTTCCGGAGTGAGAGGAACCAGCAGGAGGAGCTGTTTGAACAGATCTTACGCGGCCGACTGGAGTTTCCCTCCCCTTACTGGGACAACATCAGTGCCAGAGCCAAGGTCGGTAACTTAACACACACTGACACTCACATTAACACACACCAACGATAACTCTACTCTAACATACCAACACATCTAACACTAGCACACACAGGCATTAACTAACACAGACAGACACTAATTCTACACTAACACAAATTTTACACCAACACACTGACACACACCAGTGTAAGTGTAACTTATTCCACACTGACACACACCAACTCTACACCAAGTCTACATTTAGGCGCCCAGACATTTTTCTCTCATTATACATCTGAGCAGTTGCAGGTTAAGGGCCCAACAGGGGACAGTTGTGGGCCCTTCTGTTGTGGGCCCTTCTGAACAATAGTCCAATGCCTTAACCACTGAGCTACCCCGACCATACACTGACTCACACCAACACCACACTGACACTCAAACACCAACTCGACATCAGCACACGCCAACACTAACTCTACACTAACACACTAACCCACACCAACATTATCTTAACACAAAACACACTGACTCAAAATAACACGAATTCTGCATTAACACACACCAACTCTACACTAACCCACACAAACACTAACACACTGACACGAAGTCTACCACACTAACACACACCAACAGTAACACTACACTAACCCACTGACACAAATACTAATTTTACACCAACACTAATTCGACACTTACAAAGATTAACATTAATTCAATTCCAACCAACACTAACAAAAACTCTACATTAACACACTAATCCACACCATTATTAATGCACACGAACAGACAGCTTCACATCAACATACTAAATCTACTTAAACACACTAACACACACCAACACAACAGTAAACAAAAGTTTTTTTGTTTTTAGTATTATTTATTTTATTCATGTTTCTTCACAGGATCTGATTGGTAAGATGCTGCAAGTAAACGTGAGTGCACGCTACACGGCAGAGGAGGTTCTGTTCCACCCGTGGGTTCTGGTAAGTCACACACAAACAAACACACACACACACACACACACGAATGTGCCTTTGCCTCTAGCCCTAGTTTTAGAAGGAAGAAGTCTCCTTGTTTTACACCAACTACGATGCTGGCGTGTGTATTCTCAGGACGACACCATGCTGGTGAACAATGCGACATGCGAGACATCGGAGGCAGTGAGCACCGGACACACACCGGACACTACTGCGACAGACACACAGGTGAAACAACTAACATCATGAAAATGATATTTTAAGAATTTATCCTAGCTAAAGACAATACAGCTCAATAACATGTTTTTTGTGTTTTGATTTCATTACAGCCGGATGAGCTGCAAGGTAAAGGTGAGTGCTAAAACTGTCCTCAAAACTGATCACGTCGGAAAGTTTATTCTGAATTTAACAATAATTTTTCTGTGCTTTGTACTGTAGAGCAAAACCCAAGGTAGACAACAGGAGGACCAACAGCCAAGAAGACCTGTTCACCCAACAAAACCCAAAGGAAGACTTAATCCAGAAATGCGTATAAGAAATAAGCGCGTACTAGCTTTTATTTTATAGCTACGGGCCATATTCAGGGTTGAGTTAAATTCATGTAGTACCATAGCAAGAAACTTGCACCCAAAGACCGTTTGGTCCTTTTTTAAATTTAGAAACATTTTCTTGCTTGAAAAAATGTTCCATCATATTACAAAACCAAGAAAAATCCCAGTTCCTTCTTTCTTTCCAGTCCTTGTTTTCTAGCCCAATTTCTTTAAAGGCTTGTGTTTAAACAAGCAGTATTTATTAATTTTTTTTAAAAAAAAAGATCCCGCTCTGTATGTGTATACAATTACCCAAGTGTGAATATAATGAACTTGACTCTGGATATGGTCCAGCGTGAGCATTTATCGGGTGAGGTACACCTTCAGCGCTTGATTCTCGACTAGATCGACAGTAAATCCACCGAGCTGTGATTAATTCCACCAGACCAGCAAGACCTCTCTCTCTCTCTCTCTCTCTCTCTCTCGTTCTCACATTCTTCTGACCGTGTCCTGTCAGCTCATACACTCAGCTGAACTAATGCCTTTTCCCCCATTAATTTTCCTGCTCCCCCTTTTTTTTTGGAAGAGGTGAATAATTAGAGGACTGCAACAAATTGCACAACATCAATATGGCAAAGACCAACACAAGACCAGAACCTGTATTCTCCAGTCTCACGCCTATGAAGGCACCTGATGCGTGATAGCTCGCAGCTTCTCCAAACAAACCAGCAACCTCATTTATACTCCACGGTGCCATTCTTTGCCTCTCTTTCTCTATTTTGTTTTTCCTGTATATACTAGTGTCTCGATGTGAAGAAGAAGAAGAAAAAAAAAAAAGAGAAATCATTGCAGTAGATGAATCCATTTCAGTATACCTAGAATAAGGGCTGGGCAATATGATAAAATATTAATGGTTTTGTGTTGAAATTATATCACGATACAACTTCCTGAGATATCCCAAGTATCATGCTATTTTTTTAAAAGAACATTTGTAATTTTTTTTAATGTTATTTACATTGGAAGCTGGTTTTAATTACATACTATTTATGTATTATTTGATATTTATTTTGGATTTTTATATATATATAATTTATTATTACCACACCATCAAAGTTCGTATTTTTAATAATATATACTGCTCAAAAAACAAAACAAAAAAAACAACCAAAAAAAACTCTGTCCCAGTTTGACTTGACCTGGGACTATTTTTAGGGGCGTTCAAGTCAAACCGGGACTGAGTGGTCCCTCAATATTTTTTGAGCAATATATTTTGATAAATATAATGCATCACTGAAATAATAACCAATATGATCATATCGCCCACCCCTCCTTAGACCTTTCAGCCACTCCTCCGCTATCTAATAGACACATCATTTCCCATATCAATCTCATCCGAGTACGTGTGCAGTATGAAAGGTAGCATCTGACAGTCTATTCTTTAACAAACCTGATAATCCATTTTGCTTTATGCCAAAATACGGCTGGCATTTTATGGATAAAGAGAGCTGAAATGCAGTATTGTCCGTGTGTGTGTCCATAAACTCGCACCTTGTAGTCTTTTTCACAGGTAGGGTTTTGTTTTTTTCATCTAAAAGAGAAAAATGGGAATGCGAATGACATGAACTGATTGACGTGTGTAATAGTATTATCTTTTGTACCATGAGTGTGTTTCATGTCTACACTGTAGGACTGGTTCTTTCATGGTTTTCTTTGTACCGCAACAATACATCGTTAGTAGCTGGAAATTTGATTGCTGTGTTTCGTGACTTTTTTTTTTTAATCAATAGGATCGATAGAAATGCATGACGTTGTACACCAAATACACGAAAAACTCACTCACTCACTGATCGTCTATACCGCTCAAAAACACAAGTAGCACAAGTAAATTTGTACATTTAAGTAATTTCTTCATCTTCCTTGTGGATCAATAAAGTATCTGAATAAACCAACACATCTGCAACAATATTAAAAACAGATTTTAAAAATGATAATTACATACTGTATACTAAAACTACAGTTATTCCGGAAACTTGTAGGTGAAAATTATTGAATACTGATCTGCTTATTATTCTACTTCTTTATAATAATAATAATAATAGCCCAGAATTAGCCATTACTATAGAAACATAACATATTAGAACAATGTATTAATAGAAACATATCTTCTGAATTACAGTCAACACTACCAGAGCTACTGTTTAAAAATTAATAATAAAAATAATAATAAATAGCTCATGACTAACTAAGGGTTCAACAGCACTGTGGTGTAATTAGAACCCTTAGTAGGTAGAGAAAAAGATATGTGCAGATACAGAACATTTTTAATATATCCAGTTCTGTGCAAAAGTCTTGAGCCCCCTTAATTTCTTAATATGTTGCTTCCAAAGAGCCAGACTTTCTTTTCTTTCTTTCCCATGTAGCCTTGAGGAATAGTTTTCCAGGCTCGCTCTCATTTCCGGCAAGTTTCTCCCTCTCATTTTCAGTCCAGCCGCTGCACCTGAACAGTTTTAAAGCAATGTTTTGTTTGTTAAGCCACACAGTGACCATTAAAATCATTCAAGAAAATGAAAATATCTAACTTCAGTCATAAACCAGTGAGGAACCGGTGCAGATGATGGCAGATGAACAGGTCAGTGATTAATATACTGGTGATGCCGAATGCTGAGAGTTTGAAACAGATGAGAGGGGAAATGAGAACGCTGCTGAGATTCTTACATAAACGATCAAATTTTAAATTGTATCTTTAGGCACTCGCAATAAAATGCGAGTGTCATTCCTCATTTCTTTAAATTTATTCCACTGATAAAAATGTAATTCAATTTAATATGAAGAAATAAAGAAAGAGACTTTTGCTCAGTACTGTATGATTTCAGTATAGTGCATTTTTTTCAGGCTGTGCATGTACTCAAGTTACACTATTCTTATTCTGGACCTCCACTAAACGTAAACAACAACTCCGTACATGGGATACCCATTTAAATAAACCAAAATTTTAAATGCGTGGTGACCTGAAAGCAGACACTGGATGGCAAATAAGCCTAGAAATACAATAAAAGCCGGGTTTTTCTGCTTACAAAATCATGTTGGCACCTTTAAAAAAAAAAAAAATTATGACCTTTAAGGAAATCTATAATTCACTTTTCAATCATATCTTTGGTATATTCCT
>JAOVVB010000018.1:17642552-17658001 GCA_028570985.1 Heterobranchus longifilis | reverse complement strand
ATGTTAGGCACGTGTGATTTCCTTACACAGTAAAAGTCGCGCTTTGAAGTGTGCTGAGGCAAGATGGACACAATCCCTCTCGGTTCTGATTGTAATCGGACACCGACTATAAAATGTCCATCATGCTCTTGTGCGACACACTCCTCCTTTTTTCACTTTTTACTTGCAACGGGGGTTCCAGTTCAGGAAACCGTGTAGTTTCTAAAATCATACAAACTTAGAAAATTTGACCATGTAAAGTATTTTCCCAGCTGCCACACTATACAGTGATGAGATGTCACAAAACATGCAATAATGATTATAATAATAATAATAATAATAATAATAATAATAATAATAATAATAATAATAATACATTGGTGTAACATTTTGCTAAGATGAAGATAAGTGAATTTCACAGCGCTGCGATTCTTATTATTCTATTACACAAATCATTTTTATAATGATTCACCTGGGTTTATTTTGAGTTACGGATACTTGACATTATTTCCCACAGATTAAGCACAGTCCCAGACTATAAAGGAGTTTCAGTGGGAGATCTCTATTCACAGTGTCATTTAGTACAGTAGAGGTAACATGTACAACAAAATTATCCCGTCGAGATTACAAAACATTAAGAAAAACTAAAAGCTTTAAAAATTCTAATGGTGTTAATCCATGAAATCTTAGGCCCTCTTCTTAGTCCAGTAAGTTTCACTCCAACACAACACTATCATCATTTGGCTTTGGGATGAACAGAACAGAACATGTGAATATGTGAAACCATGTTAAGAGACGAACCAGTGAATGAGTGAGTGAGTGAGTGAGTAATGTCCCTAACTACAGTGGTTCATTTGATTGTGTTGGAGTTTGAGTAGCAGTGCACCGAGGCCATCGGATACACACAAACCACTTTCCGCATGTAAACACTTCACCCGGTCTCCGTCCTGACGGTGGTTTAGAGCACTTGGATGTAATTTTTGGGAATGATCCCACGTCGGCCGGCGAATTCCCCGACGAACCATTCTTCGTCCACCTCCTCCAGGGAGGACACCACGTCCCCAGCCTGTGCGCGGACACAAACACAGTGTTATATATAATGCACAAGCAAGTATCAGTTTAATGACATTGTCTAAAAAAATTATTAACCGTAACAGCGGTCAAACGATATTCTGTTGGGCATAATGTGCAGTACTTGGGCTACCTTCACATATCTGGTTTTGTACCAACTCTGATTTATTTAAATCTTTTTAATGGCTGTCCTAACACACAAATCAGTTTCTTTAGAAACGCATTTCGAATGTAATCTTACTCTGGTCATATATTTGATACATGCTCATTTGACTTGAATGAGAACGGCCAAATCGGAATTCCCCCTGCATCACGGGGCTCTCATCGCTGTGCTAGCAATAGCTGCTAAAACAGTTAAAGTGAGGCATTTAGTTTTCCTTCTTTTTCTGAGCTTGAACGTACACAGACGACTAACTAGTTGCTGTGCTCCAGAGCAACATCCCGAGCATATTGTTGGCAAAATGCATCCATTGTATAAAACGAATGAGTGGTTGCACAAACATGACCTATTTTAATTCAGATGACGTAAGGAAAGACGCATCGATGCCTGCAACGTGTGGCCGTTTAGAAGAAAGGACACGTCCACATTAGAGTCAGATAAAAGTCAGTGAATGGCAACTGTCATGACATGCAAATCCAATCTGACCAAAAACTTTAGAAATGAGCAATGTGGCTTATAATGAGTAGCCAATTAAAACCGGTTATACAATATGCACAAAACATATACAGTCCTGCTCAACATTATTGGCACCCATGAAGTTTAAAGTACATAATGTGGAATTTCTTCTGGAAAAAAAAAAATAATAAAGTGAAACTTTTTTCTATAGAGAACTTGTGTTTTGTACAAAAAGAGCAATTGATAAACAACATAAAAAAAACTAAAAGGTCGCTGTGACACAGGTATTGAGACCCTTTAAAATAAAATCAGAATAGAAATACATTTTAATTCACCTGTGGTAAATCACAAATGAGAGTCTCCTGTGATAGTCAGACCCTGTGTCACATAAATTAGCCACTGAATGATGACTTCAGTTTTAAAAAGCCACATGTTCCTTTATTATAATCGTGAAGACAAAGGAGCTGTCTGAGGATGTCAGAAGTGCTATTATTAGCAAACACAAGCCCTTCAAAGGGTCTAAGGCCATCTCCAAAGACTTTGGTATCCCTGTTTCAACAGTCCACAATGTTATTAAGCAGTCTGCCAAGCATGGAACTGTCGAGACCCTCCCTGGACATGAGGAGATTGAGGAAAAAACACCACGTCTAACATCCAAAAATCTGAAGGCCAACCTGGAACAGTCTGGGGTCATGGTTTCAACAAGTACTATATGCCGCACTTCATGGGCGAAGGTCCATTGCTGAGGAAAAGACATTATAAAAGAAATAAAAAAAATTATAAAAAGAACGAGTGATCTTTGGCAAAGACCATGTGGATAAACCACACACATACTCCTTTCTGGGAAAATGTTCTGTGGACAGATGAAACAAAAATTGAGCTTTTTGGCAATGTACACCAACAGTTTGTTTACAGATGGCGCAATAAAGCTTACTGTATAAGGACAAGAACAGTTATACCAACAGTTAAGCATGGTGGGGGATCCCTAATGCTGTGAGGCTACATTGCTGCGTCTGGGACTGGAGGCCTTGAGCATATTACAGGAATCATGAAATCAGAGAAGAGATTTTAGAGTGAAGTGTCCTACCTAGTGTAAGAAAACTTGGTTTGAGTTGAAGATCATGGGTCCTCCAGCAAGACAAAGACCCAAAGCAAACATCTAAAAGCATGCAGGAATGGTTGAAAAAAAAAAAAAAAAAAAAATGTGCTGTTTTAAAATGGCCAGCAATGAGTTCTGATCTCAATCCCATTGAAAATCTTTGGAATGAGCTGCAGTCTTCCACTGGGGAAAAGAACCCTGCAAACGTTCAAGAGCTTGAACAAACGTTAGATTTATCAGCAGAAAAATACAAGAAGCTTATTCATGGCTACAAGAAACGTTTGGAGGCTGTCATTGCTGTGGAAGGGTGTGCAACCAAATATTAAGGAAGGGTGCCTTTATTGCTGCCCATGCTGTTATTTTCCCCGTTTCTTCTTTGAAATTACTACATGCAAAAACAGTTGTTGGAAAAACAATGTTTTGTTTAATTTACTTTTGAAAAAAAAAAAATTGAACAATCAAAAAAACTATTTAAAAAATCCTGCTTATATAATTTTCGTGCATTTTGATTTATTCCTGAAGATATTGTACATATTATGCAAAAAATGAAGGGGTGCCAATAATGTTGAGCAGGACTTTATATACTGTACTGAAATAGAAAGACATTCGGTATGTTTGCCTGGTTGGAAAAAAATAATTCTAAAATCATATGTGAAGTGGTTATATATGTGTGCGTGTGTGTGTAGATAAATAAATAAAGCAAGCTAAATATGCCAAGTTTTCATATGACATAATGATTACAGTTAAGATTTTGACTTTATTGACTGTGTGTACAAAAAATTTTTTCCCTCTTGGAAGAAAGATTGCTTTTTGTATTTTTTCTATTGTTGTTGGCCAGGGCTTATACAAACTAACATTTTTTTCTCTGTTGTGACTTACAAGATTCTTTGGCTTGTTTTATTTTTATTTATTTTATTTTTTTTGTTGGGGGGGGGGCACTTTGGGAGAGCTTTGAGAACAGTCTTAAGTTGTAAAATAAATAGTAAAATATGGGACATTTAAAAGCATTTTAAAGAGAATGGTTTAAAATGGTGATTGTTGCGCATCACATTGCCTCCTCCTCCTCATCTGTCTTTACATAAAAGTGTAACATTGTTTTGCACATTTTAAAGTAATTTAACAACACGAACTGCAAACTCACAATAAACATGGGTTAAGTTTAGCCTTGACCTGTATTACAAAGACCATATGGATGATTCATGTAATGATATTGTACATAAGCTGTAATCAGGTCTACAAGAAGTCTGGAAAACATAAGCAAGAACTTGCGATGTGGAAACACCACATTGAAGACAGCTGACCTCACACACACCTTGAGACAGAGTTCATCCTCAGACTCAGGAGTGAAATCATAAAGAGCTCGACCTGTCTGCCCTTCTCCAACACACACTGTGGGTGCTACAGAAAGACAACAAAACAGTCATTGTTCACATCATTATAAAATAACAGCAGTTCAGTAGGAAAGAAACAACACGCAACACAACACAAGGTGATGCCGGAAATATAATCAATGATAAGAGTGAATAATTAAGCACTACAACATTGATCTTTTATCCAATTACATCATATTGTGAAGTGGCTGCTTTCACAGCAATTTGCCAGCAATTACATATTTATTGACATAGTTTCAAAGTGCCCACACTAGAGGCTACATCCTCAACCAAAAACCTTTTAAAGTCCTGTACAAGTGTTTGCTATGGAAACCACTGCACATTAGAAAGACTGCTTTGATTTAAACCTGCGTGCAATTGAGCAATCAAGATTTGATAATTCAGAGGGAAAAAAAAAAAAAAAGGTCACGCACCATGTGACTCAGGTGTCGATATCTTCTCTGGACTTTCCTTAACAATCTGGACAAAATTCAAAGGGAAGAGCCCCGTGTGTCCGTTAAGGCTGCCACGCCCCCACTCGTCATTTACATATTCTATTAATGTGACCACATCGCCGTCACGAAGTGTCAGCTCTCCATCTTCACCCTCGAACGCAAAGCGGGTTCTGTACCTGAGGAAAAAAAGATGGAAGAACAGACAAAAAAAAAAAAAAAAGAGATGATGAAAAGCTGGAGACGTACAGAGGGTTAAAACAAATGCGAGAACGTTTGAAATAGAAGACCTGACGCTAGCTGTGTTTGTCTCAGGCTGGTGCTGCTCCTCCATCTGTGGCTCTTTCTTCAGCTCTGGGCTCTTCTGAGATATGGGTTCTTCTGACACGAAGTCCTGAAGTTGACCTTTAACACCTCCCGGTGTTGATTTTGGTGCTACCATGTCATCAAGATCAACAAGAAGCTTCTCTATCTGGAGAGGCATGAGAACAGATTTTTATACAGATCCATATTAACAACATGTACGTGTCTTTGTACGTGGTGCACGTAATTACTTGAAGGCAGGTTTCTTCACAATCACGGCTAGGAAGGTTTACTTTAGTCTTTCCCTGTGGGATTTTGCTCTGTAAAAAAAAAAAAAAAAAAAACACCTGAAATTTCTACTATGTGTGTGTGAGATTACACTGCCATAAATTTATCTCAGTCTGAAGAAACACTAAACAAAATATAAATCATAAATGACTTTAAAGGAAACCCTGCCTTTTCCAGCTTTTTAAAAAGCAGGCCTTACTGTGTTCTGTTTAAAAAGAGGATGCCCAGGCTTCGGTCTCGGTGGCAGGGGCGGTCCTCGCTTGAGTCCCCAGTAATCCGTGGGCTGCTTGGATGTAGCAGGAGTCGGGGAGAAGCCTGCTGATTTACTCGACTTGACAGGAGGAGGACGCAGAGGAAGCAGCCTACCCTCACTGCCTCTACAAAAAACAGAAATAAATAAAAACTATAATGGCAAGAAATCCCGAGAGTGAGACAGTAAGAACGGTTTGATGTTAAGTGGAAGCTTACTAATAACTACATGCAAAGACTGGATGGTGAAATCCACAAACACACAGTGAACAGACTTTATTGGACTTACCGATGTGGTAGTGATGGACCAGATTTGCTAACACTTGCAGCACTGACAGCATCCTGAAAACATTCACACGCACACACACTTTATTATACATACAGATTACATAAGTGCCAATAATCAATTTAATGCTGCAGAGCGGCACTCATCTTAACTCATGGTTACAATACATAGGACAATAAGTCAATAACTACATTTACACAGACAATTTTTCTTCAACTGGACTAAAACCATTCCTGATTAAAGATACCAGCTTAATTGTTTATACTGACACTGATCTGATCAGATGCGTATTTATTTACATGCTCAAAGCAATTAATCAGAATACAAGTTTTTGTACATAAGTGGTTCAAGCCCACTGTGAAGTGTCAAATCTGCTGGAAATGTAATAGAGGTATTTAGTTAGGCTTCCCATCTTTTCTGATAAACACTCGTTGCTTTATGATTGGTGACAAGCATTCAGGCTCATCAGTGATTGGTGTATGCGCAGAAAGAATATATTTATTCCTACAAGAAAGAAAAGATTGAGTTAAGTTGAAAATTTCTAAAGTTCGCCAATTACCCAACTTCCATCACCAATGTTAGCGATGACTAGTGAAGGCAAACACCTCCAGGGTGCACATTAATAAGAAAATAATCAACGATAGGGTAATGTGATTTGGCACAACATCAAGTGGAGTTAATGTCACCACCCCAAAGTTGATTCATATCCAAGATCAGTACATCTCATACCACAGTAATTATTTGTATTTATTAAAGGAAGTTATATTTTACAAGCATTAATACGAGGAGCTTTCAAATCAAACCAGTATTGGTTTTCTGTTCAATGAAGATATAAAACCAATTGACATTTATAAAAGGTTTTGAGCACAGTACGGTGATGAGACTCCTAGCTGCAGTAAAGGATTTGTGTGGAGAATGACAATCCCGGTTGAGGTGGCTCGATGCCCACTGCTGTCTTTCCTGTGAACATTCAGCGAGTGGAACATCTGATCCTTAAAAATCGACGGACAGCTTGTTGCGGGTACTGTACACACATTCATTCACCAACACCATGTGCACGTTACAGGAACTCGGCTGGGAGTTTTTGCTACATCCCCTGTACAGTCCTGACCTCACTCCAAGCCATTCCCACATTAAAGGAGTTCCCGGGAGGCCAGGATTTCCGACATGAAGCAGGCAGGTTGATCATGGCTCCGGCGTACTGAGAAAACATTCCACCTGCTTGATATCCAAACACTTGTGAAACACTGGGATAGGTGCATTAGTGTAGCAGGGGATCATATAGAGGAATACAGGGAGTTTATACTCAACCATCTTCTGAAATTCTGCATAATCAAAAGTCCTGCTTTGACTTGAACACCCTTGTTTTTAACGTTGTAAAATGTCCAAAAAAAGTGTCCTCGAAAAGGTAGAGTGGACCAAATATCCCAATTAAACCAAGTATAATATGATGAGCAAAAACTATTGAAAATTTCCAGTATTCCGTGGATCTGAAAACAAAATACTCAATTATGTTCTGCAATTTTATTTACCTGTGCAAGAGTGATTGCAGGAGAGGGTACAGGAGTGTGCGTTAGAGGCCTCTTCTGGGACTGGGGTTTAGCTGAACCTGGGCACATTAAACGCATGGATCAGGGATCAGGATTTTGTTAGTCAAATTTAAACCAAAATAGAAATAGTCTAATGTGCCACTATGACCGGAGCTCATAGCAGTGTCTCCACTATGAAGGAGACAAGACAACCTGCTTTCGTTCTATTAGCTTTAAAGGGACACACCTACATTTATGACAATCTCTTTCCAGTGAAGCCGAGTAACACAGAAAACAATTAAGGGCATTTCCCAATGCTAAGATAAAAGCCTTTTAAACGTTGCTCCTAGACTTGAACATGTTTTTGATGTGGTTTAGCTAGAAAAATGATCATCTTTACATTAAGAAGCATGTTCTTACATTTTCCCCCACTTCTGTTGGAGGACGTGATTGCTCCAAGCTTCCCAGAAGAATCTGCGGTTGAGTCCTGATCCTCTAAACTTCCCCTTCCAGAAGGGTTAAAAAGCACTTCGGCAGGCCGAGCTTCTTCTTCCTGGGTGGGAGCTCTTGACATGCGTGCAGCTAGCGGAGGTCTGGGGGGTGGACGGATTCGACAGAGCTCGGGTTTCTCCTCCGAGGAACCCTGCTGCTGAGACGCAGATGATTTTTTCACCAGGGGTCTGGGAGCAGGGACTGGATGAAACCCAGGCTTATTTTGCACTTCTGAAGTATTTTTTGTCTGCTCCACATTCTGCGTTGGGTTTGAAGGTTTTGCAGGTGTTTTGGGATTCTGTGTTCTTGGTCGCGGTTCTGGTCTTATGGTTTCCAAAGGTTCAGAAACTGTAGAAACAGAGCAGCATTCAGAAGTGACACTTTGCCCTTCTTCACTCTTTTCACTTTGGTCTCGTTCATCACGTTGGTCGCTTCGGACATCTTCTTTATCGCAACCGAAGACGTCCAACAAGTCCTGCAGATACTTATTGGATGCAATGTCTGAAGAAGAGTCGCTGAAACCAGCAAAAATGCTTCCTGTGCTGTCGTCTTTAAGGCGGACCAAGGTTTGAACTTTGACCTCTCTTGTTATTGGTTCCTCTTTGATCACTGGCTGCGGTAAAGCTTTAGAGCGAGGACGCGGCCTGGGGCGTGCTGAACCTTCTTGTTCCGATGGTGCCTGTTGCTGAGAATTACGGGTGGTGTTTAAGGAGTCTGGAGTGATGGGAGTCAAGGATTCCAGAAAGTGTGTAAAGTCAGTCTGAACTCCACACTGCTCGCCGCTAGGAGGGTGTGTCGGTGTGTGCGTGGAACTGGGTGGCTCATCCAATTCGATCAAAGAGTGCGTGTGTGCGAGTACCGGCTCGGCAGGTTTAGGAGTGAGCGGAAGGGATGGGCGAGGTGGTTTTGGGGGCCGGCGCACTGGGGAAAAAAACAATGGAAAAAAATTATAATAAAAAAAAAAAAAAACAGGAAGATGTTTGGTTAGAGGAACATTTAATCCAAAAATAAACACAACTTGTTCTGTTATCTGTATGTAGTTGATAAAGCTTGTTTCTTTAGTTCTGTGCTTGAGCTTTGTGGTTTATGTTGCTGACCATACTAGGCAGACTGTATCCAGACTGACTTACTTTGCCTTGTTTGACACTCTATAATACATTATATATAATTATAAAGATAAGTGACATAAGATTCAATTTAAAGCATCAAGTCCTAAAGTTTCTTTTGTTCAGCCATCCTATAAAACTTTGAGCCAAAGAACCTTTTTAAATAGCCTTGATGACTCAGGCTTCCCTTACTCCTTATCAACATTACTCATGTAACAAGTATGAGAGGCGTTCAAGTCAAACCTGGACTTTTGGTTTAGGTAAAGACTAGTTTCACTAATGCTTGTATAGCATCAAGTATAGCACAGTTCCTCAGTATGGGCCATGATCGGACTGCCTGTTTTACTTCTGAATGCTGGCATCCAGGAACTCCTTTAACAGCCCAAACAGGTGGAAATAGCTTGGAGTGCGGTCAGGACTGTACGAGGACTGTGGAGGGTCTCATAAGCCTTACATTACCATATTGTGCGTGAAGTCTTCTGTAAATGTCAATCCTTTTTGCCTTCATTCACCAGAAATTTCATCACAGGTCCCGGTTTGATTTAAACGCCCCTCATACCATCTTATTCAGGTTTCTACATTACATCAAGTTTTGTGATGATGAGGAAAGTTTTATATAATGAGATCGTGTATATATACACACTGTTTCTAGCACTGGAACCTTTTTGGTGTGACGGCACTCAGAGTATCGTGGGGAAAATCAAGCATGCTTTAGCTCTTTAGTACAATGTTGTTTCTTTTGCAAATATTCCTACTGCTATGAGGAAGGCCCAGTTTTGATTTCCAGCTGAACTCCATACCCAGCCACTGAACACAGGGCATCCTTAGTGCCAGTCCCATGCCTGGATAGAATGGTAGGCTTGCTTTAGAAAGGGGAACCGGTGCAAAACCAATGCCAAGTTTTATGAGAATCAGATCAGTTTTGGCGATCCCTTGACTCATGTATTCCTACACATAGTTAGAAGCCAATTTCATGACAACTGGCAGCACCAGGATTAATTCAGCTGTTTTAGAGTGTGTATGTGGGGAAGGGGGGGTTAAAAACTTACGCACTTGTGACCTTTACTTGTAAATAATCGTATCAATTAAATACACCCTTCCCTTTTTTGTACTGCTTTCCCAATAAGCCCAGATCAGTTTCAGGTTCTAGCACAACAAAATGTGGAGAAGTTCCAGGGGGCAAATATTTATGCAAACCATTGTATAAACTGATCAGATTGTTTTGAATCCATTTGCATTCATATATACAGATTGCAATAACTTCTGAGTAAGGTCAGGCAAGGTATTAATAAATCTTTACTGTGGTTCCTGCGCACTTTGTTTCTAGAGCTTACTCTGGGGTCTGGAGCAGTCCTCAGGCTCGGACGTCTCAGGATCAGTCTGTGTGGCGATGGTGGTGGTGTGACGTGGAGCTGAAGATGAAGAGGATGATAACGCGGAGGACGGCGATGACGTGGAGGAGGAAGAGGATGAGGAGACGGAGGAAGTCTGGGACTTCTGCTCCCGACTTTTTTCTCGGATCACCTGCTCATATGAAGGCGGGGGAAGCTGGGGAAAGAACGTCAGATGAATTGAATCCAGACCTTGTGTTTAGTCAGTGATTGTGTTTCACTGATTCGACATCCTTTCCTCCACCTTTTACTGCAAAAACAAAACTAGTATTACAGCTTTCCTTACCTGTACTGTAACAGGACCAGTCCAAGATGGCTGAGCAGGGGGTGGTGGAGGCGGAAATGGCCCAGATGCCCCCGGGAACCAGGAGTTTGTGGGCAGGCGTTCAGCTGCAAGGATGGTGATCTCTGGGCGCCTACAGTCCAAAGTTTAAGCAAAAACTTAAGACCAGGTTATTTTATGTCACGGTGCTATCGAAAGATTGATTCTGATTGGTTAAAAAAAGTGCTGAGTAAGACTACAGCTCAGACTGGAGGCTTGACATTTGAACAATTTTTAAATGTTCCGTAATAAGTAATAAATCTATAATTAGTTATATGATACACTTCCTGAGATGAGAAAAAAAAATCTTAAATCAAGTGTTTGTTTTGGAAAACCGCATTAAATTTCACTTGCCACACCCAGTTAATCAAGAAATCACTTAAAGAGAATCTATGCTACGAAGTGAAGCAGTTATCGCAAACGCTTGACTGCAAGGATGGCAATAACTTTTTCACACAGAGCCAGGCAGTTTGGACAGCTTTTTTCGCCTTAATAAATAAAATCATTTAACTGCATTTTGTATGTACTCAGATTATCTTTATTTAATATTAAAATATTAAAAGTGTGACAAATATGCAAAAAAAAAAAAAACTCAGAAAGGAGCAAATACTTTTTCACAATATAAAGATGCATTTTACAGTGCTTAGTCTTTGCAAGCTGATAGTTAAAAATAACCACCAATACCAGTACTGGCACATCACAGCAGCATCGCCTACTGGTTAGAATAACACATCATTTCATCAGGCTCTAGTCTCAAAAAAATTGGATTAGATATACTCTTAGACATAACCCCAAGTTCTTTTTGAGACTAACATTCACACAACAAAATAAAAACAACTATCTGACAAGAATGCCACATGTGCTTATGCTCGGAAACAAACAGGACAGAAAAAGTGTTTCCAGACTCACCGTCTCTCTCTGTTCTGGTCAGCCGGAGGACCTGCTCTGTTGGACGCTGAAAAAGTGAAAACATACATTACATCACAACCAAATCCCTTAAGGCTTCATGAACCCTAAAAACCGAGGCGTACTCACTTCTTTTTATTGCAGCTCTGATCGACGAGAGCGCGCCCTGAGAGCTGAAACAGAAAGAGAACATTTAGCGCGGCCTCTTTTTCCCCCCCCCTGTTCGGTTTCATAGTTTACTTTAAAATCACGAGCAAAATAACTTTTGCTGCTTCCAGCTGTGACTCAGTCGCTCGCTGGAACTTGTTTCCTAGCAGTAACGTGGGCTTATGCTGAGTAACGGGAAAAACATTTCCATCACGAAGTGACCGACCACACCAACATTCCCCATCCAACACTGACATTCTGCTGGATTCCGCTGGATTCTCAGGCTCTCAACTCTGCCATATGGTCAAATCAACTCATTTTATATCGTAGCACTGCTGGATTCTTAATTATGAAAGGTGTTCTTTACATTTCTATACCTGTAGCATTATAGTACTGCAGTACTAGCACTGTAGTTTAATTATTTTTAAAGAAATTGTTTCCCCCAAAACATACATAAGTGCGTTATAAATGCGTTACCATGGTCGACCTGGTCATTATAATTTTTCCTGCTCTGCACACCGACCGTGAAACGTGAAAACAACACGAGTAACTGGGGCCAAATTCCACAAACCTTATTCCATGGCATTATTCCAAATTGCATTCCAAAGTTCAGCTGAGACTCATAAGATGTTTCTGCAGTCCCATGAAGCTAAATCAAGTTGGTATATTAGTTCAAATTATACTAAATACACCTTAACTTTGAAATCTACCAACTGGATTTAGCCCACGGGGACTACAGAAGCTTGATAAAAGTCTCAGCAGAACTTTGACATGCATAATGCATTTGTCCATGGAACGAGGGTTGTGAAATTTGGCCCCAATTTCTTATATTGTACCCACCTTCCATGACAAACTTCATGATTGGTGTGCAGAGCAGAAAGACCGAGACCTATTGTGATATAGTTAATTTTGATTTAAGAAAGACTTTAAAAGCAAAAAAAAAAAGAATCACCAAGACCAATCTTGAATTACCAAGACCAACTAAAAGTTTGTGACTGCCATCTTTAAAGGAAAAAAAAAAAAAAAAAAAAAAGGAACTGCTCCCAAAAACCATGATCAAGTTCAGGAATTGTTGTGCTTGCGCTAGCATTGATTTATTTTTGCCACTAGCATTGCCGGGAAAGTACAGACATACACGTACCTGTACATATACAGTGACGTAACGATGTGACTCCCTAGCCCATGGCAAAAACAAAGCCAGTTCTCTTGAAAGGCACCAGCACCAAACATGAACTAGCACCTGGTTCACTATGGTTAAAAAGAAAAATTAGAAAACCCTTTTTTCTGTTTTGTTGCTTAGCTTCGGCATGGCTTAGGAGTAGTTAATTTACACAGACGCTGAAACAGTGCATTTGAAGGAGGAAAGAAATAAAGGGAGTTTTGAAAAAATGCTCTAGCATTAGCACAGTCTTTGGAGAAGACCTGCGTTAACTTTTTCTTAAGAAACAGTAAAATACTGGACCTTTAAAACATCTGTAATTGATACAGTGCAGCTCTTATTAAGATGACATTAATTTAACACCTTTTGATATAGTCTTCGGGGTCATGTAGAGGGTAGGGTATAACTTTACATTAGCCCTCCAGTGGAAAGTTTTCAGTATGGTGCGAAGGCTTTCCGGCTTCTTTGTAACATGACAAGCTCATGACTCATGACACGTTTTAGGTTTAACCAATGTTATGGCAGGTAAAACCAATCTAGAGGATTTGGCAAGAATGCCTCTTTATAGCCGTTTTCACACTACGGAGTTATAACAATGGACAAAGGAGTTATATTGTCCTTTAGTGAATAAGAATGTGGCCTCTGAAATTATCAAAGAAAAGATAACTTGCACAAGGTTTGTCTGCTTCATTTTATAATCTTTGTGAATGAAACCTTAAAACAAATCTTAAATTATATATTTTTTAATAGAAAGGAAATTATTTTTCTTTCAAATTTTCGATCCACTGCCATTTTACTGTAGCTCCTTTCATTGCCTTCATTAATGTTTGAAGACCCCTCCAGACCACAGCGCCTACAATCCTTGTGCATGATGTAATATCACACGTAAGTGTTTTTCTCAGACAAATTACACCTCTTTCACCAGTCTGTGTGCTCACATACCTGCTCAGCTCAGACCTAACTCTAGCCAGGCATGAACTCTAACATGATGCAAAAGAAACTTCAATTGATGCTGGAAGTTAAACAACCAATACCTTGTTTGTCTTGACTTAATTTCCAGTATTTCCAGCAGAGGACGTCACAGAAGGTAGTTCTACTCTTTCAGAGCAAAATTTCCCTTTTTAGGTTCCAAATAAGAGCCCGAGACTTAAACCAGGAGCTTACTGAGGCAACAAGTTTAGGACTTTGGATTGGGGAGGGGGAAAAAATATAAACAGGCTGACACACGCACACACTTTCAAACTTAACTCCGACTGCTCAGTGAATTCCGTTTAGTGAAAATATGTACGATTTATTCCTTCCTACCTGGACTGGCGTTGTTCAGGCTTGTTCCTATCTGCTCGATCTGAAAAACACGAACACACACACCGCAATCCAGTTTAGAGATCACACTCTTACCAAGACGTGCAAGGACACTACGGAAAATTTTAGTCATTGTGACAGAATAGCAGAATCTCACACTCACTCAAAATACACATACACACACACACACACACACAAACAACTGATATGAGATAAAAGAATAGAAAGGAACCTTGAAATAACCAACACACGGACAAATATTCGCATTCCCTACTTAACCCAGAGTAATACAAGGGGTGTTCAGGTCAAACTGGGAAGAAATTATTTGTGAATGAAATGGAAACAGAGTGACATTTATAGAAGACTTCAAGCAAAGTAGGTGACCTAGTAAGACTCCTAGCCACAGTAAAACATTTGAACGGTGCAAACGATTTAAAGAAGTTTTGTAAATGACGATCCCGGCCGAGGTGGCATCTGTCTGTGGGAACTGTACACACAATCATTAACCAACACCACTTGCACATTACAGGAATTCTGCTGGGAGTTATTGCCACATCCTCGCTCCAAGACATTACAGGAATTCCTGGGAGGGCGGGGTTTTAGATGTGAAGCAAACAGGCCCACACTGGGATAAGTGCATTAGTGTAGCAGGGGATTATATAGTTTTAATTCTCAGAACTGCGAGTGACTACCACATTTGCACGTGCACCTTATGTTCTCTTTTGTATAGAACTTAGTTATTCTGTTAACTTAATGTCAGTTTGTCTTTCTCAGCTAGTTACCTAATTAGGTTTCTTAGTTAGCTAGTTAATTTTTGTTGTATGTAGCACCTTGGTCCTGGAGGAACGTTGTTTCCTTTCAGTGTGTACTAAACTGTATATGGTTGAAATGACGAAAGCCTACTTGACTTGATTTGTGTGAACTCCCCATGGATATTACTTTATTTTTATTTACTCTTGCTTGTAAGTGTGACTCCACTACCTTTAACCAGAGATTAAATTTGCTCTATTGAACATTAAACAAACAAATAATCAACATGGGGGGGGAACTGATAAGGTTTGGTTTCTCTTTTCTTGAACCAAACCCAAAACTAGAGAGCCAGAAAGTGAGAAATAGAACTATACAACCTAATCAATTATAATTTACAACATAATTAAGTGCATGTGCCAAAATCTGGGCATGAACCTTCATTTTAGTATTTTCCAGTAAAAACATTTTTATAATCCTGAGGCATCCAGAGAAGGACCAGCTCCAGCTGGATTCTGCTTTATGATGGTTGGAGCTACACATCCTGCTCCTGTGCTCCCAGTGATCCAGACCCCATCTGCCCTCTGCACCTACTGACTCATCCCTATGCTGAACTGGACTTCATGTTAATTTAA
>JAOVVB010000018.1:17589926-17606849 GCA_028570985.1 Heterobranchus longifilis | reverse complement strand
TTTTAATGAGCTACTTTTTACTTTTACTTGAGTAGATTTTTATAAGGGTAACTTTACTTGTACTTCAGTAAAAGTTCCCTAAAGTAACAGCACTTTTACTTAAATGCAAAATTTTATTACTCTTTCCACCTCTGCTAGTGCATTAGATAAATGTTCACTCTATCGCAGGGAAGTACCTACTGAGTGGGAGGGGAATTGCTTGTCTTCTCTGTCAATCACAGAAACTGTAACCAGTTGGTGTACGTCTGAACCCTGGAAATGTTTGAGCAAAAAGAAATCAAAATTTTGATGCAGAAACATTTTCAACTATTGATGGGTTGGTTGAAGTATGAGTTTTTTTTATTGTTAAAAATACATACAAGGTTCAAATTGTGATGGCTAGACGACTGGGACAGACGTCTGTTAAATAGTGGTTATTACTAACCAAAAGTGGTCCAAGGAAAACCAACATCAACAACCAGCAAAAGGGTCATGGAGACCCAAGACTCACTGATGCACATCGAGAGCAAAGGCTAACCCATATGGTCTGATTTCACAGAAGACGTACTGTATCACAAATTGCTGAGAAAGTGAATGCTGGTGTCAGAACTTACAGTGAATCATGTTTCGTTGCATATGGGGCTGCGTAGCTGCAGACTGGTCAGGATGCCCATTACTTAGCTGTTGAAGAGATGGCACCAAGATGTTCTATTGGAAGAAATCAAGCTTTCAAAGGCAGTGTGATGTTCTCCTGGGAAACCTTGGGTGTTACCTTTCATGTGGATGTTCAGGAATGGTTTGAAGAACAAGGACAGAGAGTTCAAGGTGTCACCAAATCCTCCAGCCCTAAATCCAATCCGAGGAAACCCACCAAGCACTGGGAGAACATGCAAACTCCACACACGCAGACCCAAGGCGGAAATAAAACCCTCGACCCTGGAGGTGCTAACTACTATGCCGCTGTGCTATGAAGATCAGTGTATATTTTAAAATTACCCCCAGTTCCATAAGCAATAAAGCCATTTATATAAAAATAATCAGTGAAATCTTAACATAATGATTTTTTAACAGAACAGCAGTTCTTTCACTACTCAGAGTTTATCTTTTCTTCACTTCAAAAAAACAAAGTAATTAAATTTTTCATTGCTAATGGAAAGTGCTGGAGACCTTGCATAAATGTTGTATAAACATCTCCTTACATAAAACACCACACCATATCAGCACAGTATTAGACGCAACTGAAGTATTCTTCTGGGTTCGATTCTCGCCTCTGGTCAGTGTGCATGGAGTTTGCATGTTCTCCCTGTGCTTGGTGGGTTTCCTCCCACAGTCCCAAGACCTGTGTGTGCCCTTGGATGGTCTGGCACCCCATCCAGTGTGTAACCGTCCTCGTGCCCTAAATTTCCTGGGATAGGCTCCAGGCCACCCGCAATCCTGTATACAGGATAAAGCTGTATAGATGATTGAATGAGGGAGATTTATTTCATAAGAACATTTAGATGAAAAGCATATGGTCCCGCTTTGATGTATGATCAAAGTAACAAGAAATTTCTTTGAACTTGTCCTTAATAAAAAAAGAAATGCTACAATTAAATATTGAACATTAAAGAAAGAAAGTGTATATCGTGATTGAAAGTACATAATATATTTTTTTAAAGTTATGTTTCTGTTATGTTAATTTAAATGATTTGGCATCAGAAAAACTAAGTGACAGCACCATTTCTGTAGAATGACTCGAAAAAAAAAAAAGAAGAAGGGAAATACCTCTTAAACGGATTTAAGAATCCATCATCGGTTGAGCGTTACCTGTATTTTATTTTTCTATTACTCGTAGAGGTAAAAACAGTACTGTAGTCCTGCTATTACGACAATGTACAGTAGAGCTGCAGTGTGTTTGAGTTGGGGGTGGATAAATCCGCTCCAATCTGGCAACCCGGTCATTATTTCTGGGAGCGCGTGAACGTACTGTGGCAGCACATCAGCGCGCGCGCTCGCTCGGAACGCACTCGAGCCGCGCGCTTTCAGCATGCTCACGGGAACGGGATATACGCGGAGCAACCGCTGAACATCTCGTTCTCACGGTAAGTTTACTGAACTGGGATTCGACTTGAATTCACTGCTGAGTCTAAATGGATTTATAAACTTCAGACTGATTCACGTGCACTGTTAGGAAGGTTATTATAACCCGTCATAGGGCTGACATTCAGTGATGGCAGCGAAGTCTGAATGCATCTTACAGTTAACCTTACGACCAACCTGTTGCCACTTCTGCATCTTTAATATGCAGCTCTTACTGAAGGACTTTTAAGGCTACACCACATGCATGAAACGAATTAAGATTTATCATATCATCTAATGGTACAATAGAATATAAACTAACATAAGTGCAATTTGCTTGGGATCTTTGATAATTGTGACATAAGTCATATGAGTTGGAGTCGTGGAAGTATGAGGGGCGTTCAAGTCAAAGCCAGACTTGAAAATTAGTTCTGAAAATTAAAAACGACATTAATACCTCTTCATAATCCCCTAGGCGGCATGGGGGTGTAGTGGTTAGCACTGTTGCCTTGCATCTCCAGGGTTCAGGTTCAATTCCCACCTTGGGGTATGTGTGTGCGTGGAGTTTGCATGTTCTCCCAGCGCTTGATGGGTTTCCTCCTGGTGCTCTGGAAGACAGATTAGGCTAATTGGCGTTCGCAAATTGTTGTAGTGTGTAAATACGCATATTAGTGTGTGAATGCGTGTATAAATGTTGAATCCTACCACAGTTGTGAAAATGGGAATAAATACAACAATCACCAGTGGCCTCCACAGTCCGTAGTTCGACTACAGAAGTTCCTAGTTGGATGGATGGATGGATGGATGGATGGATATATTCCCCTGGTAAACTAATGCCCTTATCCCAGCGTTTCATTACATTCATCTGAAACGCTGGCCTCCCAGGAAATCCTCTAACGGCCCAACTACTGTGCTTGAAGTCTCCTAGAAATGTCAAAAGCCTTCATTTACAGAAATAATTCATCGCAAATCCCGGTTTGACTCGAACGGCCCGTCAAAGATTTGGAAATCAGTCTAGTACTAAGGTTCTTAAAGTGCTCTCTAAGGTGAAGCATATTCATGAGGTACTTGGTGTGTTGCCCTGTAACTTAGTTAAAGTTCTGGCGATCATAACCCATTGCAATCATCATCCTCATCATCTTCTTTGGAAGTTATTATATTTCTTATTGACACTTATAGATCGTGGTGTATATATTTAAAGCTGAAATTTGGTGTTTGGATTTTTATAACAGCACGCATTTCATGCAATTAAATGAAACCATTAAGCATCTTCAGCATGAGTATCTTTATCTACAGACATTATTGTTCGGAATAACTGGGGCGAGTTATTTGTGAAGGATGCCTTGACCATCGGATCATCTCTATTTATTATCCTTTGTTAATATGGTCATGTCCAAACTCTCACTGAGACGAACCTATAAATGATTCATACTCGGATCTGTTCTGTTAGTGGAGAGAACAAGACAAAAGTAATATAATACTTGCGTGTATAATAGACTGTAACAAGCCTAATATTTGACTAGTTATATTGGGGGGGGTTCCATGGCATTTATTTTACGGTTAAAGGCCTCACTGGGAGTTAAAATTTTGTGAACCCTTACTCTAGCATTATAAAAAGCTTTATATAAAATCCCTGCAATTAAATTGGAATTACTGGCCATGTGGGATTCAGCCTAAATACATGTACATCCTCTGTACAGTATTACTATTAAGGAACTTGGCATCTGCGCTATTCGATGTTTCCCATTTCATTAGTTCATTAAGAAGTCATGGCCATGTTTGTCCAAGTGGGATCCGGAGTATCGCCAGTGGGGTCCACGTGCATTTTATGTATTGTTACAGTAAGGGAAACTGTTGTGATTTCCATCATTGGAACATAATAGGTATTATATAATTAACGATTATATAGTATTATTATTGAGTCTTGTTGAGTCACTTTAGTTGAAATGGTCCGGTACAAAAGTTCAGTTGAGCCTATAAATAAAATACAGTGTTTATAGCGGCTTTAATAAACATTGTATCCTAGGAGTGGAAACTTCAGTTCTCTGGCTGCAAAAAAAAAAAAAAAAAGCTGAAATATTACTGTGCATATTTGAGTAATGATAATATTACATGGATCGTAAATAATTGATTAAATTGTCAAATATAAAAGTTTGGAGAATTTTTTACATGTGCTGTGCGGATGAGTGTTTAAAACTTACTGGGAAGAGTTTTTGGTTGAACGGTGTCATAGTTCGAACTGATGTGTTTCTGGGCGAGTTTGAGATAAAGACAATAAATCCAGTACCTAAAAAAAATCTAACTTGAAATAACTGATAGTTGCGGTAGTGTTGCTTAGATCGAGTATGTTGCTGATTTGAAATATAATACAGTGCAACAGTACAATGCATTTTGATGTTTGGTGTTATAGACTCCACTTGTGCAATGTCCACCGGTTTCAAGGACGTGGTGGACAGAAATCACAGGTGCTCCGGAGTCTCTTTACCCAGTCTCCACCACAGGACACAGTTTCCCTGCCAGGCAGCTGTCTGCGATATAAATAGGAGCTGTGTGCTACTTTTGGACACCAGCTTTCACAAGTTGTTTTGCTTTATCCTATTCTTCCAGTCTTTTTTAGGTCATTTAGTTTGCAGATTATTTGTTTATTTGCAAAATCAATCATTACGTTTAATAATCAGTAAAAAAAAATAAAAATCTGGAAAAGAAATCAAAGCATTATTTTGAATTCACTGGCCATACTGTATGAATGTCCTCTGATTAGATATCAGATTGCACTTGTTATATAAAGTAACTATAACCAGAGCTGTCACTTCTCTGATGTTGCTTTAATAGAATAAAACCTGTTGATTTATTGTGTGAAATGTGTATTTATACTCCAATCTGATCACAGGGTTCTCCGTGTTGTCTGCTTTGCATAATATTAATCTTATAATAAGCGAGACATTTTTATCTTGTGGAGTTTTTTTTTTTTAGACAGTTTGGAATGAAGTCTCGACTCCAGTGTCAGCTTTGTAGTCTTTAAATAGAAAGTTTTGTGCTTTTGTGACTTTTAGTAAACTCGATTTTTTTTTTTTTTTTACCTAAAAAGAGGAAGTTTTGTGAAGAAAAAAAAGTTTACATCTTGTTCTCCCGAACTCCCTTCATTTCTTTATATAATCCCCTGCCATACCTTACGTCTGGGACGCTGGCCTCCCAGGAACACCTTTAATGGTCCGTTCCCTTTAATGAAAAAAAAAACAACAGATGATTAATATTTTATTAAATTTTTTACTTTTATTAATGAATGTATGACGTGTGTTCAAGTCAAAGCGGGACTTTTGATCATGCAGTATAACAGAACACAGTTATGAGAGTTAAAAATTCCATTTATTTCTCTAAAAAACAGCTACACTAATTCATCTACACTAACAGCTACACTAATGCATTTATCCCATTGTTTCACATGGATACCATCAAGGTAGAATGATTTCAGAGCCATGATCAGACTGCCTGAAAAGCTGGCCTCCCAGGAACTCCGAATGTTGAAAAGGCAGTTTGAAATTGTGCATAGTCCTAAAAAACAAAAAGCCTTTGGTGATCAAATCAGGCATGTTTTTTCATTTTAAAAAAAGGGACATTAGAGGAGTTCCTATGAGGCCAGCGTTTTAGCAGTCCAATCATGGCTTTAGCGTTCTCAGAAAACTTTCAATCTTGATGGTGTATGAGCACTAGTGAGACAGTATATAGAGAAATAAAGGGAGTTTTTTTTACTCTCATAACTGTGTTCTGATATTCTGCACAATCAAAAGTCCCGGTTTGACTCGAACAGCCATTCATTAATCAGTAAAAAAGTAAATATTGGAAATCTGCTGTGATGGAAGAGGAATAAAACACTTAAACAAGTATTGCTATAGAAAAATAAGTGCTTCCCATTTATGTTTTTTTTCTATAGCAGCACACTCCCAAGTTTCATTCCTCATGTGATGAGGGAGAACATTTAGAAAATTCAAAGGTATAAATATGGAAACAATTTGTAAAAAAAAAAATAATAATAAAAAAAAAGGCAGAAAAACAATGTCACTTTCTTTCCATGGTGACAGTTTGCTTTATGATGTTTGTGAAAAAAAAAAAAAAAACTCTTCCCCCTTTTTAGCTGTCCACTACAAGAGGAAACGAGACACTACAATAGTAATATATACAGGCGCCCACTCGGAGTGTCCTACGGCTGGGACGGATTTGTAGAACAAACGCCGGTGGCCAGATTTAAGCCATTGTCGGTGCTGTTAGAAATGGTGCAAAGACTGCCAAGTGTAAATAACAAAAGCCACAGAGTCAAGAAAAGAAAAGAAAAGAAAAGGTTAAGATCCAGCGAGATATGAGGGGGAGCTTAATCGAGTAACAGCAAGGCGAACCGTGAGAATAATAACTGATAGGATCGGAAAACATGCGTAGATGTGTCAGAATGAAGTGACAGTAACACCTACAGGAGGGAACACAGAGCGGTGTATGAGCGCCTGAAAGAGGGGCTTCAGAGGGAAAGAAAGACTCATCAGAGGGAAAAACAAAAACGAAAAACAGTTGATTATTTTGTCAGAGCTTTGACAACAGCTTTGTCACAGGCAGTAATTTTTCCTCCATGGGAAAGTCTTGACTGAGTTAGTATTTATGCTTTATGGTTTCTCTCTAACATGAACAGCTGGAAAACAAAACATCAGCGCAGGAAAAGTGAATCCTCACTGCTTCACATCATCGATCATATTTCTTTAATATGGGGTTTAATTCCGTGCCGATTTGTACGGAATGTTTCGGTGATTATCTCAATACTTCACTCTTTTCAGATGGCTCATGCTTTCACTCAAATCGCTGATGAATCACGGCTGTATCATTTGCTTTTAGATTCTTCAAAAACGATGATTTTTCATGATAATTTGACAATTATGCATCGCCTGCCATTTTCTGTTCAGCTGAAGAATAGATTACAGAAATAAAGCAATTTGGTGCTTTTGTTTTGCTGTCGTTCTCTATAATTTATGTTGTTCTTGCGTCAGCTCTTTGTCCATGTGTGTGTGTGTGTGTGTGTGTACTGAATGCTGTGTGCTAATTAAGGAGTGGCTCCCTTTTTCACAATGATATATGGTGTAGTAATAATGTTTGAGGATGTAACAAAAGCCTTTGTTTTGATGCTTCAGCAGTTCCGCGTAAGGCGGTTACAATCCAGCTCACTTTTCACACATGCTTTTGTGTTTTACATTGAATTATTGAATTATTGATTTTTTTTATCTTTATGGGCAGGATTGAGAAAATGCAGCATTATCGAAGCATACGCTTTGTTTGTTTGTTGGACTCTCTGGGAACATTCTGCCTTCAGGGGCATTCTTCTAACGCAAAAATAGATTCGAAAATCAAACAGGGCATCTTTCCAGCTCGGCTCTCAAACCGTTATTTGTGTTATCTAGAAATCTTCAGGGTATACTGGGTATTTTATACACATCCATATCAAGAAAAGTGGATCTATCCTGTCAAGTCACTCGTGAATTTAGTCCTTCAGGAATAAAATAAAATGCTGTGAACTTGTTCCTTGCATAAATCCGTAAATGCCTGGAAAAGGATAACTATGCATGCTAGTTCTAATATTTATAAGGATTTTTTTTTTTTTTTTTAAATAACATTATTACATTGATCAGAAAAAGATTTTATTTGCATTGTATACATGTGCACGGTTAAGGTGCAATGCAATGTCGCTATATCTATATCTGGATTTCTGTATCTGGATTCGAATTTTATCTCAAAATGGGTCTGGCCTGAATGCCGAAAAAACAGTGCTCTAAATATCTCCATGATCCTAGCAGTTCTAGAGGTCATAATTGTGCTTGAATAGACAAGCAAGAATTTTCTCTAATCCTAATTGTATAGATGGTCATTTAAAAAAATCATAATTCAACTTATAGGGTTGTTTTTATATTCTATTACAGGCTTAACCTAGTGTGAGCTCATTACATAGGGCCATGATACGGGCCATATTATAAATAATGCTAGCAATCAAATGCTAATGAATAACTCTATTCCGTCCATCCATCCATCTATCTCGGAATCTCTGTAGTCCAACTAAAGGCTGTGGAGGCCAATGGTGACCATTGTATTTATTCCTATTTTACGACTGTGGTAGCACCTCCGGTCAACATTCACACACTACGGGCAATTTGGGAATGCAAATTAGCCTAATCTGCATGTCTTTGGACTGTGGGAGGAAACCGGAGTACCCGGAGTAAACCCACCAAGCAAGCACAGGGAGAACATACAAACTATTGGGCTGTCTCTCTTTCTTGCTTTAAAAAAAAGCAATTTTCCAGATATTCTATATGATTTGCAGACATCAGGGAGCTGTTCTCAATATGTGGCAGCCTCCCGGAACTTCCAGGAGTAGTGGGATGTCTGCAGTTATCAAGCACAATGGCGAGAAGAATTAAGCTAGTACATGCAAAGACATGCAGATTAGGCTAGTTGGTGTTCCCAAATTGTGTGTACTGTGTAAATGTGGCTTTTAATTAGAATAGTGTTTGTAAGCAATGATGAATCGGACAATCCACATACTGGATTTGGGTTCCTTTAAGGAAATCCTACTATGTAATAGAAAAAGGGACAAATAACCAGACAGAGATATGCTCCTGATTGTATATACATTTGTATCCGTTTAGTACGTGTTATCCGTTGGTTCTGAATGACTTATTACATCCCTCGTGTACAACACATTGAAATGCTTTTCTTCACATATCCCAGCTTGGAAGGAAGTCAGGGTCAGAATGCAGGGTCGGAAATTCTACAGCACCGCTGTACAAGCTGAATGTTAAAGATGCTCAAGGGCCCGCAAGTGGCAGTTTGACAGCTCTGAGATGTGAACCTTCAACCTTTTGCGCCGAATCCCAGGGCTACAACAGCTGAGACTGAACATGTCAGAATGTACTGTACCATGTGATACACTGTGGTAGCAAAACATCCAATAATTTTAATAATTTTACATTATATTAGGTGTTTTTAGGACAAGTTTTTATATGATTTATGGTTTGTTGTATTTTGGTGGGTTAAGTCCTTAAGGCTTCTATGTTGAACCCTGTGACACAGGGGTTTTGGGATAGTTCCAAGAAAAATATAAAACTAGGTTCCAAAACAAACACTTAGCGAGCCAAAAAGTGTCTAGTGTCTTGTAGAAGTGTGTATATAATACGCATTTACTATGAATGTGTCCATAACATTGCATAGTGCATTAATAAATTTGAATTAATTTTGTAAGCTTTCAGTATCATCAGGTTAACAGAATTGTAGAATATATATACAGTGCTGCTTGAAAGTAAGTGAACCCCTCGTGCAGTTTAGATGTTTCTGTTGTTTTTCTATGATTTTCTTATTTTATCATCCCCAGTTTTTATGTATGAAATGTCAGATATATGTTTATCAATTGCATGTACTTGTTTAGTGGGACTTGTGTAAGTAGCCCAAAAACTACATGAAACATGGCCTTAGTGTGTGTGCAAAAGTAAGTGAACCCCCAGCTACACTGGGTAAGTCAAGCAGGTAACAGACTCAGGTAAACACATTTGCAGACCAATGAAATGAGACATCCTTGGAAAAGGGTTCTGCCTGCACTAATTAAAAGAGAGAGGAAACCAACCAAATCACTGTGGTCCCATACAAATCAACAATGCCAAGAGCAAAGGAGATATCCGAGGACATGAAGAAGAGGGTAGTGACAGCCCATCAGTCTGGGAAGGGCTATAAGACCATCTCCAAAAGATTCCAGCTTCATCCATCCACTGAACGATAGATAATTTACAAATGGAGGGCCTTTAAAATGATAGCAACTTTGCCTAGAAGTGGACGCCCATCAAAAATATCACCCAGAAGCACCAGAAAAATAATAAATCAGATAAAGGCCAACCCACACATCACCTCTAGAGAGTTGCAGATCTCCCTGGCAGCATCTGGGACAAATGTGCATGGGTCTACAATCAGACGAAAATTGAATAGCCATGACATTCATGGGAGGGTTGCTAGAAGGAAACCTCTGCTCTCAGAAAAGAACAAAGCTGCCCGTTTCAACTTTGCCAGAGAGCACTTGGACAAACCAGAGGCCTTCTGGAAGTCCATTCTTTGTACAGACGAGTCCAAGATAGAATTATTTGGTCACAATTAAAACCAACATGTTTGGAGAAAAGCCAACACGGTATATGAAGAAAAGAACCTCCTCCCAACCGTGAAGTATGGTGGTGGAAATGTGAAGGTCTGGGGCTGCTTTTCTGCTTCTGGACCTGGACGGCTCCATATTATCCAAGGAACCATGAATTCTTCGGCATATGAACAAATTCTTGACCAGAATCTCTGCCATCAGTCAGGGAGTTGAAGCTGGGACAAAAATGCATTATGCAACAGGACAATGACCCAAAGCATTCCAGCAAAGCTACAAAGGAATGGCTTCAGCGAAAGAGGATTCACACTCTGGATTGGCCCAGTCAAAGTCCGGACCTTAACCCAATTGAAATGTTGTGGCGAGACCTGAAGAAATTGGTACATGCCAGATGTCCCTCCAACCTCTCTCAACTGACTGAGTTTCGCAAGGAGGAGTGGGCAAAAATCCCCATAAGCAGATTTGAGAGACTGGTTAATGGTTATAGGAGACGTTTAGTTAGTAACTTTCAAGCAGCACTGTATATTGAGATTTTGGATCTTGTTCATTTTCACCAAACCATAAATTTTGTGTAAATTTTAGCACTCAAAAACTTTATTACATCCACCACATATTTTCTTACTACAAATGCTATCATAATGTAATATTTCTCTGACTGTTCTGATTTAAATAGTGTGTCACTCTATAGACAGATCACCTTTCGGGTTGACAAAACGTGTCGTTCCGTCAGGAAGCAACCGTGACCAGCTGAATGACAGACGGTAGTGTGTGAGGCCTAACTGCTGGATACACTTCAGGTCTTCGTCCCAAAGCTGGTAACTGTTGCAGGCCACATCTCCGGTGTGATCTTTATACACTCTGCCTTTGCTGTGGCAAAAAGTGTCCCATATACTGGGGCTTCTTCCATCCATATCCCAGCCCCCTGCACAAGTACACAAGGGTTAGAGCAAACATTTTAACACTTTAAAAGTTATTTTACTTGTTGTAAAACAGATTACATATAACTATGATTGTCACAGCACGTAGCATCGCTGCTTCACAGCTCCAGGTTTAATCCTGAGCTCATGTTACTCATGTTTTTCTCTGGGTTCACTGGTTTCCTCCCACCTCAGGAAAACTTTGACTATGTTAAACCGTAACTGTGTGTTAGCACATGGTGCAGTGGCGTATCCCAGTCTCATGCTCAGTGTTCCTGAGATCCACCACTACTCCTAGTAGGATAAAGTGGTTGTTGAAGATCAATCAAAGGACTTTTATTATTAATTTACTTTGAAACAGAACAGTTCTGATTTGTATTATTTTTGCAAAATTACATTGGATTTCACCTGTGATTACATTCCAAAATAGTGTGCAAAGTTTAAACAGTACACGACTCGAGGACTGGCATACTATCTAGTACAGTAGTATAAGTACACATGCTTTTAAACAGCAGGTAAAGAACTACTGCCAGATATATTAAGCATCGAGTTCAGTTAATTTACCTTCGATTTGGTAAGCGGCTGTTGCAGCTCCCCATGCAAAGTCACTGGGAAAATCTTCGACTGGTGCATTTCTGGAAAAAGCCATCTCCGGTGCGTTCACCTGTCAGTCAAGAGTTACAGTGTAACTTTAATTGCCACCCGGGTTCGCAGAACCAGGAAATTCAGCCGATTGAGCGTCAGCACGCACTGCGTGTGCGTAACGACGTCATCACGTACGGAAGGAACCAAAAATATATATATAATCTATTCATAGAGTAGAGGTTCTCAAACGTTTCGTTTAAACTGTCAAATAAACCCCACAAAACACCTTAGTTTTATTTCATGACCATTATTTTAATAATAATGTATACAATACAAATGTAAACATTTGTTAGAGATTAGTCTTGAATTAGATTTTTTTTTTGTTGTTACACAGAAAGAAAACTTTAGCTACACATTGACATTATTGATAGTATTGCATGTTCATGAGTTATTGTGCTTTAGATAGATGGGTTAAATAGAACCTGTTTAAATCAAGAAAGGAGTAAAATTGTTTATTAATAATAATAATTATTATAATAATAATAATTATTATAATAATAATAATAATTATTATTATTATTATTATTATTTTGGTCCGGGACATCGGACACGGGATACTCCCCACCCTGGAGATATATCCCTCGTTTCTGTGGCAGTTACTTAAAGGGTCCAGTTGTCATTCACACACTATGGGCAATTTGGGAACGCCAATTAGTGTAATCTGTATGTCTTTGGACTGTAGGAGGAAACTGGAGTACCCAGAGGAAACCCACTAAGCATGGGGAGAACATGCAAACTCCATGCAAACAGTTTGCAGGTCGGTTTTCTCTGGGTACTCTGGTTTCCTCCCACAGCCCCAAAACATGCAGATTAGACTAACTGGTATTTCCTAATTGCCCGTAGTGTGTGTGTATGTGCCATGTTAGGATTGGTACCCCATCTAGGGTGTACCCTGCCTCATACCGTAAGTATCCTGGGATAGGCTCCAGGCCACTCGCGACCCTGTATACAGGATAAAGCAGTATAGACAATGAGTGAGAGTGAGTAATAATAATAATAATAAAACAACTTGGATGTCTGGAGGTCCTCAGACTTCCTCACTGACTTTGTCTGGGATTCTATGTTCGAAATGTCTGGGATTCTATGTTCGAAATAAAAGATTACAAAAAGCTGCTCTTCTGCACCACATATGGTATGGAGTAATGCCTTTATGCCCTTTGCAGTGTACTGAATGCCCTCCCTGATTTCAAATGCCTACATATCAGTTGTTTTGTCAGTAAAGTAAAGGACTCTCAAAACTTGCACAAATGCAGCAAAAACAAGTCTTGTCTCTGACTTTTTATAGTTGCATGCAATGTCTGCTCCCCCCTCTGTTGTAGGCCACCCACAGCTACGGGTCTGAACTTGTCTGAACTCTTTAGACCCACAATGAATACAATGCATCCAGGATTGTGAAAGATTGTGTTACAGCTGTAATATGTTATGTTGGCAGATAATTTGCTTTGACAGTTACATCAAGAATTCAGCAATTTGCCTTAAATTGTTAGTTAATTTGTAGGCTATGATTATATTTTGACATAAAATAAAATAAAATGAAGATTAAAAAATCCATTTTAAAAATAGATGTGTTTCTTTTTTGTCAGATCAACACTTTAACAAGGAAGGCAATAAGGAATGTACAATAAATAAACAAATAAAAATATAAATTCACAAACACAAATTAAGAAGAAAGCATTAAGCAATTAAAAGAATTGCTTAAATGAATGTATATTTAGATTTACTTCAATTTATTTTTGCACATAAAATACACTTATATACTCATTAATTAAATATTAGTTAAATATATTTTTTTTCTGAATTTATTTAAATAAATCTTTGTGTAGATTTTTTTTTTACAGTGTACAATTAATTCCTCAGGTTTCTTTGAATAATTAATTATCTGTAGCTGTATTATCTGTTGCTGGGTTTTACATAGAGGATTTTACATAGGTACACAGAGACTGAAACATTCTCAGACAGGAAAAAAAATATTCAGGATTTAAAATTTTCCCCCGTGAGCATGATATTAACAGCACTGGCCCTCCAAAGATTCATTCTTACATTCTTTAACTATGAAATAAAATATATATATTTTTTGTTTTGTCTTGTTTTCTTGTTTATTTTTGTGTTTAAAATGCAAAGAAATAAAACAAATATGGAAAGAAAATAAAAAACAACAAAATAAAAAAACTAATGCAAGTCTTAAAATACACTGATCAGTTATAACATTTGCATAACTATTGAATAACACTATTTATCCAGTTACTATCGCACCTGGCAGAGGTTGAGCTATATTAGGGATGAAGATATTTTAAAAGCAGGGAAATAGAGCAAGCATAAGAACCTGGGCAACAAGGGCCAGATGTGATGGACAGAAGACTGGGTCAGGACACACAGTGCTTCACAGCTTGCTATGCTGTGCAATTGCTAAGCTTTGTTTGCCCTGTACACTGACAAAAGTGTCCAAAAGTGGTCATGTGAGCGTCAGAACTAGACCATGGAGCAATGGAAAAAGGGGCCTGAGGTGAAGAATCATGTATTGTTTTGCCTTAGGTGAACAGCCAGGTATGTGTGCATTGCTAACCTGGGAAAGAGATAACCAAGACAGGATGCAAGCAAGCTGGCCCAGGCAGTGCGATAGCCTCGGCAATGTTTTGGGTCCTGGCATTAATTTGGATATTACTTTGACATGCACCACTAATGGCAGTGGCCTCTTTCAGCACCTGCGATAATGTAAAAATCATTCATGGTGTTGGCTTGGCCTATAAATACCGCAGATCTCAATCCAAATGACTGTATGTGTGTGATGTGCTGCACAAACAAGTCTCAATTCAAGAAGGTCTCAATTCGTAACTTAGAAGATCTGTTATCTGGGTGCTAGATATCACAATACATATTCAGAGGTTTTGTGGAGGCCATGCCTCATTGGGTCAGAGCTGTTTCGACGGCACGAAAGGGACCAGCAATATATTAGTCAGCTGGTTGGCGGCATGGTGGCTTAGTGGTTAGCACTTCCAGGATCCGGGTTCGATTCCTGAATCTGGGTTTGAGTTCTCATGTTCTCATTCTAGCATGTTCTCCCTGTGCTTGGTGGGTTTCCTCTGGGTACTCTGGTTTCTTCAAATTTCTCATAGTGTGTGAGAGTGCATGTGAATGTTGCTCGGAAGGTTGTAAGATGGGAATAAATACAATGGTCACCGTTGGCCTCCACGGTCCCTAGTTGGACTACGGAGGTTCCTAAATGGATGGTTTTAATGTTATGGCTGGTCTCAGTGTGTGTTGTATGTTATATATTAAAGTACTGTAGTCTGTAGTTTTGCGGTTGTTGTGGGTGGTGGTGGTGGTGTGTGTGTGATTCTGGACACATGCGTCGTTTTCTCAGTGAAACCTGAGCACTTTGTAATCAGTTTTTTTTTTTTAAGGAAAAGGTAGCCAACCCGCGCTGACGTCACCGGCGGAAGTGGAGCTCTCGGATTCACACGGAGTTGAACGAGTTGAACAAACTGGGAGCTGCTCTGTCCGGACCTCCGCGGCTGTACGGGTTTACGTTTACGCTGTTAAACGTTCTTTCCATCTCGTTTTGCTGTTTAAATGCTGCGAAATACGAAGAAGACCTGTGGATATCCACGAAATATATCGTAGAAAGCGGAGTATCCCTGTGTGCCGCGCGGAGACCTGTGTGTGTGTGTGTGTGTGTGTGTGTTGCGGTGCGGAGCTGTTCACTCGGCGTGGGTTTAACTTTTGTTTTTTGGGAAGTTTGTGAGCAGCCTGGTACTCGTGTTTTTCTTCTTCTTGCTGTTTTTTTTTGGTAGTCTGCGTTCAGCGTGAAAAGCAAAGTTGACCGAAGCGTGCTCAGATTTCCTGAAGTTTTGTGTGTGTGTGTGTGTGTGTGGTTGCAGCTGTCTCCGCGTGAAGCCTAGATATAAATATAAACAACAACAACAACACCACGGTGATATGGATTACAGGCACCAAACCCAGCTGGTATACTTAAATCTACACCGGAGTTAAAGCCTTTTTCGAATGATTCTTCTTCCCAGCATAATCGACTTGGGTATAATCGTGATCCTTGACCGACTCAATGGCACCGAGTCGTAAACCGAGCCGAGTGGAAAACAAAGGAAGGATCCCGGAGCGCGTCTCTGCACTGCTGCATGTGGAGCACACAAAGCCCGCGCGCATCCACATCTAACCACCAAGCTTCCACTATGACCTAAACATACTATCGAGCATCTTTGGGTTTTTTTTCCCTCCCCCAAATATATTTATATACGAATATCTAGTGAGACAACGAGCTCGTTTATATGTGTGTGGGCGTGTGTGTACATATATATATATATATATAAAAAAAAAAACATTGCAAGCAACAACCCAGCATTTGAATGCTCCACTAACTTCACCCAGTTGGAAATGTCGCTCAGCAGCTGGTGTGGGCTTTTCCTAGCTTTTGTCCTGCTCGGATCTGCAAGCTCTGCAGCCTCTAATGAATGTAAATCCTACGATGAACGCTCGAAAGTCGGAGGTCGGCCAGGGACAGCGGACAGGAAGGTGGTGTGTAGCAACATGGAGCTCCAGCAGGTGCTGCCTGTCACCTCTTTTCCCAACAGGACAGTCACACTGTAAGTAAGATGGTAGTTTTCTTGTTTACATCACTGCTTTTTCTTGTAGTCCAGTGACACAGCCAGGTTTAGAGCTCCTGCTGGAAGGAATGAAGGCGAGACTGTAAACCTGGAGGTATGAGGTACACATCTGGCATGCATTCAGATGTACATCTTAAACACCCTAGGCTTGACAAATAGAGCTGTTATACAAACTCCGTTTTTCCGCCCCACATCTTTTATAATGTTTCTCTACTAGGCTGGTGTTCTTTCAGTCCATGCTGTCTATCATTTGCAGCTAGTTAGTGGTTCTGTGCATGCAAAGATGAACAAACTTGGGTTATTTATTTTTGTTTTGTGAAATATCATTCTATCAGATCATGCTACTGCTAAATTCTCATATGTAGATATTTTTTGGTCTACCCACATGCCATCTGGCACATCGGGCAATGGATACTCCGCACTCTGGTCGTTTCTGTTGCAGTTACTTAAGAGAGTCGGATTGCCAGGTTGATGCCCAATTGTCATTCACACACTACGGGCAATTTGGAAATGCCAGGTAGCCTAATCTGCATGTTTTTACACTGTG
>JAOVVB010000018.1:17547535-17579990 GCA_028570985.1 Heterobranchus longifilis | reverse complement strand
CTGATAGAAGAAGTTTAATGAAGTGCTTTTAGGTCAGCAGATCTAACAACCCCAAAGAGGAATAATGTGGAATCCTGCTGTGGGGGAGGGGCGCTGTACAGTTACAGTACCGACCTTTCACTAATCACTTGTCTGAGGTAGAAACTGAAGTGGGTGTGTATACAGGGATTAATGATAACCATCTAAAACCTTTGGGGGTTCATTTGTATTATTTGAGATGTAGACACTAAAGGTTTACAGCAGAAAATGTTACTTTTATTGTTACTTTCAGCAACTACTCACTGTTGTCTTTGTACGTATGTTTTAGTCTCACTCTTTTCATGTAATTTAAACACCTTACCATCACTTCAGGGGTCATTATGTGGAGGAGGTGAACTTATAGTAACTTACTGTAGTAGCCAGTGGGACCAGTACACTACCAGTTAGATACAGTTGGGGAAAGGGTTGTTATTGTCAGTGGAGGAGACAGTACACTTTACCGAATAAATAAAACCACACTTTGTTAGGACTGAAGCAACATTACTGTAATAAGCTCACCCTTGTGGTGCGAGTGTTTGTACTGAGAACACTGAAAAATACACTAGTCTCATATCAGCTCCTCATTCTGAGCTATTTGTCCATGATGACGTGCTGCTTGAGTGCTGGAACCAAATGAAACTAATAAAATCTAAATAAATAAATAAATAAATACAAAGATAGACCAAAGTTGCAGAAGTGATCCATGGCTTAGAATTAATTCCTCTGTGTAAAATCACCCCTATGATTATAAGTCCCGCCCCCAAACCAGTCTAGAAGCAGTCATGAGAGTGGACTCACATGTTCAGGCCGAGTGTGAAAACGCTCTTAACACACGTGTTGAAGTGTTACTGACTGCAGCAGCGCTCTCTCACATCATGCAGTTGTTTCAGTTCAACAGAAATAGCACCTTAAAGATCATAACAAAATAATTGGTATTCATTGGAGTATAATTTACACCTTTTGGAAAATAGGAATGATTTAATAATTAGCCCATATAAAACATTTACAAAATTCTTTATATAATGTGTTTAGACGGAGTTCAGCAGTTTCAGCTCCTTTGATGTGGTAAAAACCTTAATGTCCTCACACTGTTGTTTGCTTTGAGACGTATGTCCTCTAGAGTATGATTCGTCTGTGAAATTGAAGCTCTAAGACAGATTTCACTAATGAAAGACTTTAGTCAATTTTAGTAATATAAATAATTAAAGATCTAAACTTAATATATTTTATCACTTTAAACTTAAAAAGGATGTCAGACCCAAAGCCCCAGCATCAGCATCTCTGTCAGTTTTTTCTCTTCTTACTTTCCTCAACTGTTATGACTAAAATGTTGGCCAAGAGTGTATTAATTATCTGTCATCACTGTCCATGTCTCTCTACTCCTGCTGGTATACTTCCCAAAAACATTGATAACACTGTTCACTCTTTCTGTCTCTCTGAGAGTCTGGAAGAACACCAACTGTGGGTGGTGACAGGGGGACTTCCTGCCAAAGTCTCTCCAAGTGAACCACATGTAGAAAAGCATTGTTTCTCATGGTATGAGAGTCCTTCAGGTGCCTTTTGGCAAACTCCAGACGGGCTGCCATGTGCCTTTTACTAAGGAGTGGCTCCCGTCTGGCCGCTCTACCATATAGGTCGATTATTGTTATTGTTTTATAGTTATTTATTTAAGCTGCAGAAACATCTCAATGATGTAAACGTTAAAGCATTTTTGTAAGTCGCTCTGGATAACAGCGTCTGCCAAATGCCCAAATGTAAATGTAAATGATCAGGGGAAACAGGATGCGCCTGGGCTCAATTTTGCAAAGGCTGTGAATACTTATGTACGTGTGCTTTCTCAATTTTTATTATTTTTTTTAATAAATTTGCAAAAATCTCAAGTAAACCTTTTTCATGTTGTCATTATGGTGTGTAGAATTCTGAGGAAAAAAATGAATTGAATCCATTTTAGAATAAGGCTGTGACATAACAAAATGTGGAAAAAGTGATGTGCTGTGAATACTTTCCGGATGCACTGTATATCATAAAAATCTATTTTTTCACACATTACTAAGTTGATGCTATTGGAATAGCTAAATTATCAACTGTCCTCATCCTCCTGGACCTATCAAATGCATTTGACACAGTGAACCACAAGATTATATTATCTATTATTAGCCTTGGAATCTGTGAAACATTGTGGCAATGGTTTGCTTCTTACCTAGAAGCTAGGTTGTATGAGGTGACATGGAGTGGATTCACATCTGCCCCATGCAGACTTTCTACTGGTGTCCCACAGGGTTCAGCACTTGGTCCTCTTCTGTGTGTGTGTCCTATCTGGGATCATATTCATAGCATTAACTATGTGGAAACATATGGATATTTGTACATTTCTGTGCTGTCCCTCTATACCTGCTCTCTTGGTAAGGTCATAGCTTCGCATGGCTTTTCATACCATTGTTATACAGATGACACGCAACTTATTCCCTGCTTTCCACCCTCAGACACTTAGGTTTCCACCTGGGTCTCAGCATGTCTGGCAGACATCTCATCCTGAATTGCAGCTCATCAGCTAAAGCTCGATCTGAGTAAAATTGAACTGCTGTTCATCCCTGGTGATTCCTCCAGTGGTCAAGACCTTTTGGTCACGCAGGTTGGTGGCTGGTTTCGTTAAGCTTATTCGTGGTCGAAGGCGAGCAGAGTTCAGAGCCAGAAATTCAATTCAATTCAATTTTATTTGTATAGCGCGTTTAACAATTGACATTGTCGCAAAGCAGCTTTACACAATCAAAAGAATTATTTATGTTTGTATGAAATGTGAATGTATCAAAATGATAAGATTTTATTGGTCGTCCCAGTCACTGCTGTGCAGGTGTGAACCTGTTACATCAGTTTATTTCTAACAGTTCAACAATCAACAGTGCTCGTTACAGTCAGACACTTATTGAAGAGCTGAAGCTTAAACTTCAGATTAAACGCAGAGAACCGCCATGCAAGGGCATTGTGATCTCACATGACGACGCACGCCCTCACACTTCTGCCCGAACTATCAACACTCTGCAAAAACTTTGTTTTGAGGTGTTAAAGCATACGAACGCTTGTTGACAGATGGACAAAGTGTCTTGGTACATCAAGGGAAATGATGCATTTGTTCTTTCTAAAAGTTTGTTATAATAAATTCTTCAGCCAGAGTGCGGATAATTTTTGACTCACCTACATGGATAAAGCCGCTTTGGAGGCGACTCAGAGTAGACTTGTGTAGATGAATGAGTACTGAATTACTTGGTCGTGTCAAACTAACACTCCACCTCGACACTGCCCCCGCAGGGCCGTACTGTAACCGCACGTGGGACGGATGGCTCTGCTGGGGAGACTCGCCTCCGGGAATCGCCATACAGGACTGTCCTAATTACTTCCAAGACTTTGACCCAACAGGTGCGCCTCCAAGTTTTTTCGCTCCTCATGTCTTGACAAAAGAAATGGAATGACTGTCGTTGTTAGATTTTGTATGAAAATTTGATGCACCTTTTCTGATCGGATCCTTGCTTTCCCAGAAAAAGTAACCAAAGTGTGTAACGAGGATGGACAGTGGTTCCGACACCCAGAAAGCAACCGACTGTGGTCCAACTACACCCTGTGCTCGGCCTACACCAAAGAAAAACTCACGGTGGGAGAATTTTTTTCACGTTTCGTCGTACGCATGCGTGCAGAGGACTAAGTGCTAAGTCTGTTAGATCTCCTCTTATAGATAATTAATCAGAACTGTAGAGTACTGTGATAAGTTAATAGAATGTACAGTATACGTTATTTTATTACAATGAAGAAATGCTTGAGTTGAATCGAATCATCAGAGACATTCAAACGATCACTACAGCTTCACTAAACTGTACTTAAACGCGTTCAACATGATACATTGGCCCATTTTTTTCCCACTTTACAGGGATGTGACGAGGCACGGATTTCTTTTTCCCAGCAATCGCCACTAATCAGTTTCACTTCACTCAGTAATCATATAATCTTTGTTGGCGCAAACCTCCAGTCTGTAATCTAGACCAATTGCAAACATGGAAATAGATTTCCATCTCTTTGTTTGAATTCTTCTCAACCGAACACAGAGCTGAAAAATCAAAGTCAATTATGGAGGCTGCGTCAGGAAAAGTGCCAGATGATTCGGAAAAAGACAGATGAAAATGCAGAAAGCATTAAATTATAGTGTTCTTTTTAAGTTTTTTTTTCTTTTTCATTTCTTTTATCTGCCTCCTGTAGGTTGCAGTCACCATGTATTATGTGGCAGTGCTGGGTCACGTACTGTCTCTGGTATCTCTGCTTATATCCATTTTCATCTTCTCATATTTCAAGTGAGTACAGAGCATTGTGTAAGCATTGTGTGTTTACTCAAATAACTGCTCATATACGGCCCGTCTAAAGATATTCTGGTTGATTATCGCAAAGCAAAATTCATGCAAAGAGAAAAAGACAGGTATGTGCGCGATATAGCAGATATATGAGGGGCATTCAAGTCACATTCAAGGACTTTTGATTGTGCAGAATAACAGAACACGATTATGAGAGTAAAAACTCTCTTTATTTCTCTATGCAATTCCCTTGCTACACTAATTCATTCATCCCAGCGTTTCACTAGTGCTTGGATACCATCAAGGTAGACAGTACTTCGGAGCATGATCGGAACGTCTGAAACACTGGCCTCCCAGGAACTCCTTCAAAGGAACATGTGGAAATGGCTTAGAGCGAGGTCAGGGCTCTACAGGAGGTGGGGCAATAACTCCCAGCCGAGTTCCTGTAACGTTCGAGTGGTGTTGGTGAATGATTGTGTGTACAGTTCCTTTAGACAGATGTGTCTCTTCCACAAGTTGGCGACCAGTTTTCCGTCGATTTTGTCACTGAATGTTCTCGGGAACGGCTGCAGTATGCTCCGAGCCACCTCGGCTAAGAGTCTCATCACCGTTCTTGTGAAATATCATCACCAGTCTGTGTTTCGACTTGAACACCCCTCGTATATAAAACTTTGTTAGCTAAGGTTGTTACTGTGTTGTGGATTTGTGCATATTATACAGTGTCTGATATCCATCCAGGTGTCTAAGCTGCCAGAGGATCTCTCTCCATAAGAACATGTTTCTGTCCTTCATCTTCAACTCCATTTTCATGATCATATGGTTAACGAATGTCATCTACAATCAGCAAATGACTTCCAACTACGTGAGTGTGTCTCAATCTTTCAACTTATTAATATACACAGATGACAGCTGATTATTGAAGCAGAACCCCTTCCTTTAATCTTTTTTATCCATGCGTAATATATTTGTGTGTCATGACCGTTATCAGATTTTTTGTAATATCCTGGTGAGTCTGATGCATTACGCGTCATGCTCAACCTACTTCTGGATGCTGTGTGAGGGGATCTACTTGCACACACTCATCATCGTGGCTGTGTTTGTGGGAGAACAGCAGCTAAGCTGGTACTACCTGCTGGGCTGGGGTGAGGAGTTCAATCCATCTGATTCACTTGAGTCTGATTTACTTTTATGCGGTTTCTGAGTTCATAGGGAATCACTGGTTAAGCATGAATGAGAGTATACACTCGTCAGCCACTTCATTAAGTACACCTGTTCAACTATTTAACGCAATTATCTAATCGGCCAATCGCATAGCAGCAACTCAATGCATTTAGGAATGTAGACATGGTCTAGACGATTTGGTGCCGTTCAAACCAAACATCAGAATGGAGAAGAAAGATGATTTAAATTACTTTGAACATGAACGGTTGTTGCTGCCAGACAGGCTGGTCTAGGTATTTCCAAAACTGATGCTCTACTGGGATTATCACATACAACCATCTCTAGGGTTTACAGAGAATAGTTCTCTGGGCGATAATGCCTTGTTAATGCCAGAGGTCAGAGGAGAATGCCCAGACTGGTTCAAGCTGATCATCTCATTACAACCAAGGTATGCTGAAGAGCATCTTCAAACACACAACATGTCAGACTTTGAAGCAGATAGACTACAGCGGCAGAACACCAGACCGGGTGCCACTCCTGTCAGCTAAGATCAGACAACTCGGGCTACATTTCGCAGGGGTTTCCCGAAAATTGGACAACAGAAGATTAGAAAAACATTGCCTCCTCTGAAGAGCCTCAATTTCTACTGCAACATTCAGATTTGTATAAACAACATAAAAGCATGGATCCATTCTGCCTTTGTATCAACGGTTCAGGCTGCTGCTGGTGGTGTATTGGTGTGGAGGAGATTTTCTTGGAATGTTTTGGCCCCATTGATGGTGTAAATGCCACAGCGTACCTGAGTATTGTTGCTAACCATGTCCATCCCTTTATGACCACAGTTAAATACGCCATGTCACAAAGTCATGCACAGAACAATGAGTTCACCATAACAATAAGAGCACCACTGAGATGTAGTGAAATGGGAGAGTCACATCATTAATGTGCAACCGACAAATCTGCAGTAACTGCATGATGCTATTTTGACAATATGGACCAAAATCTCGAAGGACTTTTTCCAGCACCTTGCTGGAAAAGCAGGTCCGACCCAGTACTACTAAGGTGTACCTAATAAAGTGGCCAGTGGGCGTTATTACTGAGAGTGTGGAATCAGATGTTTAAGTTTTTTAAAAAAAACTTTAATGTTGTTTAATGTGGGTGCTACTGATTCCTTTATAATGATTCTTAGAATGAGTTCAATGAAATTAGTCAAGATAATGAAAGCACTCTGCAATGTTAAAATGAGTCTGATAGTAATATATTGCAGGGGTTTTTTTCCTTTTCCTTTATTCTGATCACTCTCCCTCTTACACTCTGAAGATTTCCCTCTGATTTATATTAATATTTAAAATGCATTTATCTAATTAATTAACCAATTTCCTTTTATTTTCAGGATTCCCGATTATTCCAGCTGCCATTCACGCTGGGGCCCGTATGAAATATGATCATAACATGTAAATGAATTTTGCTTGTATTTATCAGTATTTCGCTCTCTCTCTCTCTCTCTCTTTATACAAAGTGGCAGAAAAAATAATATGCTGAATTTTTGTTTTGCATATTTGTCACACTTCACTGACTGAGTTCAATAAACAAATTTTAATATTACACAAAGCAAACCAGAGTAAATATATTGCCAGACCTGTTAAATCAAGAAATCACTTAAATAGAAACTGTCTGATAGTGAAGCACACTAAAAGATCCAAAAAGGCAATACGATCTAAAGAAATCAAAGAACATATGAGAAACAAAGCAACTTACATGTATCAGACTGGAAATGGTTACCAAGCCATTTTTAAGGCTTTGGCACTCAAGAGAACCCATTGAGAGACACTATACACAAAAGACAAAACTTAGAACAGTGCTAAACCTTCCCAGTAATGGCAATTCATCCAAAATTACTCCAAGAGCACAAGAACAACTCATCCAGAATCCATAAAAGAATTCAGATCAACATTTAAAGAACTGCAGGCCTCAATTTAAAACAGTTAAGATCAGTTTTCATCATTCTGCAATAAGAAGGAGACTGAGCAAAAATGCCAGCTGCTGAGCAAAAAAAACATTTTGGGCTTTTGGGCAAATATTGTGTGGATGGATGAGACAAATGTGTCTTGTTACATCCAGCGTAAAGCATTCCCTTTCCCACATTTATAAACTGCATTTTTTATTTACTCACGTTATCATTGTGTAATCAATTTTTTTTGATGATGATGAATCATATATATGTATATGATTGCAAATATGCAAAGAAATTATAAAAATCAGGTAGAGGCAAATATTTTTTTACAGCACTGCTTTTTAAACATTTGCACTTTTGAATTTTGGTTTTACTTGTGATGTTTTCAGGTGCTGGATAAGCAACTCTAACCTACTCTACATCATCCATGGCCCAATCCATGTCGCCCTGGTGGTGAGTGCTGTACTGATATCCAGTACTATGCAAAGGTCTTTAGCTTCCCCTCATTTCTACATATACAATAAAATAAAATTGTGTAGATTAAAGTAAAGAAATTGGAACAAATGTTTTACTATTACAGGCTGCAAAGCGCCTAAAGATACAATTAAAAAAATACGTTGTTTATATAAAAGTCTCAGCAGCAACCTCATTTTCCCTCTCGTCTGTTCCAACCACTCAGCATTCAGCATCACCAGTATGGTGTACCAATCGCTCTCTCTCTCGCATGAATTAATGTTTCACAATGTTATAGTTGTTAAAACTTCTCAGGTACAAACAAACTTGTCAAAAAATGATTGTCCTTCAAGAAGCCGGGAGAACTAGTCCTCAAGAAAGTTTGGCTCTTTGGACATGGGAGGGGGATATCAAGACTTTTGCTGACTTAAGTAAAATCTTCATATCTGATTGGTTCCACCTGAGAATTTATTTCAAGAGATTCATTCAAATGACGAATGAGTGGTTTTAATCAGGTGCTTGTGTACGAATTGCACCATGAACATTGTCTCCATACAGGTGAACCTCTTCTTCCTGTTGAACATAGTGCGTGTTCTGATCACAAAGCTGAAAGTGACCCACAGGACCGAGTCCAGTGCCTATATGAAGGCTGTGCGTGCCACCCTCATCTTGGTGCCCCTCATGGGTGCTCACTACATCCTTATGCCCCTTCAGCCTGGGGGCAAACTCGCTTCGGCTGTGTACGAGTTCTTCATGAATATCCTCACGCATTTCCAGGTTGGTCCTGATCTGATTTACAGACCTGACTACGACTCTATGAATCTATTCTTTCTACATGTTTCTCGTAACCTAGCCATAAAAAGCATGCTTTCGGTTATTTGTTAGATGACCTGTGATGAAGTTTATTTTATTGCTCGCATACTTAGGCATGTTGTTGTAATCTTATAAAATGATCCCTCAGGCATATGACTCATGATGATAAGGAAATTAAACCTACTCTTTTTTAAATGGAATGGCTTATAGAGGAATTTAATTCACGTTATTGCATATTTCAAAGACAGGGGTTCACATTATAATTATTAACGGATAATTTGCCACATTGTGTCTCTATAAACATAATATGAACTGAAATAATGAAATGTCATAAGCGTCATACTTGAATCTCATCTAATAAGTATGTCAGAGCTTATTAGTCTTCATACTGTAGCTGCACATTTCTGACTCACGGCACCGTTTCTCTTTCTACAGGGCTTCCTAGTTGCCATCATCTTATGTTTTGGAAACGGAGAGGTACAATGTTTGATGTTTGATGAAGTTGAGAATGTTACGCTCCACCTGAGTTAGAACATCTAAAGCATCTCAGAAATGTTTGTGAATACTGTTCTGACAAACTCTCTATATGTCCCCCTCCAGGTGCACTCAGCTATAAGGCGTAAGCTTGCGCAGTACCGGGTCCAATGTCGGCAGCGCCTGGTGACGACTGACTCTCACTCTCACAACTACCAGACCAACTCCTCGATCATCGAGTGCAGTCGGGGGACCCTTAGTCTGGAACATGTGCCACCCCATGTGGACGAGGACAAAGCGTTCATGGCCATGTTCGTCCTGAATGGCCACAGCAATGGTAATCGCAGTTTTAGCGAGGAAGATCATAAACTCAATGTTCTGGAGTCATCAATGATCTGACACTAAAATGGAAAGAGACTTTTTCTTTATTGTTAAGCTCTTTTAAAGAAACACGTCAACCTGAATGTGAACAGTGGTTTAGAAAATGGTGGTTAGTATAGTTTTGTTATACTAACTGGTCCAAAATAATGTCCTTCCTTTCATCGATTTCATACTGTAACACTGTAATAAAGCAACGAGAATGTAAAAAGCAGCCACTGAAAATCCAGAGCTCCTGAGTGAAGTCTAAGGTTTTTCCCTTTTTTTTAACTCGAGCTAAAATGTTAAAGATGCCAGAGCGGTCTGGGAATCCAAGAGTACGTTGACCTTTGGGTGGGAAATTTTTATCTAGTTTTCCTTTCTGTCTGCTACCTATTGTGACTGGCTAATTATAACAGGGGCATTTAACACCCTCCTGAACATGTAAAGCAGTTCAGGTGATTCATGTGGTAATATTTAATAGGGATGGACAAATCAGTAGCACAAAGCTTTTTATTAGTATTTTTCCCCATTCATAAGAAGAGGTAAAGAACAGCAATCTACTATTTGTCTTATTGACTTTCGCAAAACAAGCACTTTTACTTGGTGTTTAGCTATGATTGGTGTCTCAATGGTAGGTTTCTTTCTTGCCATGGGGAAGGCTCGGGTTCAATTCCCTCTCAGTGGCCAAACCCAAGCCACTGGAGAGCAGTGCCGGTCCCAAGCCCAGATACAATGGGAGAGTTGCGTCCAGAAAGCCATCAGGTGTAAAACCTGTGCCAAGTTGGGTGCGGATTGCAAGCCTCGTGCAAAGCGATTTCAGGTAGAATGTATAAATTCCAGCTAGCAAATCTGTTTCTTAGCTAGCTTGCCACTTATTAATTGGCACTTGCTTGCAGTAGTTATAAGCATTTCCTTATTGGTTCTTTTCAGTTTGCCAACTTTGAACAGATTTTATTTACTTCTTAGTCAGACACTGCTTTTAGCTACAGTAAGAAAGCGGAAATGCCTTGTTATAGCATGTTATAGCCTTGATATAGCAGTCTGAATTTATAAATACTATGGCTAAACCGCAAAAGTTAACACCACTGTGATTAGCCCGTATGTATCAAGTGTCTTTTTATAATCTGTCTGCAAATAATGCGAGCACAAATCACAATTCGCGATTTATCGCAAGCTATAGCTATAGCCTTAGCGTGATGTGAGGAAAGAGCTAGAACTCCACTTTTGTAGGATTTTTCTGATAGGAATTGGTTCCAAAGTTTGTTGAAAGAGGATAAAGTTTCCTCACTGTATCTAACTATATCAATATAGTGTGTCTTTTTTTTTTTTTTACACTAGCCAGTTTTTAGCCCAGTCAGCTGGTTTCTGTGCAGCCAGATCATCGGACTTAGCAGCCCATTGGAGCTTTGATTTGTGCTAGTCAATGAATTTTATGATTCGTCCACCTCGCAGATTGCTAGCTCGGTGCGATACAGAGAGATCTCAATGATTGCCTGGGAGTCGGCATATTTAGCAACTTTCTTCTGTATTAATTGTCTGGGAAAAGGGAAAAAGAAATCTTGTGCGTTTCATCAAACCCCAAAAATCAGATTGAAAGGGGAATTCCAGCTGGTTGCCAGTAAATTCACCTACTGATTTTTTTTCTTCTGCAGACTGACACATGGAGAAAACAATTAAGGGAAATTTGTAATTATTTCCTAAATATGTGTATATACATTTGTAAATAGGTGCTCTTTGTGTTTTTGACCCAAGGCCTTCTCTTATTCTTAGCGGAAGGCTTTTTTCCCCTTTATTCTCTAGAATTATATTATGGCGAGTTGTGGAAAAATTTATTATTTGCATATATCTAGCTCATGATTCGATTTTTTTGACTGAAACATTCCTTTTAAATCTCCTGTGTGTGAATAACTGTCATTTCTAAATTTGTGTAAAGGACTGTTGTCGTTGATGTTGTTGTTGTTGTTGTTATTAAGAGCACAATAAATGTTATTGCACTGGACCGATTTTTTTTCAGTTACATTCACTCTTTACAGGGTTTTTTTTTTTTTTTTAAGAAAAGTCACCTGAAGTGTGATGTATTAGGTATGAATTTCTTACTTTTATAGAGGAATATTATACAATTGTTACGCACTAATAATAAATAATATTTATGTAGAAAAATGTGATACATTTGTGAGACCTATTTGCAATCAACAGTGCAAATAAACTTGGTTTTTTTTTCATGTGAAATGTGCCAAGATTTTATGGTTAAAAATTAAGGACAAATTATATATTTAAAAATATCCTTACAGTTATCTTGCTTTTGACTTTCAAAATGAATAAATTACTATACAATGTTCCAATTGGGCACACTGGTACGAGTAAAAAATAAGAATAACAATAATAACTATTAACTGTTACAACAATTAAGTAAACATTTGAATAATTAATTAATTTAATATTGTTAATATTCTGCTTAACTTTTGGTAGAGCACATTTTAAGCCATAATATTGTATTAAAATGCATCAAATGTCACCTAATTGAGCTGTCTCTACCATTTGGTTGAGGTGTGCTTTGCTAGAAAGTGTAAGTTATATTTAATGTAGTAGATACTAACCTATACTAAATGTCACTGTCTTTAAATAGTATACCTTTTCAATTTCGTTGTAGCATAACATGAGAAGTAAAGTTTATAAGATTTTTATGATTTTATTTAAGAGGCCTATTCTGGGCTCTGTTTAAAAATTGGATAGATGTTCAATCGTCAAATTCAAGTTTTAACAATAACGTAAACCCTACAGACTCTTCTTTGTTTGTTTTTTTAATAATGTCCATTGTACAAATGGACAAATGTTAAATGAGCGATGTCGCAAATTATTATTATTAGGGCCCAAACACTATGACATCAACATGAGGAGTCATGGCTATTACGTCGTCATCATCACTCTAATAGTGCTGATGACGTAGTGTGTGTGTGAAGGGCCCTATTGTTCGCCAAGGACCATGACATAAATCCTATGTCGTCGTAATGTGGTACGGGCTCTAATAAGGGGCTCTCCTATTCTGTCTATTCTAAAATTATACCATAATATAATTGTATTGGTATGTCCCCTTTTTAAGTGCCCACTGTGCCCACTGCCTGCATTCAGGTGGCGATGGCGTAGGTGCTTGTTATTTTGTATAATGCTTTTAACAATTGTCATTGTCCCAACACAATAAAAGAAAATTATGGAAATTTATATAAAAAGTGTATGAACCAAAATAATTAGATAGTCCTTTGATTGATGAGCATGCCGAGGTCTATACTCACGGAAAGACTCCCTGAGTTGGCAATAGGCTAAAGAACCCTTGGGAGTAACCAGACTCATGATGGATCCCACCCTCATTTGGGTAATACCGTATAGCAGAAATTGTTCTGCAGACATACACACTTGCACATCTGCACATGAAACCCAGTAAACATTTAAAGTTCTTTGAGCTGAACAACTTTCGCATTGCATATCATGGGTTCTACTCATGAGGAAGTCAAACAGTTATTTTGGGTCACTTGCAAAATGCACCCAATGGAATTTGATATAAATGTTTAGATCATCTCATGCTTGAAGACATTAATGTGGGAAGTAGATGGCACTGAATGTTGGCTTTGCATGAAAACTATGATGTCATACTTGAATTCCTTCCCTGTTTTGTTTGCACTGCTCCATAGACTGCTGGTAAGCCCAGTTCACGCTTTAAAAGGGAGGAGGTCACGTCCGGGTATTTTCTAGAGAAACCTAGAGAAACTTAGAAGAGTCTGAAGAAAAGATAAATAATGAACTTAGGCAATTAATAAATGAATGTATGTTAAATATAGCCTAATATTAATTTGTATATATTTATATTTATTTATTTTATTATTTTTTTTAACTCTGAAATATTTTAGCCTCACATCAGGACAAAGCTGCCCAGTTTTCAATAAAATATCATTAATTATATTTATTTTTATCTTAATAAAAATTATGTTAATGACTAAAATGACTATATTTATGCAGTTCATTAAATGCTTGATTAGAGCCGGAGAACAATAATCTGCACACAGGGCTGCCATCAAGGACAGGAAACAACCTTTCATTTATTCAAACAAGAAACCTTGAAGCTATTCAAAAGCACATAAATAGTTAAATTATACACCTTATCATGTCATTAAAATTTCCATGTTCCATGTTTTGATCTGTGAAGAAACTCTGCAGTAATGATGCCACCGCTGTCATTGCACTGACCAGATTAAAGTTAACATTTCTACTGTATATTTCTATCAAAATGGAAAATAATTTAAAAAACAAACAATTAATATTCATATAAATAAACATTTTAATGGCTTTTAGTACCATGAATGTACTATAGGTACATAACACTCTGTTTACACTTTACATTGCCTCCAAAAGGTAAAAAAATATTTTGAAGAACTCATCCCACCCAACTCTCTACACACCCTGGTCAGGGTGTCAGTCCATCGTGGGGGGTACAAGTGCACACACGCCTGGCCATTTGGAAATGACAATTAGTGTAACTTGCATATCTTTGGACTGTGTGAGGAAACGGGACACTCACCCAAACAGCAGGACTCGAACCCTCGAGCCTGGCGGTGAGAGGCCACAGTTCTAACCACCATGGCACTCTTCTGCCTCTATATAGGAAATACTTTTAAAGTAATTTGCTTTAATCCCAAATAAAGTAGGCAGCGCAATGGTTCAGTGGTTAGTACTGTCGCCTTGCACCTCTATGGTTCGATTCCTGCCTCAGGTTCCTCAACTTTATACCCTGAGCTCCCTTTGATATCCCCCAGACCCCTCACAACCCTACAGGATAAGTATTATAGATAGACATTTTGAAAGGGTTTGGAGCATCATCTGAGTGATTAAAACAAATAGACCTTCTAATTGTAGCACTCGGGGTTTATGTTTTCGACATCAGATTATCTCGTTTTATCCAGACATTTTTTAATTGGACCCTGTTGTAATGATCAGAAAAGGACGAGGTCCCACCGAGATTTGAACTCGGATCGCTGGATTCAAAGTCCAGAGTGCTAACCATTACACCATGGGACCGCCTGAGCTACAGTGGGCATTTTACGGTTATAAAGCTTATAAAGTCTTGCGGATATGGTCTACCAATTGTGTAAAGTGTGTAAAATAATGTTTTATTTTGTGTATTATCCTGTTTTTAAAGAACATGTACAACACTTAAACTGGCCCAAAAACGTAAGTTACACGAACGCCATTTTGAATCAGCGCATAACTGCACGGCCAGGGCTAAATTCCAAATCACCCATAACGCCCTATACTACCTACCTACAGCGGAAGTAAAATAGACTAGTTGTAGTGCACTATACTACGATTTAGGATTTGCATTAAGCAAAGAAGCAAAACGTGCGCTGTTAGAAAGTATATAACACAGGAAATTATTTGACTTAAATCGTTTATTTATCGTTTTATACATATATACAAAAATCTGTGTGAGTACACCTCATTTTTAACTATCAGTATTGTTAAACAAAGACGTATGTTTTGCTAACTACTTTTCCCAGTAGTCAAGCCTAAACCGCTACCTAGTGGACTTGTAAGTGCACTACTCATAGAGTTATATTATTCCAGGTGTAGTGAAGGTTTAAAGGGTGTTTGATAATATTTCGGATTTATCCCTGAGGTGCACACTTACAACTGAAGTAAACTGAAAGAGGTTTGAGTATTGCAGTCAACGTGGCAGATTTATGCAACACACACACACACACACACACCCAACGTTTACGTTTTTAAATGGTGTTGCAATCCTGCACACTGAGAATTATATATATATATATATATATATAAAAGCCAAGGTCTAAGAAAAAAAGACACATCTTATACAGTTTGGTAAAAAAATTAATGGAAAATTCCAACATATAAATATAAATTCATTTAATTTAAACAGCAAATAGCTCTAAAGATCACTGGGTGACACTCGTCATGATAATTTGTCATCGTCTATACCGCTTTACCCTGTATACAGGGTCGCGTGGGTCTGTAGCCTATCCCAGGAGACTTGGGGCACAAAACAGGGTACACCCTGGACGAGGTGGCAATCCATCGCAGGGCACACACACACACACACACACACACACACACACATCACTCATCAACTATTCTGCTTCATTCTGTGTACAGAGTCGAAAGACCTGGTGCACATCCCAGGAGACTTAGGCCATGAGGCAGGGTACAATCTGGACAATCAATCAAAGGCACACACACACACACACACCCACACACCCACCTTTTGGGCAATTTGGGAACACCAAATAATCTAACTAATCTGCACGTCTATGGTCTGTGGGAGGAAACTGGGGTACCCGGAGGAAACCCACCAAACACAGGGCGAACATGCAAACAGACCCAAATCATAACAGGAAAAACACTAGAATAAACAACAATATTTTATAACATGTCAACTAAAAAAAAAACTAGCATCTAAAGACTATCATTCAGATAAAATCGAAATATCAGAACAGAGCTTTTTATTAGCTTTTTCTTTGTAGAATACAGTTTTAAAAACAATTATTATTATTATTATTATTATTATTATTACTTATTACTTATTATTACTATAGAAAGAAGAAGCCAATTAGAGAAATGAGAGCATTAAGACAAACTTACAACCTTGAAACAGAATTTTTTTTTTCTGTCAAGTCAAGAAACTGTACAGCTTTTATGCCACTGATTATGAAATACCTGTAGGCAGTATGACTCACTAGGTGTTTCTCTGAGTCTGGTTTGTGTTTCGGGTCTATAATTAAATGGAAATTTTATTTTTCCATGCACGTAGGTAATAACTCCAAGTATCTGTCCTTTACTGACACTAGAATGAGTTGTACTCCAAGAAGCACAATATCCAGCACAACATCCAGCACTACTTTCACCACCTGCTTATCTGACTATATTTCTTTCAGTTCTATAACATTTTATTTTTTATTAAAAAAAAAACCATAGTCAGATTAGTACTTCCATGTGAACCAGTAGCTGAATTATTTGATATCTCACATGCCTAAGCTTTCCTAACACTCAATTAAATATGTTTTATATTAAGTTTTATGTTAGGTTATGCTATCTTATGATATATTTTATGTTATGTTTCATGATATGACCTAACATAACACATAATACATAATACATAACATTAAAGCACAACATAACACGAAACATAACATAACAACATAGAACATAACACATCATAACATAAAACCTAGAATAAAACATATCATTATAAATAGTACATAAAATATAATATAATATAATATAAAATATAACATAAAACATTACATGTCTCATTTGTCCAGAATCAATGAAATCAGTGTACCAAGAGGTCCAGGTAAGCCTATTAGTGTTTAACCTTTAAGGGAACATGTTTGTGTCTTACCTAGAGAAAAGCCCATTTTCAAGACTGAGCTTCTGTGTGTGAGAACTGTCAGAGAGTCAGTCACTCTTATAGTAGTCTTGTCTATCAAATCTGTATGATAATAAGCAAATACTGTATGTGTACACAGACATATAAGAATGCGACCTTCGAGATTTTGAAGCTTGTGGCCTAAAGAGTGAACAAAATTATGGTTTATTTTTAGAACTGATACATTTCTTTATGCAAAATGTACCCCAATGTGGGCAGGATGGTGATGTAGTGGTTAGCTCTGTCGCCTTGAGAGTGTGGGTTTGATTCCTGTTCGTAGTGTCTACATGTTTTCGTTGTGCTTTTGTGGGTTTCCTTCATGTACTCTTGTTTCCCCCCACAGTCCAAAGACACACAAAGTAGGCCAACTGACATTTCCGAATTGCCTGTAGTGTGTGTATGAGTGTTTGTAGTACCCTGCCTTGTGGATAGGCTCAGGGCCACCAGTGACCGCATACAAGATAAGCGGCATGGGGAACGAGTGAGCGTGGGAGTAAACTCATCTACTTTACATAAATGAACATAATTAACAGATTTATCAAGCCCCTTTATAAATTGATCGAGGTGTGTGAAATTTTCTCACTGATATTACATATGACACATTTTTTTCTGATTTCCTTTTGTCTGCCATGGCACTGAAGATGAATGCCCTGTTTAAAACATACTGTATATGTGACAACAATAATGAATGTTGTGGTAGATTGTTGTCATTCTTTAAACAACGAACAATCAAAATCATGATGCAATTTCAGTGTTATTTCCTACTGTTTCTGGACCTGAAATCATCTTGTAATTTTCAACATATCTTAAAAAACAAAGTGGCATTTACAGTATTATCATGCATTAGAGGTCCAGTGCCTCACTGTTTCAAGGTTATTTTTTATTAATTTTCTTGTTTAAAAATTGCCTTCCATACAACCTGAAACAAATCCTTGCAATATATTTTTTTTTAATTAAAGTTCAACACAGGATAGTGAATGTGAATAGAATATCGTGTTTGTATTTGAGATTGCAATTCACTACAAATCCAGCAGAGCTCTCCAAAACATGTAAAAAAAACCCAAAAAAAAACATTCACACTTTTTTTTGGTGCATTTTGATCAAATATGTTATTATATGTACTGTATGCCTTATTTTGTATGTATTTATTTGCACTATTTTTAAAATAATAAATCCATCCCTGTATACTTTGTGGTGTTTATTTATTCCTTTAGCTTCAGTTAGTGTTTTATACTGGCCTGGATTTGGATGGCAGAAAAGCCTATCCCAGGAACAGCATCTGTAAGGCTGGAATAGGGCCTGGAAAGGACACCAGTGATTCACATGGCTTCACATAGACATTCACACACTTGAGGGTGATTTAGAGTCCCAAATCCAGCAACTGGCATGTTTTGTAGGAGGTGAATGGAAACTTGAAAGAAAACCCAGAAGAAAAAAAAAAACACAGGAAGAAACGTAAAACTCCAAAAAGACAGGAGCCGTAAGGAGACATCAACTTCAACAGCCAACATCTTGTAATAATTTTAGTGCCTTTTCGGTTTTTTGTTCCTAGTCATGAAAGGATGCCATGTTTTTGCATTTATGCGATATTTTCCTTTCAATTGCAATCCCCTTCGCAGGCAGCAGAGGGCTCAATAAACAACGAAAACAGCTCCTTTAATCCCAAACATGCCCACTGAAAGTGCGCTATCAAACATTAACGCTCAATGAACCCATTCTTTTTGAGGATTCATTTCACCCAGACCTTTTCTCTGGCATTTAATTCTGCCAGGAACATTTGTCTAAGTGTAATATCTCTAGAACGACCTTCCCAAAAAACCTACTCTCACAAAACAACCTGCTGGTATTCGTGTATATGTAGGGAACAGATTTGAAACTGCTGATAACAGTGTGAAATATTACTGCTAGTCATGTCTATTTGAATCCAAAGCACTTCTTTTTACACTTAAAGCACACAAGTCTTTGGTCTAAAAATCACCCCCATCAGTAGGCTGTAGGCAAACAAATAAATTAGCCTGGCTGGCAGTTTGGTACAGTGTGCCGACTGTCTGCCCAGAATCCCAGCACTGTCCGAGTGAACGCAGTGCAAACAGAAAAGCTTTGCCGGTTCCAGTGTGGCTTCAGTTCTGGCAAGTCCGACATTTCCAACATATTCCAGCCTCATGCACCATAGTGTCCAGTTTAACTTAGCAATTTTCCACTCTGTCAATTAGGGTCACTTCACATGCCATAGCCTGCCACCCAAGCATCATCCATGTGTCTCTATAAAAATATATAAAACACAACAGGCCACATTTTCTGTAAATAACGCTAAGTTTAGATAATCCAAAATGTGCTTTTAACTGTTTAGAAATGTAGTCGGTATCGCTTTCACAGAAAATGCCTACGATAAAGTCTTACTGCCTTTAGCTATCATAGCTAACATTTTCCTTACTGTGAAATAGAATCCAATATCAGTTTATAATATCAGACTAAACTCTGATAAAACTCAGTGATACAACAGGTTTCCACCACACAGGATATTTCTTATAACCCGTTATTTGTTTATAGGTTCTGTTTTACAAGTACCGCGGATCCAAAAGTTCCAGGGTTGAAGTCAGAACTGATCCATCTCCTCATACCTGGATGAAATCATTCCAAAAATCCAGGGGGTAGAATTGGACCTGATTCATCTCCTGCCACCATGACAGAGTCAATCCAAAAGTTGAGTGGGTGGAGTCAGACCTGATCCACCTCCTCCTACCTATAGGGAGTCACTTAAAAAAAAATCCAGGGGAAGGATTCAGACCTGATCCATCTCCTCATACCTGGATGAAATCAATCCAAAAGTCCAGGAGGTGGAGTCAGACCTGATCCACTTCCTCTCACCTATACAGAGTCACTTGAAAAATCCAGAGGATGAGCCAAAAGTCCAGGTGGTGGAGTTGGACCAGATCCCGCTCCTCCTACCTGGACAGAGTCAATTAAAAAATCCAGGGGAGAGGACTCAGATCTGATTCAGCTTCTCCTACCTGGATGGAATAAATCTAAAAATCCAAGTGATGGAGTTGGACCTGGTCCAGCACCTCCTCCTTTGAGGGGTGTTATCCAAAAGACCAAGGGGTGTGGAGAAAATTCAGTAAGTTTCAGTCTGAAGAAGTGTGTTATTAAGTGTGTTTTTCCATGTTGGAGAGTGCCTAGTGGATAAGGGTTATGGTTAGGGTAAGGGCTAGGGTTACAGACGGAGTTGGATTAGGTCCAGCCCCACCCCTTGGATTTTTGTTGCTGCTAAATATCTGCCTAAAATATTTTCCCCTTCATGAATCCCTCATACTCTCCGTCTCCCAGCTGAAGTAAAAGGAGCACACTCTTCGTTAGTTATCTGGAAAAAAAACTACCTTTGACAAACATTACAGCAGCTCTAGATTTCTGGTAACGTAAAATGTTTGTTGATTGCAGAATTTTATCACAGTTCACATGCAAGCTTTGTATATTACCCAAATATCATACATGTAAAGGTGTAGTCATTTGCATCATATGCAAAATTACCCCACACATATTTCATTTTGGCTTAATTTACTGTTTTCTATTGGTTGATATAATGCATGAGCCTGGGCCCAAGCCAAGCTGTTCAGCTCTACCTTTTTTCCTTAGAAAAGAAGCTGATGAAGAGGTCCTATACCCAATTATTGTGTACTTTAGCTGAATCTGTAGGTATAAGGGGAAGGAAGACGTTGTCAGTTGTCTTTGTTTTTCATTACCATAACATAGGGTGTTAAAAAGTCACAAACAACTCCTTTAAAAAGCTTCTGAGAGAATCATATAGTCTGCTTTATTCATCAAATAGCGGCTGTGAATACCGCACTGTTTACAAGCCACACTAACAATCAGACAGATATAATTTACAAAATGAAGAAATGGCATGGAACATAAAGATAACATTGAGACGAATGAGGGTTACAGAGAGGACAATCTGACTGTCATCCACCTCTTACATAAGAGACAGACAGGCACAAAAACAGAGAGAGAGAGAGTGAGAGAGAGAGAGAGGCGCACAATGTCCAGTTCGAAGAGGAGCCGATTCAGGATCGGCCAGTGTGACATAAATAGCGTGGCACGGACAAACGTCTGCTCTTCAGGATGTGAGACTGAGAGAAGCTGCCAAAGACATAGCGTTCATCACCAAATCTTTCTTAAAAATAACCCGGACCCATATTGCATCATTGATCCTCACGTTTCACAGAGATTTAAAGAAACCTGGATAGAAAACGAAAGACAGGGTGTGGTACATCGTGTCATTCAGTCTCTTCATGGGATGTTTTCTAGGGCAGTGAGCTGAGAAATGGTGTAATTTTCTAAGTATAGTCCTGGCAGAAGGCACTGATTCTCCAGCCTGCCAGCTTGAAACTTGGCTAGTGTTTCATAATGGTAAGTTATAATAAGGACAATAAAATTCCACACCTCATGTGATCATGTTTATTATGATGCTGTACTGATGTGTCGCACAGAAATATCCTGTTGTCTAACATTTTGCCTATTACAAGAAAAAAAATCTGAAATTCTGAAATGTTGCTTAAACCGTCCCGGGACTGTTCGAGTCAAACCGGGACGTGTGATGATATTTCTTGTGAATGAGGACATACTGAGAAAACTTTCTACCTTGATAGTATCCAAGCACTAGCGATATGTATAATTTAAAAGTAACCCAGAACTTGAAGAATGTTTTTTATATCTATCTAACGCTGCTAGATTCCATTAATGTGTGAGGGTGAATCAAAAATTATCCGGTTATATTAAAACTTCCGTTCAAGGCTATTGTCTCCCCTGTCACTGTTGTGCAGTGTGCACGTGTTACATCAGTTCATTTGTAACTGCGATGCGAGCAAAAATGGATGCCTTACTTGTGATTCGCATGAAAGCAGAGCAGCATGCAGGTATGCAGGCTTTTTTTCCCCTGGTCTGAGGATGAACCTGGTGCGGAAACAACTCACAGAAGAGCACAAACAGTGTTTGGATATAAATGAACAAAATTTGGACCGATACTTTAAGGAAAGTAAAACTTTTTTTTAAAGAATCATTACAGGTGATGAGACATGGATTCATCACTACAAGCCTGAGAGTAAACAGCAGAGGAAAATTGATGCTTACAGTTTTCTGGAATTCTCAAGGGCCAGTATTGGAACATTATCAGGAAAAAGGTTCAGCAATCAACATTGCTTGTTTCAGGGAGACGCTTATTGAAAAGCTGAAGCCTAAACTTCAGATTAAACACAGAGGAGCGGTATCCGAGTGAATCGTGATCTCGCATGACAATGCACATCTGCACACTTCTGCCCCACACTGTCAACATTCTGCCAAAACGTGGTTTTGAGGTGTTAAGGAATTCTCTCGCAAGTCCTGATCTCGCTCCATCAAACTTTCACCTGTTTGGTCCCCTGAAAGCAGACGTACAAGGACGCAGATTCACTTCTGATGAAGAAGTGAAGACAGCAGTGCATTCTTGGCTTACAGCTCATTTTTAATGAGGGAATACGAAAGACAGATAGACAAAGTCTATTGAGAAGCAAGGTGATTATATCCGAAAATTCTACAGCCACATTGTGGATCATTTTGACTCACCTTTGTAGACGCTAAACTAGCTAACAAGCCAATTTAATAATCTTTAATTATCTAGCTAGCTAATATGCAAACCTGGAGTTGTTGTGGTATGACTGGAGATTTTTGTCTGTTGGTAGATACAGTACAGTATGTTGTGTATAAAAAGCAAATAAAGAGTTTTATGTATGTGTACACGGTTTGCAGTCACACAAAATAAGCGCAACAGTTGCTGCACAGCATGGTGATTATTAGAAAACATTAGCTAAGCTACAAAACCTAGCTAGCTAACTTAAATAATATTTTGTTTTGATTTGTCATAAGTAAACAATGAAATAAGAATATTAAGAAATAAGAATAAGAATATACCTGACCAAATCAGGTTAGATACATATTTAACAAGCTAATTTAGTAGCAGTTAGCTTGCAAACCAAATATTCAGACATTTTTTAAAAAATACTGAAAGGATTTAAAAAAATGTAAACAGAGTAGTAAAATTAGATTGAATAAAATTGATTAAACACAATTTGTGTACTGTTCTATATGAGCTGATATGAGTGCTTGCTAAATTAAATTAAGTTTGTGATTAGCATGTTGGTAATTGTTATGTTGTTAATATGTTGTGAGGGTTGGCTAAGTAGCATTACACTAAAGCTTATTATTTTTCTATAATAGCACAAACCAATGTGTTTTATTCCTCCTACACAACATCAGTTTGCCAATTGCAATTTGCATTTACTATAGTATGACATCTTGAGCTTTTTTTTATTTTTTTTAATCTCCGTTTATGGTTACATTTCATGGAGACTGGAAAACAGATGGTCCTGTTAGCGATAAGCCAGAAAGTGATGAAACAGGGAAAGTTAAAAAAAATAGTATGCTGGAATATGTTAAGAAACACAATTTACTGAATTCTTCAATAAAAGCAGTCTGTTCTTATAGAATTGAGTAAATTATGTCTTTTGACTTGTTCCAGCTTTCCAGAAAGCCAGGGTCAGAGGATCAGAAGTATTACAAGCATCCCTGTTAAGGGTTTGAGGGTCCAACAGCGGCGGCTTGGCAGAGACTGGAATTTGAAATTTCAACCCTCAAATCAATAAGCCCAAAACCTCAACTGCTGAGCCATCCCTGCACATGCAGCTAAAATTAAACAAAAGTAATGACTTGTGTCCACTTTGTGCGCTTCTGTCCCAGCCTGACCTCAGCCTTAGCGAGGAAAGCATTCAGCAGAGCCCACGTCACCAACAACCCGGTAGTGGTATGCGCAAAAATGTGCTCACCTTCCAGACACAGGCGCATAGTGATCGCAGGCAAGAATTAGCTGGGGTAATTTAGGCCAGAGAGTGTGTCCCATGCTTTATTAACGGCATTGACCTTTCGTTTCTGTGTCCATGAACCTGCGGCTGACTTGGCTACGTACCAAACGAAGCAGCACGCTCAGGGCGCACTACATTTATAGATATCGCACCACGATAGCTCTGCTAAGTGCTGGAATCTGACTACAGGAGTTTGTTTAAAGCTTTAATGCTTGCTGAGATCTCAGCTGTCAACGAAACCATCAAGCAAATCCCACAAAATAATATGTGCATTGTATTGTCCTTTATGAATCATTGTCCTTTTAAACGCATCACTTGATCAAAGTTGCTCTTGTGCGTCTCATGTAATCTAGTTCTTAGCAGAGAATGTAGACCAAGGGATTTTCCTTTGGAAATCCCATTTTGAAGAACACTTCATGCCTGCAAGAAGCACTTATCTTCATATCTACTAACAATCGTAGTACAAAGATGCTCGAAAGGTTGGTGATCCGGGAATAGTATGTGCTTTAGTTTTTACGAGCCGCCCTCGTAGGCTTTGTTTTAAGAAGCTTAAAGGATGTTACTTCAAAGAATTGTTTTATAGCTGTCCAAGATGTTACCGCTGTAGTCTCAGATTATTGTTCCCTCCTACCAGGATTTGCAGTTTCCGGATGTTTTATCCGATCCACCTTAAGGATGCACACGGTGCGGGATGCTTTTCTGCTCACCGTGTTTGTATAGAGTGGTAAAGCGTTCCAGTCTCCTTTGAGCTCTCATATCAACAAAGGATTTCTGACTGCAGAACTGGGTGTTTTTTTCCCTCCATTCCTTAGACACGCCATTCCTTATGCATGCAAATCTCAAATACCTCAACCAGCACATCTTGCACCAATAACCACAGCCACTGAGATGGCATTCCTTACGCATTCTGATGATGTTTGACATGGCATTACAACCTAAACGACATCCTCATCTCACTACACACACTCGGATGGCATCTCTTCCTTCCACACATCATCATGAAAGACCAGATGAAAGGCTTCCAGCCGGACATGACTTTTAATAAACCAGTAGCATTTCATGCAGATTTCAACAAAGTCTCAGAATTATCCAGTCACTGAACTAGGAACAAAGCTAGATGTAAGGCACAACGTAAAAACGAATGCAGATCTAATTGCAGGACAATAAAACATATATATAAGAGGTAGATAGAAATTTGAGGCCTGCTTTGAATTTTCCAGCTCACTACCTGTGTTCATTTTATTTCATAGCAGAATCTGTTTAGGTATGCTTTTGTAAAAGCTCTAATAACCAGACTATGCACATAATCAGCCAAATTCCTTCTTTTTCATGGAGCTTGCAGAAAGATTTGGCTAGCGATCTGGTTACGATCCGTCCCCTGAAAAGTATTCACAATGTTTCGGACGCACAAAATTATACGTTCATGTTCTGGCTGCATGGTTCGAATCTTAATTTATCATTAGGTTAAAGCTGACTTGCAGAGGGGAAAAAAAGGCAGCTCTTATACTGCACAGTCATGGATTTGCGTACACTCTCCCTTCCTGTCCCTCACACACTCTTTCCCTTCCGTCTCCTCCTCTGTCACTCCGTCTCTCTCGTGCCTTTTCCCAACCCAACATTCCAGCTCAAATGCTTGCACCTTGACCCCTTTGCGCACTATTTGTGAGGAGTGCTTCTGGCCGACGTGCTGTCTTTGCTTATCGTTACCATGAGGCCCGTGCAGGGTGTGTGTGTGTGTGCGTGTGTGTGTATATGTGCGTGAGTGAAAGAGAGAGATTGAGAGAAAGAGAGAGAGAGAGAAACCATTTTGTTAGTGACGTTATGAAACACACAGCATTGATCAGGAGCTGCAGAGTGATGAGACCCCATCCCGTGCCTCCCCTTCCTCCTCACTTTGCTCATGGTTCACTCCTTCCTTCATTCCTTCGTTCTCTTTGCCCTCATTTTCTTTTTCTTTGTCTGGCTGTTGCATTTTGTTTTTCTCCATGTCCTGTTCACCCATCTGTCATGACATCATTTTCTTCCTACTTTTTTTTTTCATAGTTCTCAGAGTCACTGAAGTAAGATGACATTTTTAAGGTGTGGTCATAAATGTACAACAAAAGAACCAATGCTTTATACAATAATAAACTTCAATCTTGGAAAAAGGCATGACATGAGTATGTCAATAGATTCACCATTTCACAAAAAAAGAGAATAGACTTGTTTATTTAATGAACTGCTGCAAATTGCACAGCTCACGGTTATAACTTTAAAATCCTCAGACAATAACGTCATGACTCATTATTGTAATTAGTTTGAGGCTGCGAAATATTAACCTTTGGTCTCAGTATACAAATGCGTGGCTATGCCTTATTAATAAAATGCCACTATGTCACCTCAGAGGCTCTGTAGCTCCCTAATCTAATCATGTGCACTAATTATACACTAATAACGCCTGTTTTGTTTCAGTCTCCAATCACCTTTGAACTATTCCTTTATGCATTGTTAAGGAAATAACCTGAATATGAAGGCTTCTCTCAGATTCAAAAGATAATATGTTAAAAATAGATAATTTTTTTTCATTCATTCATCCTCTTTACTGCTTATCCTGATAAGAAGGAGACTTTGGTCATGAGGCGGGATACACCCTGGATAGGGTACCAGTCCATTGCACAGTCCATTGCCCAGTCCATAGGGTACCAGTCCAAGATCCAATGCATACAAACTACAGGCAATTTTGGAAATGCCAGTTAGACTAACCAGCATGTCTTTGGACTGTGGGAAGAAATTGGAGTACCCAGAGGAAACCCACCAAGCACAAGAAGAACATGCAAACTCCATGCACACAAACCTGATGTGGGAATTGAACCTGGACCCTGGAGGTGCAAGGCGACTGTGCTAATCACTACGCCACCCTGGAGCTCCAAATAAATAAAAACGACCAAAAAAATATCATGATAAGTTTCCCATGAGATGCGTTCTGGCTCACCATGGTTGTAATGAATGATTATTTTCCACTCTTACTTAGTATCCTGGCTGTTCAGTCTTCTTTCCACTGTTCTGGTGTTTGTTCTGTACATCAATTGAAGCTCTTGTCCTGTATGCACAGTATGAAGCTTGACAAACAAACAAAGACTATGCTTAGGGCGCATTTACTGCTTTCATTCATTCATTCATTCATCCTTAGTAACTGTCTGGTCATGGTTGTGGTGTTTTAAATTATTTTGTTTGAATTTTCAAGACACAGAACCAATTAAATTTGTTAGAAAATATCACCGGTACTTAGTAAGATATTAATTGCAGGAGCTTGTGATTTTTTTTTTTATGTCACACCAATGTCAAGTTTAATACTGACAGATGGAGAGTAAAACAGACATTAAAACATGATTTTTAATCATCGGTTTGTAATCATGCACACAGCATGGTCAAATAATCTCATCACCTCCCACTCTCCTTTCTTTCCCTCCTCTATCTCGCACTCGCTTCCGTTCTCCAATCCATCTTCTATTATCAATAATTTATGATCTTAAAATCCTTTAAAAATCTTTAAAAAGCTGTTTTTGCTAGTAATTGCACGAGAATCATGTTTTTTTTAACCTCCGCTTGTGGGTACGTCCTTCAAAAGGCCTGTATCCCACATCCGTGAGAAGTGTGTTGTATTCGCAATATTTTTCTACAAGTGGATTTCCAGATGAACTCTAAAAAAGAACAAACATCCCAGGAATGTACATCTGAGAATAACCCTATTATGAGAGTTTTTTTTTTTTTTTTGGATTTGCCTACACTCAAGTGAATAGCTTATAGAAACTATAGTGTTCTTGTACTCGTTTTAAGTTTTTTTTTCTTTTTTCATGCCTCAGATGTTGAGATTGCTTTAAGCTAAATTTTAATATAAACTTATAAATTATTTATTATTATTTGCAATACATTTATATATTTATTTTTTATGTCTTTAGAAAAAAAATTAAAATGAAAAATTCATTATTTTCTTGTAATAAAACTTTTATTGTAATAGGTTCTAATGACATTTCTTAATAATGTATGTTCAGATATTAATATTAATAATGCTGTGGGTGAACTAACTAGGGGTAACATCTCAAAAATGTAAAAAAAAAAAAAAAAAAGTTAACCCTTGCTGAAGTGTTGCTTATGACAACAATTCATCAACATTTCGGATCCATAATTTACAAGCTAAATAAAACCTACAAAATCAAAAGTATTTCTGCTTGTAAAAGAGAAATAAAATTTTATTATCATGTGTTTTATGTTTATGTTACGAATCTACTTAACACCGTTTCCTGAAACGTTCTTGTCTGTGGGTCATTTGTTACATTTAAGTTCAACATAAACTCAACCCTGTTAGTGGAGCACGTTTACCCTGAACGAAACATTTCCAATATTCGAGATAAGCAAATTTTCTCAAGATCACAAGAAGACGGAAAGTTCTTCCTTTTTTTTTCTTTTTTCTTTTTATTGCTATTATTAATTTAGCTGATTGCTTCACTTTGAACGTACAACCTTGTTCCACAAATTATAGATATGACTTTTATGCAAATGATTCAAATGTCCTTAATGTCTTTCTGCCATTATTCTAGATGCTAATTAAACATAATTTCATCTAATTATTAAGTCTATGCTAAACAACTCATTCAAGCTGTTACTCATTTAGGAGCAAAAATGCAGAAACGGTGCTGAGATGGGTTAACAAGGATTAATGAATGTGTTATTAAATTTATAGTTTAAAAAAATAAAGTTTATTAGCTTTATATTGCATATTATTGCTATATTTAGTAGTCTCCGTCTTTGAGAAGCTTATAAATTCTTTCATTAGCCTACTTTTCTGCACATTAGATTATATCTGGGTTCTGGCAGTCCCATTTATCAGATTTGTAGCACTTAGCTCTTTCCAATTAAACTGGAGTCTTTTGTTGTACAGGTCGATGTCACCTGCATGGAACGTCCTTTCTTTTCTTTTTTTTTTTACTCAAAATTTAATTTACTCTACATTCCTTACACGGAAAATGTTACAATCAACTCAACAGACCCTTGAGGCTTGGAATAATCAAAGCATTCAAAAGCATGCAACCCTCTCTCAAAAGCTCTTAACCCCTGTTACATGTTTTTTTTTTAAATCATTTCTAATTTCCCCCACAGTGATACAAAGATACACAACTCATTTTCGTGTGTCATTTGAGTTCAGCCCGTGTTTTTATTACAATATTTTGTTTTCTCCTTTTCTTCAGGAAACCTGTATGTGGTTTGACCTTTCCTCCCTGTATTCTCGCTTCTACACTGATTCCACCTCATCCGTTGTCATAGTGACAGCTTCCTATTTATATGTGGTTGAATTCGTGAAGGCGGTGGCCTCCGCTGCTCTCTTGGGCTGCACTCTGTGCCCTCTGTGTGACTTTTCTTGCGGTATCTTCGGTCAACGTTTATGGCCCAACTACTCAAAGATGTAATTGTTATGATATACATGTGGTGGCCTGGGAAAACCATTCACATGGTCATTTTGTATGGTATATTTTCTGAAGATGACAAGCTGGAGTTCTGAGTTCTAACAGCCTGCAAAATGTGAAAAGGGAAAATATTGGATTTTAATATTTAATTCAAATTCTACTCAAAAAAGCCCTACTTTTAGGTTTATAATGTAGTGAACTTATGGATAAAGCCAAAAAAAAAAAAAAGTGGAGAATTTTTAAGAATTATATGCTCAGTACTGTTAATCCTAAAGAGAAATTGTTACGTTACAGCAGCCAGTTCACCAATTATGTAATATACAAGCAACAAAACAAAACAAAAAAATATATAATAATATTGTGCAATATCATTTAACAATTTAATCTGAAATATTGTTTAGCAAAATTATACGTAACATCATATAACAATATCAGGGGCAATATTACTCGTCATTACTGCTACATAAATTCTATATCCGAATCTGGTTTCTGCTACTCTGTTGCTACCTTGTTTGGTTGTTGCATTCGACTTTTGTCTATCCTATGTCTAGTTTGTGGATTATTTATTTTTTTATTTTTTTATTTTTCACTTCATTGTGTGCATTTTTTTATATCTTAACTTATAAATGTTGCAAAAAATAAGAATAGACAGTTTTTTATGCATGTGTACATGATGATTGTATGTACAGGTGGGAATTAAGTAAGGAGCACCAGCAATTTGAAATATTAACAAAAGAGAGAAAGAAAAGACGTGATCAGATCAGTAGCCATGGTGTTATTTGCAATTTTATGTTGTGTCAGAAATATTATTTAATTTGACAATATTGTTGGAGTATCTCTTAAAACACAGAGCATTTTAGCCATTTTTTGCATTACTATGTTAAAATAAACAAAAATGGGGCTCAGGATTGTGCAGTAGAGAGTGACATATCCTTTTTTTCATCATAACATAGGCAATACTGAATTCTATTTCATTTTAACCAACTATACGAACATGACTAAGAAAAAAAATGCAAAAAAAGGGTCACATATGCAAAGAATTAGCACAGATATATAAGATCATGTGATTTAAGGCTGTTTTCAGTTGTTTCTGTAACCAAAAACGAATAATATGCACGTTTTGCTCTACATTTGTTCTACATTTTTGCGACATCATTGACATATTTGTGAAGCAGTAAGATTGACATGTTTTAAAAGTAACTACATGGTTCTACATGACAAATCAGAAAAACCTCTTGAGTTTTAAGGGATTTATTAATGGAATGTAATTGGATTACATTGCATGTTAACACAATTCTGCAAAACAGAAGTTTATTTTTATTTTATTTTTTATCCTTTTTTTGGTTTTGTAGAATGAACAAGATTGTTTACACTTATTCTGTAGATTTTACTTTGTAGTTTTAACATTTTATTCTATACGGTACCCGAATTGTAACTCCATGGGTGTTTTAGTTTTATCTCCTGAAAAGTATTGAAAAATCACCTCCTAGAAAAGAGCTTTAAGTAACTCCGCTCTAGAGTGTTTTCGAAGGTCGCGCATTTATACGCTCAAACATAGTTGAAATAAACTCACAGAGAGGCCAGAACTTGCTGTGTATAAAAGAAAATACTGCAAGGTCTCACTTTATTAGCATCATCCACATCATTCTGTATCTGATTTAAAACCACTTGATGTAAAAGAAACTCCATATTCATAGAGTATATTCACCCTTCCACTGGTGAAAGCACTGGTGATTAATGTACTTACTTCTTTTCTCATATACATATTCCTTTAATTTCCTTTTTATTGTGTCATTTCAAAGTTTTCTAAGCTTTGTCTAATGTCATCTGTATATAATGTGTAAATGTTGTTCTCTGTATTTATGATGATGTGATGGTGCAGGAGCATCACAGGCATTTTGACAGCTTGGATGTCATTGCAATTAATTAGGATTATGTCCATTTTGTCCAAATCAGATATAGCTAGCAAGGTTTAGATCACCTTTTGCCAAACAGACTGTTTTTCTTTTTTTTTTTAAATGAAAATAATATATATGTAATTTGAACTTTTCTTTAAAACCAGTACTCTACCGGACTCTTGGACCTGACTGGAGTGTCGACTGACTTGTGTGACGTGGGCATACTCCAACCAGTAGGCAACAGCTCAACAAACTGGATTACCAACAAACAGAGAAGTATACCTGCTTCCCTGAAGTAGTCCTGAGACATCAGTACTGCTAACACGTCAAATGTTAACGCAAGTTGGCCTTGCTTACCACAAAGCCCAGTATTGTCAAGCTTCTGTAGCAGCAGAACTCAAAGCATGTTGAAAAGCAAGAAGGTCACACTATTCCTGCCTTAATTTTTCCATTCAATCTCATTCATCCTCACTCAACCTCATTGATTTTACTTTGATAAAAAGCACCAAATTGGAAGCATGCGGTGCGATGCGATGAATAGCAAAGAATAAGCATGTTACGTCAAAGAAGGAGATGGGTGTTTAGAAGGATCTCTATTTGTTAATGACAATCGGCTGAATTGACACTTCCTGATTGTCAGAACAAAAAGAGCGGTGCAGAAGCTTTAGTGAGACAAACCGCACCAATGTAAACCATCTGGGCGTTGTTTTAGCCATGGGAATTGGTTGAGCATGTTGTGGTTGATTTGTCTACTCTTTCTGTTCACGGCTGAACTTCTGATGAATTTTACCAACAGTGGAGCTTGGGTTTACAGATCCTGTTTTGTTACGGATAGTTGATGAAATATACAACCAATGGGTGGGTGGGAATGATGCCAAGGCATAACCACAGGTCATAGCAGAATCTAGAATTACACAAAATAAAGTCCTATTACATCTTGATTTGAACAAATAGGATGCAAAATGGTGCTGCCTTATACAGTGGGGTAATAAAGTATTTAGTCAGCCACCAATTGTGGAAGTTCTCCCACTTAAAAAGATGAGAGAGGCCTGTAATTTTCATCACAGGTAGACCTCAACTATGAGAGACAAAATAATAATTAAAAAAAAATCCAGAAAAACACATCGTAGGATTTTTAAAGAACTTTTTTGCAAATTATGGTGGAAAATAAGTATTTGGTCAATAACAAAATTTCATCTCAATACTTTGGTATATACCCTTTGT
>JAOVVB010000018.1:17480773-17490951 GCA_028570985.1 Heterobranchus longifilis | reverse complement strand
TGTAAATGGTCATGAAAATAAAGAAAACACATTGAATGAGTGAAGGTGTGTCCAAACTTTTGGCCTGTACTGTATATCTATATGATATGATATGATAATATCTAATATTTAATATTGTCTAATAAATTAATGTCCAATTCCCTATCACCCACATGATAACTACTGTACATTGGCATAAATACTGTGACATGTCGGGACATTTTGGTGTAAAGAATTGGTTTACCCTGAATACAGGGTAAAGCGGCATAGAAGATAAGTGAGTGAGAATTGGTTTACGTATTTATACTAAATTCTATAGGTTGTGACAAAGACACACTGATAACCTACTGCATATTCATAGCACAAACATGAAGACGGTCTTGTGAAAACTCTGTTAATGTTGCAACAATCTCCAATTACAACTCATTTACATCACTGGCATTTGGCATACGCCCTTAGCCACTTTCATTGACTGCCTTTACCAATTACATTTTTCAATTTACATCTCATTATGCATCTGAGCGGTTGAGGGTTAAGGGCCTTGCTCAAGAGCCCAATAGTGGCAACTTGGTGGTACTGGGGTTTGAAACGGGGACCTTCTGAACCGTAGTCCAATTCCATAACCACTGATCTACCCCTGCCTCAGCCAAATCCATGCACCATCCAATCTTTCACATTGAATGAATTTTCCAACAATGAATTCCCTAAGTGCTGTTAGTTACACCATTAACTGGTCAATGCCGTCGATAAGACAAATGTCCTTATGAAGCCCTTTTTGCATCTTTCTTCAATCATGTCCTCACTTGGCTTTTTGAACATTTGGAAAAAAAAATGTATCAGCTCCATGTCAAGGGAGACAACACTCTGTCCTCACTGGTTTTTACTGTGTTTCTGCCAAGCTGTACAAGTTCTTACTGAGTTCACACAATTTTTTGCAGACATAGTTGGAAAATGTCTCAGTGTGACAGGGGTAACACACCGAGCACTCAAGGGAAAGAAAAAACTACAAGAAGAAATTGGTAAGGAAACGAATATTTATAGCTGCTATAACTAAATACTTAACTCACTTCTTGGCTTTTCTACATCATTAAATGTAAATATAAATGGTGAAATGTATAAACTTTTACAGGTATAATCCATTAATTAAAAAAAAAATGTCTCTTACAGTAAAATGCTGTGGTTGAAGAGGAGTGAAATATTTCAGGACATACTCTAATAGAAAAATAATACATTTCCAGGTGAAGACTGATTGCGTTATTGATTATTTTCCCATAACAGCACACCCTAATGTGTTTTATTCCATGTATGAGGTCAGCACCTTAATTTAACAAGCTAATAGTTAACAACTTTCCTTTTTTTAAACCCTAACTGCCACAGTGAGTAGCTTCTCATTTCTTAAACAACCACGTCAAAAGACTGAATCTGGTTGTGGCAAAGATGTTACTCTGTTTCAGAAGAGTAAGAAAACAGGCAGATGAACTGATGCACCCATCATGCCTAGTCCTTGAGTCATGATCTGGGGTTGCTTCACTTGTTAAGTCTAGGCTCAGCAACGTTATCCGCCCAAAAGAACTGAGGTCAACTGACTACCTGAATATACTGAATGAGCAGTTTTTTTCATCAATGGATTTTCTAATCAATCTAAACCTTAAAAAATGCATTCACATTAATTGTGTTTTTATCACAACAGTTTGTACAGAGGACACAACACTGGGGAATTTGCTGTGTACATGATGGGTTTTAGCCTTCAGTTACTTTTTATACTCAGAGTTATTATTATGCTAGCTAGCAAAGTTTAACAATGGTCCAGTACATTTTGGACATTGTGCCAAATTGGACAGCCCTTCAGCCATCTTTAAATCTTCCTTGCCAATATTGGCCTAATGTCAGCCATTCTGTTGGGTGAAGCTTGTATGCCAACACTGGGTCGGTCATTCTGTCCGTTGGTCAATGCCCAGATTTTCGGCCACCTATACTGTCCATATTATTGATGTGCCCCCAGCGCTGGCTTTTAATTGGATGCTAATATTGGGCCAACATAATTTTGTGTGTTGTGCCAGCATTGGCCCATTGTTGGAAAAATGTGCCGGTGAGTTGGAATTAAAAATGTGCTCCTATAGCAGTGGTGGCCCAGCATTGTATAGAAAAGGTCAGGATAGGGAACAGGAATAGACAATCTGTTTTCACCCTGGGTATTGCTTCCCCATATTCATGGATGACATTCATTTACCACCAGAAAATAAAATTAAAAGTTTATACTGTTCTTTAAACTGAAAGGGCTTTTGTATTTGATTAAAAATGATGAATGAATTACAGTATGATTTTTATCATCTGCAGTTTTGTTGCAACTCCAAACTGGGGTCGATCTGTGGGCTGCTATTTTTGAAAAATTCCCAAGTAAAACTTTATTCTAAGATGTGAAGTAGACTTCTGTTACATTTTAGCAATAAGACAGGCAGCATGGTGGCTTCGTGGTTAGCAATGTCGCCAATGTCCGGGTTCGATTCCCTCCTTGGAGTCTGTGTGCATGGAGTTTGCATCTTCTCCCCGTGCTTGGTGGGTTTCCTCCAGGTACTCCAAAGGTTAGGTTGATTGGCGTTTCCCAGATTGCCCGTTTTGTGTGTGTGTGTGTCTCTCTCAGTGGTTAAGGCATTTGACTGCAGTGCGGAAGGTCCCAGGTTTAAGCCCTACCACCGCCCACCGTTGAGCTCTTGTGCAAGGCTCTTAATTCTCAATTGCTCAGATGTATAATGAGATAAAAATGTAAGTTGCTCTGGATGAGGGTGTCTTCCAAATGCCGTAATGTAAATGTTTGTGTGTCCAGGGCGCACCCCTCCTTGTGCCCCAAATCTCCTGGGATAGGCTCCAGGCCCCTCGCGACATTGTACACATGATAAAGCAGTATAGACAATGAGAGAGGGATGATGAGTGACAGGCTGGGACCTGTTCCAGCACGACAGTGTGCCCGTGCACAAATCCAGATCCAGGGTCTACCATATGATCTATCAACCAAGGATAGAGTAGAAGAACTTGAGTGTCCAGCACATCGCCCTGACTGAACTCGACTCCACTGAACACTTTTGGGATGAACTGCAATTGGAACCTCCTAGACACCCTAGCATCAGTTCCTGACCTCACTAATGCTCTTGTAGCTGACCTGAACAAACACAAACCCGAACTTCGATGCTCAAAATATAATGGAACGCCCTCCCAGAAGAGAACAGTGAAGCCGAGATGGGAATCTAATATTCAACAAGGACCTATGTCGTGATGATCAAGAGTCCGCGTACTTTTGGTCACATAGTGTATTTCCCATCTAAAGACGTCCCTGGCTGAAAAAAAAACAAAAACATTCGGTCTAGGACGCATCGTCCGAAGTCACATGACCACTGGCTTCGGGATAGTTGTTTATTCTGGGCCAGGGTTCATCGTCTGTTTGTCTGTTTTGATCAGTTTCATTTGGATGCCAAGTCAAACATCAAACACCGTCGGTCTGGTCAGTATGGGGTGAAAGACATGAAGAATAACCCCACCACCTGCCGCTGAGATCTGCTGGGATCGAGCAAAGTTTTAAGTACACACAGTTGTTTAACATGCGATGCTGAATGTAAATACAGTTTAGCCATAGAGAGTAACGTAATTCTTTCGCAACACCGTTAATATCTTACACAAGTAGCGTAGGGAGATAAACACTGATCACTGGTTCATTTTTGTTTCTGGCAATTTTGATTCTTTTTACGTTAGGAGATCACAAACCCAGCTTTTGGCTTCCGGACTGTTTGGCCACCTGACATTTACATCCATTTAGTCCTTTAAGTCTTGGAAGTGTTGAGATGAGTGTAAAGTACTCAAGTTAAACGCTGATTAAATCTGTCTTTCCCTCTGAATTTGCGACCTCGGTGTGTGCGCGTGTGTTTTGCCCAGCGTAGTCAGCCAGTGCATATGAATAGGAGCAGTGTGCCAGTAGACGCAGCGTGTTTTCATAAGCTCTTTGAGAGTGTGTTCAGCATGACCACGCATGAAATAGATGTTTCTGTTCATTACTATTAAAAGGACAGGAGGGAGGGCCCAAAGTGGTTGTGGATCTGTGTGTGTATCTGTGTGTGTTGTGGGGTGGCCAGCTGTATGTGTGTGTTTTAGGATGGGTGTAGCTGAGTGGCTAAGCCATGCGAGCAATATTTTAGCCCTTTTTCAAATAATCCTCGTGTGCAGGACGTCACTGCGGCTCTTGGCCCGGAGCGGTGCGGAGCCCAGACAGTTTACAGAGTGAAGAGTGTGTTTGATCTGTGCCGTTTTCAGACACTTCTCCATTATGACTTTTTATAAGAGTTACAGCGCTAATAAATCACTTTTACTTAAACGCCGAAGGTGAGAACATGTTAATGTCTTACACAGGACTTGTTTGACTTACTGGTTTGAAATAACATGTGGATTGAATTTATTCATTTATTTGGTTGTTTGTTTATGTGTTTTAGTCTGTTGGGTTTGTACTTACTCGATTTACTCACTCATTTAACCTGTAATGCACTTCTGTCACAATTACCATTCGCCATGTCCCGATGAGACTAAGACGAATAAAGACCGACATCATTTAAATCCTATGGATTTGTCCTGTTAGTTTTGATTACTTTATATTTAAATATAAACATTAAATGACAAATGTTTTTCTGACCATTTAAAGCCTAAGTTGAAAATTGAAATTTGTTTCAATTTAATTATCGTAAATGGATTCGCGCAGTCTGTCTGCAATACCTTCGCTCCCCACTAACACATTTTGTGAAACACTGTGCTAGCATGTACTAATGAGGAGTTTAGTGCACAGGGTTGGTTGTACCAGATCGTCTCTGACCCTCCTGTACAGGCGCTCCAGTAGTGACAAGTCAAAAGTCTCCATGTCAAAACTAAGCAATGAATTTGGCAAAAATTCCACAGACTCGTCTATTATACACCACTTACGAAGTCCACAAACTACCTGCTGGACTCCATTTAAAAAATTTTGAACATTTTCTAAACCTTTTTTTATTTTTATTTTTTAATAACGAGCAACGAGCCGTACCAAACTTCCTGATTAACTTCCTGATGAACTTGATATGTTTTCCTTTGATCTCAAGACCAGATCAGTTTGGGATCAGATAAAGGAAATAAAGCAAAGGGCTTGCTTATTTAATAATTTCTTTAATACTTTTGCTTATTTGTCTGTTTTTTATCTGATGGATTGATTTGATACTCTATTACTCCCTATGTAAGTTTGTTTCACAGAGTGGGCAAGAAAAGCTTCTGCAATTGATTCAAGTGAGTCTAAGTGTTCTAAAAAAAATAAATAAAAAAAAACACTTTAAATTACCTACATACATAAATAAAATACATAAATAAATAAATAAAGTTTGCAAACCGAAAAAAAAAATTACAACTACCCAAGGATGAATATTGGACATTTTTGTAAATCTTATTTTTTCCCCATGCATATTCGGTTTGCTTACTTTAGATTGTATAAGTTATTAATGTTCCTTTACTTTTTCTGTGTGTTTGTGTTTGTGTGTGTGTGTGTGTGTGTGTTCAGGCGCAGTATGAAGCGGAAGGCCAGTTTCACTTGTCCCTTTAACGGCAGCTGTACCATCACCAAAGATAACCGCAGACATTGCCAAGCCTGTCGCCTCAAGCGCTGCGTCGACATTGGCATGATGAAGGAGTGTGAGTCTTGTTGTCTTGTTTTAATGCACTTACAGTAGTGTTTAATAGGTCGGTCTGAAACTACCTTCAAACATTAGGAATAACACTCAGCTTTTACTGTTAAAAAAAACAACAACAAAAAAACCCAGCAAAAAAAAAAATCTTCTTTTTGACTCCCAGTTTTCCAAAAGATCACAGTCATATTAATGAGAAATCCAGCAAGGAAACAGTGAAGCTATTGGTGAAGATTGCTGTGCACAAGCCCTTCATTAGGAAGACACACAAAACCCATAAGCGCCGGTCTACAGAGCCGAAATGAGTCATCCTTCATCATCTTTCACTTATTCTCAACAAGTAGGCGAGTCTGTGTGCATTACCTCGTCCCTGTGGAGCGAAATGTCATCTCAGATCAGTCCAAAGTCCTCCCGAATTTTCAACTTTATCCACAGCCTTTCGGTATTTGTGGGCGTGGTCTCTTCCAGGAAGATCCCACCCACATTCACAGTGCACAAAGGCTCACTGAGTGGTGTGATGAGGATGAAAATGATGCAAGTTTGGATGTAGGACCTTGACACTTAACAGATCTCAAACTGCTGAACACCCATGGCAAGATTTTAGACCTTGTTGTGAGTCCTTGTTCTTCATCATCATCATCATCATACTAGCTGAAAGAATATCTTTTGAAAGAATGGCTTTTATGGCTTTTAGTACCATTCCTGAAATGTCCTTATTATAATATAAATATTGCTTGTCTTTAATCTTCCACATCAGTGTATCTTAGAGTTGCGTGATGATGATGATGTCATGAAATCCAAATATATCTTATTATTTGTTCAGGAGTTAACGATTAATCAGTGGGTTCATTCATGGGCGTTTGGCATAAGGTCAGATACAAGTCAGAGTACCTTGTCTTCCCACACACACACACACACACACACACACACACGACTCCACTTCACGTCTGATGGATCTTCTGTTTAAACATAGTGTCTAAAAAGGACAGCACTGGTACGAACCTCAAACAAAACAGTGTCGTAAAAATAGAAAGCGAGAGAGACAGAAAGAGAGAGTGGGTGCAAAAAAATGTCCAACAACGCCCTTTTTTCCTCCGGCGTAGTTACACAATACGGCGCCCCATATTTTCCCTGGCTGGCAGAAGGAGAGCAGCATGGCCGCCGTAGCTCACACACACAGTCCCGTGGGCCCGAATCCCGAATCGAGCCTAAACCCCGCCTCTCACTGATCCAGCACTGATCCACTCAGAGCACAAAAGGGCCTCTTTGTTTCACAATGGCAGCCGTTCCAGGACAGAGGGTCAAAGTTCAAAGCTGTGGAAGTGCAGAAGTGCAGAAGATCATGCAGCTGGAGGTGTAGAAGAGGAAATGTCGCTGTGAATCCTCCAGCTGCGGTCAGATTTTTGGAAAAAGGATGAGACAGATATTGCGATTTAATTCATCGTAATGGTTTGATTCCCAGACAACTAATAACCTGAATCATTTATATAAGAAGTCAACCAATGGGGACACGCCTAAATTAAAATAAACTGCCCGAAGCTAGTCTAAATTAAACTAATAACAGGAACTTTTAATGTTTTCTTTTATGTCATTAGGTATAAATAAATGGATTAAATAACTGTAAAAGATAAACAATATTTATGTAAAACTTTTCGAAAGGAGAATTGGTATAAACCCTGCACATGTTCATAGGGATTTTAAACAGTGTACTGAGGTTTGGTTACATATAAACAGTTGAGCTGGACTCTGCAATTGGAACAAATTCATTTGACTTGGTGAAAATTGTTGCGTGTAAACTCCCTGGTTTAAAAAACACTGCGGCAACCAAAAATATCCAGCTAAGAGCAGTGCTGTGGTCAGCAACCGAAACTGATGAAGGGCTTCAGGACGTGCATGGAACAAGATGAACTACAGTCTCTAACTGTACACCTAAAACATGGAGCAACAACAAAGGAAGGAGGAATAAAGCAGCAGTAAGGCTACACAGTGTTTAAAAACCCAAGCAGTGAAGTCTATGAAGAACCTGAAATTACAAGGATCTGTGTGATGTTTTTTCCGCCATTGAATAAGTCAAATCTCTCATCTGAGCTCAAAAAGTGCATCTGTCCATCCAACCAACCAACCAACCAACCCTGTGTTCACTTATTCATCCATCCAACAAGGCATCCAAGAAACCACTTGTCTATCCATCCATTCAGGTAACTCGCCATACATCCATAAATTCATACATCCAACAAACCAACCATCCATCATTCCATTCATCCAATCATCCAACCAATCAACCTTTAACCAAGCATCCATCCATCTATCCATCCCCTTATCCATCAGTCCATCCAGCCAGCCAGCCAGCCAACCAACCAACCAACCATCCATCTAATATAATTAATAACTTTTACACTAAAGCATTACTGAAATTTGCTGAGGACTAATTCAGGAAGGCACAAGATCCTAAAAAAATCAGGACCAAAATAAAAACAGTACAGTTAAAACATAGAGCTACAAGGTAGAAGTAATAAAGCAGCAGTAAGGATACACAGTGTTTAAAAACCGTTGAAAGGGAGCCTCCGAGTGGCGCAGTGGTAAAGCGCTCGCCCTATCATCCGGAGATCGCTGGTTCGAACCCCGGGTGATGCTGTTAACCTCTCACAGCCGGAGGCCTAGAGAGCTGATTGACCGAGCTCTCTCAGGGGGGAGGGATGAGAGGTACTCAGTGCTCCCACATTAGGGATGGCTCTACACGCCAATCAGGGGAGGGAGCGGATAGCGCTGTTCCTCCGAGTGTGTTAATGGTCGGTGACGCCACGTGGATCGGAGGAAACACGTGGGTCAGTCTGCGCCCTCCCGACTGATTGGCAGTAGCCTCCAGTGTCGGGGTGGAATTGGACACCGCTAAATTAGGGGAGAAAATCTGAAAAATTCGGAACAGGGGGATAAATTTTTTTTTTTTAAACGTTGAAAGGAAATTTATGGTGAGCTTTAGATGATCAGTTTCTGTGTGTTTTGCCGAAAAAAAATATTACTTTAACCTTAAAAGATAAGAGGTAATGAAATGAAATGTATTTATTGATTCATTCATATATTCATCCAACCAATCAACTATCCATCTATCCATCCATCCATCCATTTAATCAGCCAACCATCAATCCAGCAAGGAAATCTGTGAAGAACTTGTAATTAAAAGGTTCTGTGTAATGGTTTTGGCCAAATACCACTGAATATGTCAAATTTCTCCTTTGACCATCCATCCATCCATTTGTTGATTCATTCAACCAACCAACCATCCATTTATTCCTCATCCATCCATCCATCCATCCAAACAAACAACCTTATATCTAGTCATCCACCCATCTAATATTTTAGAAGACATTTTACACCCAATTAGTTATTAAACCGTATTAAAGTCAGTCGTCTTAGACTTTATTGAGGGTCTCTATATCTTAGTGGTACAGGCTCTAAGAATCAGAACCATCAAAGTTCTTGATGTATAGTACTCGTACCAGAGCACTGTTGAATTATTGATTCTATTTGGTTAGAAAGAGTTCATTCATTTCCAGCAGCAGCTCTGAGAGTTTCTTCAAGGAGACATTTGATGAAAGGTGTCCACCAGGTTTCCATCTCAGAGTTGATTGTTTTCCTTTACTAACATGCTCCCAAGGGTTTTTATTTTTTACTTCCATTATATCCTACATAAGAAATATCTAAATATGTATTTAATCAGTCTCTATTTGGTCTCCAGTGCTTGTTAAACTGTAGTCTCTAAAATTCTTCGTCATCATTCCGGAGATTTACAGCTTCAGCTGTCCGGATAGCGACAGCAGAGCACATTATTCTCACGTCAACACATAAACGATGAGTAAGGAACAGTCTGCTCCGGCATTAGCTTTTCACGAGCAATGCATGTTTGTTTACCTGTGGTTTTAGATAGGTTTTTTATTGACCACACACTGTTAGCACCTGTGTGCCAGATTGTTCCAGACTGTCAAGTTCTGCTCAGCCAAAACAAACTCACCCGAGATAACCCGAAGCAACATGCGCTCCTTCTATCCTAATAACAGCACACTGTCCAGCATCAGCGAGCGGATACGGGAAGTCTGTGCGTTGACCGATCGAACCATTAATACACAACACAGCGAGTGGGTTAGAATGAATCACAGAACAAGTTTGTAACTGACATGTTTATGACCAATGCAATGTCGGGTTAGTGTTTAGAAAACAGCCTGGTTTTGAAAACACTGGAATCATATTCATTTGTTTTATCCGTTTTTTTTTTTTTTTGGGGGGGGGTGTAGTTGCCTGATCGTTGGAATTTGAATGTAAACCACAGTTGAATGGAAAATAATGGCTTCCATGTGTTTAGACTTGACATCAGACCCACGTCATATATATATTTGAGAGAAAAAGTCCCTTTTTTATGGCCTCGTTTAGCAGAGCTTTAAAAGGACTTCCTCATGTATTTAAAGGCATATATTAACACTACAAAAAAATATCAGTTATCGTGCTGCTTATACTAATAAT
>JAOVVB010000018.1:17461498-17473078 GCA_028570985.1 Heterobranchus longifilis | reverse complement strand
AGACTTAACCTTTCAACATTCAAGGCTATTCTAAGAGTGTCGCTGTTCATCATGGTCATGTGGTGTTGATATTCGGTGTTGATCGATGAGTCCATTAGGATGATGATGTACGTTGGACGTGAGGTGAATGCTGCTCTTAACCCCGCGTGGCGCTGAGCTCATCCACGCATTCATTTCACTTGAATTAAACGTCTGAATGATGCACAGCGTCATGCGCGGACTGGCCAAGCGCTCCTTTATGGTTATTATACGCGAGTGACGTCATTCTGGCAAGGTGTGTGTGTGTGTGTGTGTCATGTGTGGGTGCGGTGCATGTAGGTCAGTGTGACTCAGAGCTCTGCAGGTTAATGGAGAATCTGCGCTGTTCGCTCCGACCTCATTCGTTCACATGAGAGTCGTGAGAGACGAGCGACGTCTGTCTGTAGATCTGATTAAACGACTCGCTTCTGATGCTCCACTCGTCTCTCCCTGGTGCCCGCGCACGTGTTCTATTCCTCCAGAAAGTCGCTAAAGCGAGCGCTGGATAAATCCTGCGGCCGAGGTGAAGACCAGATGGACGTGAACGTACTCTGTTTCTGTTTCTTCGGGCTTCTCTCCAGTCGCGCGCATGACGATTCAGTGTATTAACTCATTCACGTATACCCCTCTCTCTCTTTCTCTCTCTCTCTCCGTCTTTATCTGTCTTTCATTCTGCTTCTGTTCCTATCTATCTGTTACTGTCTCTTTCTCTCTCTCTCTCTCTCTCTCTCTCTCTCATATGTCTCACTGTCACTCTTTCTGTCTCTCTCCCTTCCTCTCACCTTTTCCCATTTATTTTTTCTCTCTCTGCCATTTTGTCTCTGATTTCTCTTTTCCTTTTTTCCCCTTTATCACCTTTTCTTTCTCTCTCTCTCTCTCTTACTGTCACTCTTTCTGTTTCTGTCCCCCTCTCTCACCTTTTTCTTGTTCATTTTCTGATGTCCATGACTGTTTCACTGTCCTTCTGTCTTTGTCTTTCTCTCTGTCTCTCTGCCAATTTGTCTCTGATCACCCTCTCTGTCTCGGTCTGACTCTTTCTCTCTTTCTGCCACTTTGACTTTCTCTCTGTCTTTTACTTTCTGTACCCCAGGTCACCTTTTCACTTTCTTTTTTTTTCCCCCCATTCTCTCTCTCTCTCTCCATCTGTCTTTACTCACCTTTTGCTTATTAATTTTATGTTTCTTTGTGTGACGTTTATCTGTCTCTCTCTGTCTCTCTTTGTCTCTCTCTCTCTCTCTCTCAGGGATCTGACTGCAGAAGATCAGATCGCCCTGCTGAAGTCCAGCGCCATCGAGATCATTATGTTGCGCTCCAACCAGTCCTTCAGTCTGGACGACATGAGCTGGAGCTGCGGAGGACCCGACTTTAAATACTGCGTCAACGACGTGACTAAGGGTGAGAGGAACCCGACGTACCCCGCACAGTCCCGGGATAGTGACCACCTTTAGTTCCAAACATTTCGCAAGCACTCGGATATAAACCATAAACCCTGACACGCGTTACTGCGGGCTTCGTGCCACTCGCTGCTGATGACGTCATTAACAGCTTCCCTGTGTTATATAACCGTTTTTATTAATGGAGAATGACATAATGTTTAAGAAATGTTGTTGTCACTAAGTCGTGTGTGTGTGTGTGTGTGTGTGTGCGCGCGCGCACTGCAGCTGGTCACACTCTGGAGCTGCTGGAGCCGCTAGTGAAGTTTCAGGTTGGGATGAAAAAACTCAACATGCAGGAAGAGGAACACGTGCTGCTAATGGCCATCTGTCTCCTCTCTCCAGGTGTGTGTGTGTGTGTGTGAGAGAGAGAGAGAGAGAGAGAGAGAGAGAGAGACTGTGGGGGAGTGGTGGTTTCCACACAACCTCATCATCAAACCTGGTGCTTTTGATGTGGAGTTTGTGAAAGGTTTCTGTCTCTCACTTTCTCTCTCTCTCTCTCTCTCGTCACTTCTTACTCTCGTTATTCTATCACTTTGTCATTTACTGTTTGCTGTTCTTTCATTCTTTATTTAATAAACAGATCAAACATTTTTTTCTTTTTTTGCTGTTTCCCACACTCCTATCTGTCTATCTATCTATCTGCATATCTGTCATTCCAACACTTATCTATCTAATCCTCAATTACTGTTCATCTCTCCCTCTCTCCCTCCGCTCAGATCGTCCCGGCGTGCAGGATCACGTTCGGATCGAGGCGATGCAGGAGCGTTTGTGCGATACGCTGCAGGCGTACATCCGCGTGCACCACCCGGGCGGCCGGCTGCTCTACGCCAAGATGATCCAGAAGCTGGCCGACCTGCGCAGCCTGAACGAGGAGCACTCCAAGCAGTACCGCTCGCTCTCCTTTCAGCCTGAGCACAGCATGCAGCTCACCCCGCTGGTGCTGGAAGTGTTTGGCAGCGAGGTGTCATAGCAGAGGAGGAGGCATGCTCGCATACATACACACACTCATCACACATCACAGGATGATTAACCAACCCTTACCGCCTTTTCCCCAAAGGAAGCCTGGCCCTTATATACCTGATAGATAGACTGTAACCTTCACCTCTTCATCATCTGTCCATCCTCCGATGCCTGGGCTTCTGGATTTATGAATTTAAGACACCTGAATATGCTGTGGATTTCTGCAGCACTTGAATAACCAGATTATATTCACAAACACAGTACCGAATTAAACATCATAACATCAGGCAGATATCCTGACCCTTAGACATCCAGAACAGATGAACATCCTGTTCCTCTCCAAAAGATTGCCTTTTCTCATTGGACATCACTGCTAGATTCCTGCCATTTTTTTTTTTACAGTGAAGACAGCTTGATTGATGTGACTGTCGCATCCCTTTTACCATCATCGTCATAACATTGTTCCATGTTCACATTATCGTGATGACAGACAGGAATAGATACACAGATTTACATCTATTAACCATGCTGGCACTTGTTATACACTTGTGTTCCATATTGTTGATTTACTCTTTGTTAACAGCAAAGGCATCCAAATATATGAAATATCAACATGGCCAGCCAACTTACAATAATGTCATGATTTAAAAAAAAAACTTGGTTAAGATGTGTGTATGTGCAGAGAGAGGTGTGATGGTCAGTTTCAGTTTGGGAGCGGTGAGAAGAAAGAAACAAGTAAAGGAGGTTGGATTGATGGAGGGATATGCTACGGTTGGAATCCCCTGTTCACAAGACAAAAGGGAATTTCACAAAACAAGAATGTATGTATAATGCTATATAAATATAAATGATACGTATAAGCTGATATATATATATATATATATATATATATATATATATACATTTGAGAGAACGAAACATGGCAGAGTTGTATAATGTCGAGGATTTGAAGGCCCCTCCTCAGTTGTGTGTGTATGTAAGACAAATGTTCACACACATCAGAAAGTGCTGAGAAGTCTGTGAGGAGTCCTTGTATTTTTGTGATGTGTGTACAGTATCTGAGAATATTGATGGACCACAAGGGGGTGTGTACACGCTCTGACTGAGGGTTTAGTGCAGGGAAGGGATTTAGTCGTTTTTGGACCTGTGAAGTTTTTAGACTGACATACGCAAACACAACGTCATGTTACGTGGATAGTGATTATCCAAGAATCTTTGTTCGGCTGGTTAGGTTGCTGCTTAGACAGCTAGAGCTAGATAGTACCGGCTGTTGCCTCAGGGAAGCGTTTGTCTGATGATGCTGTGTTACTTGTGTACTTGGTGTTTATGGTGTGTGTGGCGTAAGCTTACAATCAGAAGACATAGATTGTTTTTGAAGCTCAAGGCATCACTGTGATTTCTAATCATACTAAATAACAGCATAAGTAAGCTAAAAGTGAAACTTTTTGAAATAATGATTACTACAAGATTTTAATTCCTAAACTTATCTGTTAAAGACTTCTCTTCTGAAATGGTTTGCATGCTCGCACAAGCCATTAGAGATCATTAAATTGAGTCATCTGTGTTGAAACATTAAGTGATTAATATCAGTCTAAAGTTTATTTTTTCAGGGCAAAGTAAATAATTACAGAAGGTAGCAATGTACAGTAGTTAAACAATGTATAGTGATGTTCTTAACAGCTGGGCAGAGTTCTAAAACTTTTTATATGACATATAAAATCCAGCCTCATACCTTTTTGACACATTGCTATCATTTTCAGCACCAGCCACATAAGCGAGGTTTAGGATGTTACTTTTCAACATCACTACATATCAGTGCATACTCACCCCTCTGCAGGCCTGGATCACCCCCTTGTGGACAAACTTTGTAAATACCACTTGCTAAGTCTGTACATAGTTAGAGATTAATGTAGGCAAAATACTAAGAGAATTCAATTTTGATGGCAAGATGCTCTGGAGATCCAGCACTATATGCAATTAGGAGATGGACTCTTATGTTGTATTCAACTAGAATGGGCAGAGGGGGCAAAGCTGCTCAACTTACTGAGTTGTGTCAGTGTGCGCTGAAGAACATGGTCAGATTTGGGTTTGACCAGAATGGCTTTTTACAAGCTGATGTTTCTTTAAACGTTTGGCACTAAGGAAGCAAATAAGAAACATAAGTATTTGCATTTTTACAGTCAATGAATTCTTAATATTGATATTTAAACACCTGTGAATTCATAGCATACTTTGAAAATATCAGAATTTATTTGTTTTGAATTCACCCATTTGAATTCATTAAAATGTGAATTTTCTTGATTTGCAGTTTCAAAAGCTGAATTTGAATGTTTTTCTTTTCAATGTTCACAAATTCAGATCCAAAAATTCAAGTTTCAGAATTAAAAAGAAAAAGAAAAAAACAAAAACAAAACATTGAGGTTGCTCAAATTTGATTCAGATGCAAAAATTCAAGTCAAGCCACTTCCTTGGAACACATGACTGACAGGCTGTTCTCTGACAGGACAGAAGTCGGATCGATTGCGTTCAGGCTTGATTGCCTCTACTGTCCGTGAAATTTTTCAACTTGATTTTTTGGATCTGAATTTGACCAATTGAATTTGAGCAACCTGAGTTTATTTCTATGAAATTCTGAAACTTGAATTTTTGGATCTGAATTTGTGAACATTGAAAACAATATATTGAAATTCAGCTTTTGAAACAAAACAGAGATATTAGGTAATTCATGGATGGAACCTTTATTTACCTGGCCAATCTAGTCCCTAATGAAGGGCCAGCATCAGATGATGCTCTCTTATTACTTGTGCAATGATAGGACATCTGATGTGTAATAATAATGACTGAACATTCCCAGTGGTGGTTGTGCTGATCATTCCAACTGGCTAAGTCTCGTGCACAATCTACACAAACATTTAGTGTCTCAGCAGCTCTGTATGTCCTCAGCAGGAAGTGCCCTCTCTGTCCATTCCAAGCTTATGGATGTACATCTTTTCTCTTTCTCTCTTACTAAAGTCTATCGATAAGCTTTTGACAATTATACAGTATATCCATCATATTTTCATTTTGGTGAAAATATGTTTTTTTTTTTCTCTATTTTCTTTTGTTTCTTTTCAAGATTGTCAATTTTAATGTGTGTCAGAGTTCGCTGTGTAGCTAGCGCTTGGCTTGCTGCGCTGGGCCGTCGCTTTAACGAAGCAGAGATGCTGGACTCCTGGAGCCTTTTCCAAGCTCCACGCCCCCTGTTCCCTTTATTTCAAGTGAGTGGATATGGAATAGCCCTTTTTAAAGATGTGGCTTCACTTTGTGTGGACAGGGAGGGGACACTGGCACTCATTCTCCTTCCTTTTTGTAATATGTTTTCGGGCTGCAGCTGCAGTCTGAGGGGAAGGAACACCGTGGAGCAAAAATGTTTTCATTGTCAAAGGAAAGGCAGTCTCTGAAAACTGACACAGGATTCAGCCAGTGGAACAGCATGGGCGTGCCTCTTCATCCACCACCCAACCATCTAACCGCCTCTACTTCTGCAGTGGCCAATGACAGCAGGATTACTCTTCATATAGCTTTAACTCGGCAGCCAATCAGGCTCTGCTTTCAGACAACTGTGGTGCACCAAGGGCTGATGGGAGCTGTGGAAATGGACGTGTCACTTTACTGTGAAAAAGACAATGCAGGAATTGGCTCCTTTGTCCTGTTTGGATTGGACCTCCAGAAGACTTTGTGGAATCTGTATAGAAGAAGTTAGGAGATCACAGGCCGACGCGCTCTACCAACCCGCTCTCATTCCCAACGCTTCACACATGGACGCTTTGTCAAGACCCCTTGGTGTCACTATTGAACGCACTGGGTAGCCCTGCTTGTCAAAATATGACACTCACGGTCGCAGTTTTAACACTAGAATTGCCATCGGTCATTTTGACCGCCAGATTTCAAACTCTATAATCTCTCATGATAAATACCCAATTGAGAGATTAATGCATTTATTGTGTTAGAATATCTGTTTAAAAAAATTAAATAACACCAAAATGTACATTTTAACAAGTTTAATTATACATTTCAGTAGTTTTACATTTCTCAATATTCATATCATCGCATATAGCCTAGTAAACTGGAATTATTTCATATTATACAATCAAGTATTATTCTGTAGAGAAATCCAAATCCGAAACAGCACTCAAGACCACTAGTGACCTTTCTCTGACAGAGACAATGATGGTTGCTAAGCAACCAAGATGCATCATCAACTGCACAAAAGATTAACAATAGAATACCACAAAAGTCTGTTCGGTCAATATGACTTTGTCATGACATTTGGTTTTGGTTTCACACAGGACATGAACAGCAGTCTCCTGGGTCAAAGTCCTCTGTTTGTCGGACCCAACCACCGCCCCACCCCCGCACTAAAGGCTAATTTATGCTCAGCTTTAGATACGTAGACGGAGCCTTCTGTCCGTACTCTGCATTCATTTCGTCCGCATTTCTGCACGTTCTCTGAAAGCTTACGAGTACAGACTAAACGGAACAGTACTACCGGAAATCGTGGGGGTAGTGTAGCAACACGACCATAGAACATGAGGAAGGAAAAAAATGGCGGAATGGAATGCAGATGTATTTAATACATGATTTAATAGATATAGAAATGTTTTTTATATCAATGTATTTAATGGGCTCACAGACAACCACTGTCTACAACGCTGCCTCCGCCTTTCCCTCTTTCTTAAGGGATACATTATTATTACTTCCTCCAGTGTCCTGTTTGTTGTCAGAAACTTTTTGACTCTCTGTTGCCCTCTGGTGGATGTACTGATTCTATTTTCGTACGTAAAGGGAGCAGAAATGAGCCTTTGAACAGACCTTTTCCACTCTTAATACAATTACATGACATCAGGAGCAGTTGCTCTGAGTGTCTAATATTGCAGCGGATGGGTTTAGGTTGGAGTTAGTTGAAAGCCCGGTGCGTCTCATGCAGACGCTAAAGGACGCCTTGTGCATCAGATGGCGTGGTCCGTGACAAAGCGTCGGTATTTGAAGAGTTGGGAATGAGAGCGGTCTGGCTCTACAGGCAGAGTGTGTGCAGCGACTGACAACATGTCGCCTCCTCAACCCAAAGTGTGACATTACCTTTGTCACTATGTCAGCTCTTGGAATTTTAGATTTAAAAAAAATCATTGTTTGTTAACAAATAGTTGTTGAAATACGTTAAAAAAAGTGGACTTTTTGTTTCTGTTTGAAAAGGAATGCAGGGCCGCGTGATGGGGTGAGAGGGTGCTCAGTCTGAATGCTACTGACAGTTATGTCACAGACAGTATGTTGGATAATTCCCATCATTATTGGTTACATTTTGGGTTGTACATGGAGGTTGTTATGCCTGAAAGACTATAGTTTCACTAATGGCTAACATGAGTATTGTACCTGATGCCTGAGACCATTAGTGCTGAAATGACCCCAAACAAGGCTCTCCACCCTCTCCACCCAGGTCAGCAGCTCCACCTCAGTAGCCTTACTTACAGAAACCTCACTCAGCTGGAAACATTTAACAGATACCTCGATATTCGACAGGATAACTTTTCACAATAGCCTTTAAGGGAACCAAACATATACTCGCGCACACACACACACACACACCACAACTCTCTCCTCAGAAACCTCTGCAGTGTTTTGACGTTGGTCCATCAACTAGTTGTAAAGAAGAAGGTTGTCCGGTAGAATCTCTTTAAACTGGAATCTATTTCCAGTAGACCAGTCAGAGTGGATCCCAATGTTTCGTAATGTTAACTCTGCTTTCCTCAGCCGATCCTCATTCTGTGTTTTTTGTCTCTAGAAACAGATGACGTGCCGCTAAGCTTTGGCGCTGCGTTTAACCAAACATACTACCTCTCCATACATATGTATATTTGTTGCAGCATGATTGTGTTTATGACAAAGCATCCTTTTTTAACACTAATTTAGAAGTTGTTTTTTGTGTATATGTACAGTCAATTCCTTTTTTTGTTTAATTTCAATGTTCAAATGCTGGATGATTTAAAAAAAAAAATTTTTTTACCTCAATTCTCAATAGCCTACAAATCGTAAAGTCAGTAAATCAGAGTCCTCTTTAGTGGGTAAATACACAAACCTACGTTCACATAGCGGCTGAAAGTCTTTTACACGTCACACAGATCTGACATGTTGTAATCATTTTGAGCAGCAAAAAGCATCGACTATTGTACGCTTTGTCTTTACAAAACACTACAATTTGTATACAGATGAAATATATCAGATAATACGAGTTAATTAGTGAGCTTTAAAGGCTAGCTTTTTTCTTCCTTTATGCTAAGCTAAGCTAACTGTTACTTCATTAGAGTGGTATCACTTTTCTCAGCTAACTCTCAGCTGAATAAGCATATATCCCAAAATGTATTTATTTAAATAGCAAAGCTATTCAAACAACAAAACAATTGAAGTAGTAGTAGTAGTACCAGTCAGCAGGGGCATGTCCAGGGAGTGGCCCTGGATGGCATGGACCATTCCAAACTATGATTGGCTATCTGCCCGGTCAGAAGCGGGACTTTAGGCTTATTTATTCGAATTTTGTAATTAAGGACTTAAAGTATGGACGCTTTTATATTAAATTGATATGGCGCCACTGTTGTGTTATGTTTGGTAGGTCTATATATTTAAAATTATAAATTTAAACACAGGAATGTGAAACGAGGATACTGTAATGATAGTACTGTAAGAGACCCTGGGAGCGCCTGCGATCTTGGCTGTAGTGGGCTCCAATTTAAAAGCTAGAGTGAAGATATTAGTATCATATGAAACTAGATAATCAAATGCATCCATCGGTATCAACCATGCTATCTTGGAATGGGGGGCTAAATAACGCTCCAAAGTTATGCTAAATTTCTGAGCAATTTCCAGAACAGAAGTGCTCGCCATCCAATTGCTAAAGATGTAATTCTTACAGAAATCTCAGAATGTCAAAAGTTTTTTAAACCAAATCACAGCATGGATTTTTCTATGGTGTTCCTCAAGGTCTTGGTGTCTTAATGTGGTATTTTGGGAGGGATTTATGACCATTTTTATCAATTCTTGAATGGTCAAAAATGGTTAAATGGTGCACCAAATCTGTGTAACAAATGGCATCAACCCCAAAAATAGCTGCAACAACTTATGAGACACAATAGAACATGAGAATTGCCATCATATACTTAAATCATAATGTTCTAAACCCTTATATGCAATATTCAATAATGACATTGTATAACGCAGTAATGATATTCCTTGCAATAAATAATAAAAACAGATAAAGTGTACTCAGTTCTGCCTTTTGCTCTTTCAGCATCCTGTTAAAATACAACAAACTGCTTGTTGAATAAAAAAAATAAAGTTATTAATTATTTCTAACATTCTTTTATTGAACTGAACACAAAAGGCACCTTAAAAACGAATATTTACAATTTCTACTAATACTTTCTTTTAACTAACTCAAGAAATCCCTGAGTGTTTTTTGCCATATGTCGCAGTCTTTCGCGATGTGTTTATTGTGCAAGTTCATATTGTGATGACGCTAAAAGCCTAGTATGCAGCCCTAATAGGCACCTAACCAAAACACAATGTTTATTACAGATTTATGAGTAGAAAAACTTGACATACAGTGCTGAGCTGCATCTCAAATTTATCTTCAGATAATGTACATCACTTCTATGTGGCATCTACTGTTGACCTGTTATCTAAGGTCAGCTAGCTAAAATGGGTCTACGGTGGGTCTCTAAGGGTTAGCATAGATATGACTAATGGAGACAGAAATGGTATTTCGACATGTGGTGTGTGCGCATGCACATACTTAATGCCACTTGTGCATAAGTCAGTGCCCCACTTTGTCAAAAAAGTCTGGACACACCACTGCCAGTCAGTAAAAGATAAAACTAAATCTGGATCCTGGCAGACTTGGAAAAGAAAATAATAGAAAATAGAAATAGAAATTCAAACATGAATTGAGTCTGAAAGTCTGCTATGTGAACGTAGCATCATCAGTGGACACTTCAGAGGCAAACGTGCACACAGAGAATTTAGACTCTGTTAAACAGTTTAGCAATGCCTTCAAAAGTTGTTGTAGTAAAATGCCACCTGATTTGTCCAGAAGACTTGTCTGTGTGATGGGACTCCACAGAGCTGCCACTGTACTTTTTTATAGAGTAAAAAAGTGCTGGATTGACAGTTGAAAAGCTGCTTTCAGCTTTATACAATTGTTCCGAGACGAGGGACGGAGGTCTCGGAGGTCTCGGAGGTCTCAGAGGTCTCGGAGGTGACTTTGATAAGCGCTCTGTCCTAAGATGTATAAAGTAGTGAGTTCCCTCGGTCTGCTTGGCTTTGGTATCTGTGTGTTTGTCTCTAAGCTTTCCTTCTGCGTCTGATAAGGGTTTGTAACATTGGGATCCCATATTAGATATGCTACATCTTTTTTTTTTTTTCTCCAGCCCAAGCTCAGCTCTCTGCCTTCTTCTGACTCTGGTTCTCAATCTTTGGTTTATTTGCTGCATTCACTCAGCTTTCAGGAAAATCTATGCTGTGAACGACACGCCACGCCTTTCGTGATCACTCTTGTACTATATCGACTAATGAACCACACTTCAGCTCACAGCATGTGGAACATATTCACACATTGATTTATTCAGTTCTTCAAAGTATTGATAGTAATGATATTTAGTGATGCAAATATTTTCTTGCATCAACATGTCTGTTTCATGGCCTTTTGGGAAAAAGGATCAAATGATAGATTTTGAGTTTGGAAAGAGTGACACAGTTTGTCTTCTGACTGAGAGCAAACACAATATTAGGATGTATATTTGTTGATTAAATGTTTACACTTAAATGAACTGTACCCTGGAAAATGAAATGAAAATCAACAGACTGAATATTTGGACAGATTTGTGGCTCATGCTGAAATATTGAACCTGAGGAGAGCAGGTAGATCGAAGGCAGGCTTTTCTACTGTCGTAACAGATGGACGCTTGTTTGTCATCTGGTGCTCTGATTGCATTTCTCTGCTACCTCTTTAAATATGCGCTTGCTCATACACACATGCACTTAAACAACTGCACTCACAAGCAGACATCCACCCATACCGACACTGAACACACACACACACACGCACACGCACACACACACACACACACACACACACACA
>JAOVVB010000018.1:17406640-17423531 GCA_028570985.1 Heterobranchus longifilis | reverse complement strand
CATTTATCGTGCACTGTCAGCGTCACAGATAGTGCAGATAGTTTATGTTCACATACAGCTACATGACACACTGCATGCAAGATCATATTTGAAAACGCATAATAGGGGCACTTTAACAATACTCAAAGTAATAAACTAATAAACATCAAGTCTTTGTAACTTGTTTACACGTCACGTCTCGTCCAAAGCTTCTGTGGCGGTATTGCACCAACTGCCCAAAAACTCTATAGAAGAATAAGCAATACTCTTGCAAAATACAAGTTTTAGTAGAAGATGCACGTGGCTTGCATTTTATGCTAAAGCCGTTGTATATTTTTCTGGGAATTCGTCATTGTTAGACAATTTGATCTTTTTTAAATGTATATAAATAATTTAGTGTGAATCGATTCAGAGTCGAAAAATTTACCAACTGGTTTGACGAACATAATTGTATAATCATTCACATCGCACAGCTCTAATATCAACTGTTGTTCTTTGTGAAATACGGTTTTGTTAACAAAGTTAGTTCATGCTAAACATCTGTCACTGAGCAAGTGAATTATAATTAACATGTGAGTTGAATTATAGCTCAACTTATAATCAGACGTGCTGTTGCAGAAAAGGAATCAACACCTCCCGATTAATCGTAATATTTATAAAGTCATAAAGACATCGATGACATCATCGTGCCTCGAGACACTTATCTGAGACGAGCACTGGGTTGCTAAATCTGTGATTTCTCAGGTCAGGATTAGAGTAAGGCAGTCTGACACTTAAACAGCACTAGGACCTGTGTGTGTGTGTGTGTGTGTGTGTGGGCTGGAGACAGGAACAGTACAGAGGTCACATCGAACGGTTTTAAGGTCAGCATGACAACAAGCTGTTGCTTATTAGCATTCCGCTCAGGGAGGCTGAGGGCCGGTTTCATGACGATGCATTTTTCTCAGAGTCCCTGAAAGACTTCCACCTCTATGCTAACTGTGCTGTCACTGTAATCATTAACTCTTCCTGTGTGTGTGTGTGCGTGTGCGATCGAGGTTATCGCTGCACCGTGTTTGCATTCATTCAGTCTTCGTAAACGAACTCATGTTTTGACTGCAAGCTTGCAAAGCTATCAGCACACTGGAGTAAATCAGCACCCATCCCTGACCTTCTGCTTCAGCGTTCATCCATCTCTGCTTTCAGGCCAGATGCTCCTCTGTAAGGCACATGCATCAGTGTGTGCGCGATTGTGTGCATGTTTAGCCTTACTAGTCTAGCAATCTTTGAGTCTCTCTCTCTCTCTCTCTCTCTCTCTCTTTCTCTCTCTCTCTCGCAGCCTTGGGCTTTAGTTGAGCTTTAGTGTGCAGATTCAAAGCTCTGGCCTTGAGTTCAAGACAAATAGACCATTCACTGGCCAGATAAGATGCCAACTCGTACAGTGCCAAATCCATCCTGCCACTCGCTGCTCACGGGGTCTCAAAGAGGAAGCAAATCGGGGACGAAATTGGCCCACATATCCGAAAGCCGTTGGTTAGGTGTGTAAGCACGCTGACGTTTAAGCTGTAGGATAACTGCAAGACGTTCTCGATGTGCTAAGTAAGGCCTGGCCTTTGTCTAGCCTTGTGCTGATGGTAGCATCTGTTTTATGTCTGCAGACATAAAACAAATTTTCGCGCATATACAAATAACGCATCATAATAAATTAACTTGTTGTTGCTTCAGCAGGACCATCAGCCACCAGGCGACTGGATTCATTCCCTCTATGAGATTGCACGGCGCATTACAAGAGTCATAAGATTCCTACTGACTTTATGGAGGTTATATTTAATAATGCGTTTCCTATCTTTGGATTTATCCTCAGTGGACAACTGAAACAAACTGCCCATCTACCCGTATACTATAGAGCTTCAGAAGTCCCGATCCTGATTGGTCAGTAGGTGCATCACACGTTCATATTCATGTTATTACATTAAACTTTCTGCAAGCAACAACAGACTTGTATGGTCGACCCCCCCAGATAAACAAATGATTAAAAAAAAAAATGTTTGTAGATATGGTGAAGTCCTCAATGAGGAGTTGTTTATTTAGCTTTTCTTTTTTTTGGAAGGACTTTCCAAGGTCCAAGTGATACTAATGAAGGTACAAGCAGGACACGTCTCATCAATCATCCCTCGGAGTCCTCCCTTTTGAGCGAGTGTTACAGGGAGTGGCTTTCCAATACGCTACTCTTAGTGGTGCATAGAGTAGTAAGGGGCAGCAGAGCATGATGCACGTTATTAGCTCAGTGGAGGGCAGAAAGGGCAACTGTGGATCACTGCGGCGATGTGCAGGAGCTCTGGAGACTGCTGCTCTCAGGCCAGTTTTATTGTCTCCGGTTTGTAATTATTAACTTTGTGGAGGAACAGTCATGCTGACACACTCGCTCTGTGTCCACACAAGGGCTGGATGTTTGTTATTACAACTGCGTAGTACTAATAGCATGGTCAACATGATGGTGTCATGGGTTTTAGTTGTAAGCCAGTGCTTGAATTTACTTTTGTGTGTCTTGGTGGTGGTGCTGGAGCATGTAATATGTCTTGGTAAGACCCAAATATTTTAGTAAAAGATAAGAATATCGTGTTTACATAATGGGGACATTTGGCTGGTCCCCATAAGTATTTAGTTTCCCAATTTATTTATTTATTTATTTTTAAATACAAAAGAAATCTGCTTTTACAAGAAAAAGTAAAAGAGCATAATTTCATGTTGATTACTGAAGTAAAGTTTACATTCGTGCCATTAACATTTGCGTCTCCAGAAGGATAGAAATGCAAATTTGTGTTTGTGGTGAAACCTTCTGAAAGTTAAATAGATTAAAAAATTAGGCATATATTTACTTATATATATACTCTCTCTCTCTCTCTCTCTATATATATATATATATATATATATAGCTATAAACACTAAATTCTTTCCACTTTTCACCTTTTTTCAGCAAACATTTTTTATCAATCATTTATCAAGCTAAGATAAGATAAACTATATTGATCCTAAAGGAAAACCTTGTGCTGATTGCTCAAGACAAGACTAAACAATGAAGATGACGGACAATGGACACATTTGGAAGAGGAATATGGAAAGAGGCATGCTAGTATAAAATAAAAATATTTTTGGAAGTAAATAGACAAACTTGCTGAGGAAGAAAGAAAAATGATGTGCTTGATATCTATTGGCAGTTTTAGTTTGAGCTGAATTGCGGGAGTAGATTATCGAGCTCCATCCCTCATCCCGCTGTCCTCGCCATCACAGGAGCAGTCGGGGGCACAAAATGGCTGTCCCAGCATGCAACGTCGAAAAATGGATTCATTGGCCTGCCGTTGTCATGACAACAGTCTTGTGGATGGACCAGAAAATTGTTCCTAAATTGTTACATCTGGTCCATTTTCTCTGTCTAAAATGGGAGCAGGCATTAATTCAACATCATCTGACAGGATCACGTTTGGAAGGAAATGTAGAAAATTTCACAGTTTATTGTGTGCGTGTGTGTGTGTGTGTCTGCTTAAGCATGATCTGCCTAATACTGAACAGTCTGGAAGGATGCCATAATGAAAGTAACAGATGGCTGGAAGGGAGGAGAAAATACACCGCAATGATTATGATGATTAATGATTATGTTTTTTTTTTTTTTTTACCACAGTGATTTTGAATACTCACTTTTGATTGGACAGACGTAACAGGTTTATATTAATGCTCTCAAAAATGTTTTCCTTTTGTAACAACATATACAGAGGCTTGTTTGGTGGTGAACGCTCCATATAAAGAGATAAGTTTGCTGTAAGCAGATGTTTTAGAAGGAATCTCCATTTGTCAGAGTTTTTTTCTCAGTCACATAAAAAAGAAAAAAAAGTCAGGTTGGTGAGGAAACAACTGTTTAGTGGTGATAACGGGAACTATCATGTTTTATGGACATTAAATTTAATTGTGTTTAAAGTTACACAGTTTATCCAGCTGTATTTACTCAGTGCAACTTTTATCATTCAAGTAAAAGATATAACAACAACATGTTAGAAAAAAAAAACCTTCTCAATGGCACACAAAACCATTTGATTTCCAACTGTGATCAGCTGTGGTCATTTTTAACAGCTCATGATGAAAAGCTGGAGCATTTCAGCCACTGGAAGCGCAACTGAAGCACCCAGTCAACTATGGGTGGCAAGCACTGTCAAAAGATCACCGGGATAAAGTCAGGAGATGGATACAAAATAAAAATCTAAGGCTGTATCAGTGCCTAGAAACATAGTGAAGTCTATTATTAGGAATTGGAAGGTATTTGGTGTACAATACAGACCCTCCCTGGATCAGGACGTCGCTCGAAACTGGGTGAAAGAGCCAGGAGTAAACTGGTCAGAGAGGCTACCAAAAGGCCTACAGCAACTCTGAAGCAGTTGCAGAAATTTATGGCAAGGAGTGGGCATTGTATGCATTTGACAACAATATTAAAAATTATCCACAAATGTGGCTTTGGGAGGGCAGGGAGAGAAAAGCCACTTTTCAAGAAATGCTACATGCAGTCACATCTGAGCTTTGCAAAAACACAGTTGGTCAGATGAGACTAAAATTTAATAATTTGGCCACAACAACCAAATGATATGTCTGACTTAAATCCAATTCAGCTCACCATCCAAATAACACCTTTTCTACAGAAAGGCATGAAAGTGGTAATATCCTGGTATGGTAGGGTTTCTCTGCAGCAGGGACTGGAGCAATTGTCAGGATAGAAGGAAAATTGATGGAGGAAAATACTGTCAAAATTCTTAAGGTAAACCTGCTGCCCTCTGCTAGAAAGTAATGGGAAGAGCTTTACCTTCCAACATGACAACAAAACACACAGCAAAACTCACCATATAGTGGTTGAAGGATAAAAAGGTGAATGTCCTTGCATGACCTAGTCAGAGCCCAGACTTAAACCCCATTGGAAATCTGTGGAATGTCCACAAACGGTCACCATCAAATTTAACTCAACTTGAGCAGTTCTGCAAAGAGGAGTGGGCAAATATTGCAAAGTCTAGAGTCTACATGTCATTTTTAATAGGCTTTTTCAAATCAGTGATTGTTAAAAATACTTTTTTAACAATCACTAAATACTTTTTCAAATCAGTGATTGTTTTTTCATGTTGTTGTTACGTATATGGTTTCACTTGGATGTTAAAAGACGTACTGAGTAAAAACAGCTGGATTTAAAAAAAAATGTGTCTATCTTCATTTCAGGCTGCAAAACAACAAAATGGGATTATTTTAAAGGGGGTGACTTTTTATACCCACTACATACTTACACATTCAAGAGTGACAAACAAGAAAATGAATCACCTTCAGGCTGGTGAAAATCTACTTCAAGTCAAGTCACATCACCCTGTCGTGAATTATTTTCGTTTAACAGCCCGCCTACAAGTGTTTAAGCCCTTACATATAACAGATTATGTCACAGTATAATCACTGGGTTTTAGTTAATTGATATAGACTTTGGCTTGCACTGTGGAAAAAATGGAGGAAATGATTATTATTATTAATTATTATTATTATTATTATTATTATTATTATTACCACTAATCAGACAAGGTCCCAATACGGGTTCTCTGTCAGTTCAGGACCCTTTCCATGCCATGTATGACATCTGCTGGTGTACTGTATATGAATAACAGTAATTGTAGCAGTAGATGATGTGTATGAGCTTTATCAAGCGGAAAGATCCGCCATCTGACCATTTTAATCTCAATACAATGATGCCAGCTGGAATAAAACATCTACAAGGATAAATCATTGAACAAAGCTGGCAGTCTAGATTGTTGCCTTTCCAACTATGGATCATAATTTATTGACTTTTCTTCTTTGTTCAGGATTTATGTCTTAGCCATTTGGCAGGATGTCTCCCAGATTTTGCACCCTAAAGTAAGATTCATGAGCTGGGTAAAGCACTCGAAGCGAGTATTTGTATTACAAAGTCTTAAACAAGCAGGCGGAGATCTCGGTGACATCATGTTGCTGTCCGGCACGCACGGTTTAAGGACCAAGATTGATGTGAAATTAAAGACAAACCTCAGAGGAGAGACGGCAAGCACAGTGAAAAGCGCACACGACTATAGGCTGATGTACTGTAAATAAAGACGGTGATACTTTTTAAAACTGTAGATTGTTTCCACGAGCATATGGTTTTCACTTCACATGTAATGATTTGGAAATTGAACAATTAAATTTGCAAGTACCTTCACCCCCAAACCAATTTGGTCATCTGCCAATTCCCGAACACCAGCCAACTCTCACCATGACAGCTACCAAACTGAGAAGGCTAACACGTGCTTCCTCTTTGATTCATGTGAAGCTAGAAGCAAACATCCTTTCAGGCTGGTTTCCAACCAGTTTGTATTTCCAGGTACATTTTCATCCTGTCCACTGTAAGTTCACTACAGCTCTTTGAATTTGTACAGCCTGTGCTTTACAAAGGAAGTCTTAGCGCTGTAATGAAACATTTGCCTGTTAAGCAGCTCATGCCCTGATCTTGACCTTTCAACCAATGACTTTCCATCACTCTCCGATTTGCCTTTTTAAAAAAATAATATCTATGCTCTTTCTCTCCCTCGTCCTCCCTGTCTCTTCCTCTTTCTCTCTATCTGCATCTCTACACTTTCCCTCTCCAGACTTGCCAAATGGAGGTTTACTTTAGAGTGCTGCCAGCATTTTGTGTAATAAACTCCACACTGTCTGGCTCATAAACAAATAAACCGAGGCTCTCCGAGTTAATTTCATCAAATTCCTCCCTCTTTTCTTCCTCCTGGGCAATCGAAGCTATTTCGTTCATGGATGCATTCCTGATCTGTTTAGACTGTCCCTTGGTGTGTTTGTCTCTCATGTTGTACACTGCCTGTGTCCATGTTTCCTCTCTGCTGCAGCAATATCACAAATTTTACAGCTCTTTGCAGCAAAGGCACAAATGTTCAAATTAGAGCCGTCTAACTAGATTAAGGCTTCACATATTTTTTGTCTAGTTAAGAATTCGTCATAGAAGCATTTAGTTTTAACCTGTTTTTATGGTTTGAGCCAAATGCTCTGTTTACACTTAATTATATATCGAAGGTTTCACAAGGTTGAATTTGGCTTTTTAATAATTGAGAGATAAAAATTTAGAGATAAATAATTTGACCCTATATTTGCCACCCCATTAAAGTGTCACATGGTGGCGTAATGGTTAGCACCGTGGCCTCACACCTCCAGGGTTGAGGATTTGATTCCTGGCCATTAATTGGGATTAAGGTTTTGTCAAACCTTTATTTGGACAACTTGAATGAACAACTTATAATTCCAAAAATCTTGCCTTGCTTGATATTAATCAATGCCAGTTTTTAATCCTTTTTTCTTCCTTCTGAATTTACAGGGTTGGTCACCAGAATTCTCTCTGAAATATGGATATATTGGTATGAAGTTTTATGCCAACGCTACCTGGAGGCTGAAATAAAAAAAAAAAACGGAGGTGATGGACCACCCGTACAAGGACCCAGCAGAGATGGCGAACCCTCAAGAAGTCTGCAATAGCACAGGTGGAGGAGTTGACAACATTGGCAAACTTGAGAGCGAGACCGGTCCAGTAATCCCCAATGAGACATGGAATGTTAGTTCTCCTACCATCTCGAAGAGGTCTGTCTCTCCACTGTTGACTATACAGACAGCTCCCGTTGTTGCCCCCAATACAGAATCTCCTGGAGGGGTTGCTCTTAAAGTGGCAACCACAGTTCTTCAGCCCATCTGTTTGGGCGAGAGTCCAGTTGTGCTACCAATCTTAGCAGGTACAGCAGCTGCTCAAGTTGGGCAGGCTGGTACAACGCCATACCTGATGACCAGCCAAGGTCCCCTGTCCCTACCCCTGGTTTTAGAGCAGCAGGTCCTGCAGCACCTGAACCCACAGCTCCTTCAGCAGACTGCCACTTGCCCAGCGCTCTCACTACAGAACAACATATTGTGCCAGAACCCATCAGTCACTCTTGGGCCTCCATCTTCTCTGGACCAGAAAGGTGTTGGTCCGGTCCTAGACGCCAGTCTGCTTACTCTTCTCCAGAACCCAAATTTTGCAGGCATCTTACAAGATCTTTTTCCTAGCCAAGGTAATACCTCTCCCACTTGCCACCCAGCGACTTCCCCACAGATAGACCCTTTCTCGTCTGCTTTTCTCCCCCCTCCACCACTTACACACCCATATAGCTCTCCACTTGCCCCACTAGTGCCTCCAGCCACTTTGCTAGTCCCGTATCCAGTTGTCATTCCCCTGCCAGTCCCACTTCCAATCCCAATTCCCATTCCAGTCCCAGTCTCGACTTGTAAGGATACTAAGGTGGACAGCGAACCCTCTAAACATGCACGCACGTCAAGTAAGAGCACTCAGACTTCCACTCATGATTTCTGCCCTCCTGTAGTGACGCCCAACAAGGACATGGCAATTCAACAATCACCTCTTTACTCTAGTTCATCTCCAATGGTGACAGATGGGGAGGTGCTAGACTTGTCTGTCAGGGCCCCTCAATCTCAAATACTGTACAGTGGCACTTCACAGAACATCCAACCTGTTCAGCAAGACAGTGTACTTGATCTGTCAGTAACCAGTAATAGAAAGACATGCATTCAGTCATGTAGTGTCTATGGGCCACCACCACCAGACCGAGAGAGAGCCTGCATCTCTGGAGAGGATGTCTGTAATGGAGCTTTGGCCCTGGGGGTGTTGCGACCGGTAGATTGCACTCCCAAACTGGACTCCAAACTGCTCAGTGGTTTAGCGTCTCTAGAGTTTAGTCGGCAGCACAAGTGGGTGGTAGACAGCGGCAGCAGTGGCTCAGTCACCAGTACAGTACATGACGGTGCCCTTGGAAGCAGTGGCAACATTGAAATCGTTAGCACTTCACAGACAGCCAAGGTTATTGTATCCGTGAAGGACGCTATGCCTGCAATCTTTTGTGGCAAACTCAAAGGTCTGTCAGGCGTCTCCACAAAGAATTTTTCTATTAAGTGTGACGCCAGTCAAGGGGCTTATGCTGCCCTGCCTAGATCACAAGGAGAGCAGCGGGGAGACCCCAATGACACACTTAAAAAAATCCCCAAAAACCGGGCGATTAAACTGAAGAAGGTCAGCTCCCAGGAGATCCACATTCTACCATTAAAGAAGCAGCGTCTGGCTGCCTTTCTGCCCAGGAAATAGCAAGCACTCTGATGTTGATGGTGTAAGCAAAGGGATGCCTGTTGGATGGAGGCTGAATGAATGAAATACAGTGCATTCAAAAGCTAGAAGGAAGGAAGGAAGGCGGGAGGGAGGACATCAAGAAACCGGGAGAGAGGGAGCGCAAGGAATTAGGGTTTGTTGATGTTAAATGCAATTCTGGCAGAAACAAGGCTTAGACACTGTCTAAGCTGTCCAGAAATATTTAGGGGAAAGCTGTCTGCTTCTGCTTTGCCTGGTTGGCATTTGATCCATTCATTATAAAGTGATCATAGAGATTGTATAAGTGGCTGAGTCCACAAGAAATAGAATACACAAAGAGCTGAAAATGATAGACTCCCAACACTACTGAACAAATCGCTCGCTTTCTCCGCATTTAATTTCCCCCAAATCTGCCCCTCTGCTATGCATTTTGATTTCGCTCACACATCCCGATGAATTATTCATGAATTCTCTAATCTAAACGTCCATTAATATGCATAAGCTCAGTTTAGAGACTGTGCCAGCTGCCAGAATGAAATCAGTTCTGTATTCCTCATACAAACACAATGTGACCGATTTAAAATCGTCTCTGTCTGTTCCACCTCATAACAAACGCTGTTTACTGTAAGTTCATGGACAAGTACAGGACATTCCCCAGGTTTCCGTTTCCAAAACGAACTTTGTCCGAACAGATTTCCGGATTCACCCGGGGTACTGCGCAACCTCAGTGCATTGCCCCGTTAACAGATAATCGCTGTATTAATCAGTGGATTGGCTAAGCAGAACATCTGCTTTCAATGGGGGGAGGGAGGGGGAGGGCTAGCGGTTAGCACAGCGAGCTAATAATTACTTGCCAAAGCGAAAAGTCCCTTTTTCATTAAGTTTGACGATCGGCAGAAATGGTCGTCAGTGGCAACAAAGCGCGGTTTTCATCTTTGTTTCTGGGGGGCGGGGGAGCGAGGGGGTGGGGAAACACACAAACAGACACACACACACACAGCCCACCCATCTCAATTAGAACAAAATAATCACCAGGGGCTTGCACACAGGACAGTAAATGCAATTTAAAGAGGGTTATTAATGATCTTTGTAAGGGCTTTTTTTTGTTATTCTTTTTTATAAAGATTTTATGAGCCCTCAGAACCGCAGTCCTGCATTCATCATTTCAGGCTTAACTGGTATTATTATCTAAACTTGTTTGTTATTGCAACTTCTAAAACTTGGAGGCGTACTTATTGCGCCATTAGCTTTTAGTTTTGTTGTACCAGACCCCTATGAAGATGACAACCAGTAAATCAAGTTGTTTGTGTTTTATATTGCGCTCCCCCTCCGTTGCATCCGGCCTTGTGTGTATGTGTGTGTGTGTGGAACAACTTTAAGGTAGTCTCTCAGAGTTTTCTGATCGGAAGACATAAAACATATATGATTTTTGCCCCCTCTCAGGTCTCACTGTAACAGCAACACCTTCATACCTGATCACTTGGTGATCTCAGTCCCTTCTCCTAATCATATCTGTATTTATATCTGTTTAGAACACTTTATTTGTTCATTTCAACGTATTTGTGTTTGGTTGCATATGCATTGTAGGTCATGTGCTGTCCCAACTGTGCTTCGGTTGTCAGTACTCTTACTGGAGTTGTGTGTGGTGACAATGAGGAGGGCGTTGCTGCTCTAAAATTCACTGTGTTAATTCACCCTTAGTGGCTAATCTTCATCCACATCCACCTCACTGTTTCCCAGTATACACTGCATTGCACATTTTAGTGCTTTCCTGCTCTAACACACACAATGTAACCTTGCAAAGGGCTTGATTTATGAGTTGATGTGTTGAGTCAGGTGTATGTGAGTGTGTGTGTGTGTGTGTGTGTGTGTGTGTGTGTGAGATCAGCGAAACCTTAATCTGTCTAAAGACAGAATTGATGTCTAAAGCAGCATTGGGAAACCCTGCCTTAACGCAAGCATGGTTACTTTTTATTTATGTTTGAACAAGTCGAAAGGAATGAAGGATATAAAAATAAAGCAGCCAGAAGGCGGGAGATGAAGGATAGAAAAAAAAAAAATCACCCTTAAAAGAAAGAAAAAACAGCCAAAACAGAATCGACCATGTGCCTCGGCTATTGTTTTTCCACTAGGCCGTGCTAGCTTAAAAGGCTTAGCAGATCCTTGGATTTGGTCTGCGCCGCTCGGATTCACACACAACACTAATTTAGTCGAAGCCACAGGAACGCCCAACGAGCCGAAAAGCTCCTAACTAGACATGACATCAAAAAGCGCACTTTGAAGCTGAGCGAGGCCATTTTTTTCCTCTCGAAACTTGACTCGCAATCTGTAATTCAATATCGTGAATGAACGGCTCTCTCTATATGAAGTCGTACGCCAGGTTCTTGAACGCAGCATGGGGTAATTACGCCTGCCTCGCAGTGTGTTTTCGTTCCTCTACGGCAGCGGGGAGGAGAAACGCTTGACCTTCAGTCTTTCGGCATGTTCAGAGCGCTGGAGTGCTTTTATTCGTGAAAGCAGCTCAAAGCTGAATCTCTTATCCACGGACTTCCAGAACAAAAAAATAATAATAAAGAATTACCGATGTGTATTATAACCTTGATCTGAATGTTCTCTTCACTGCAAAATATGAATTTATTTAAAGTTTAATTCTAGCACAGAAGTAGCTTAAAATTGCCGCCAGATATTAAACAACTATTTAACGATTATTAGATTTCCTCATACGATCAGACACAGTGATTTTATACAGTGTACCATATAAAAATGTTCTTTCTTGGGGGATTTTATTACGCTGTTGAAACTCATCAGTGTTAAGTAGCTGTAGATCTGTACCGTGTGAAATCAGCGTGCACCTACGTTGGGGAGAAAACACGCAACTATTGCACAAACACTGAATCCTTCTTATTGTATGTCTTGAGTGTGTGTGTGTGCGTGTGTGTGCGTGTGTAAGAGAGTGTGTGAGGGAAAAACCTGAGTTTATGATGTGAACCTGTCCTTCCTACTCAAAAGACTGTACATGAGTTTTTTTTGGTTCCTTTTTTAATATGTTTTGTAAATAATGGAGCAAGGTGTTAAAGATATAAATGAAAAATGAAAAAAAAAAAAAAAAGATCGAAGACGGCCATGTTTTTAAATTATTTATTTATTCTTATTTGTATCATTTAAAATGTGGGGGAAAAAAACGTGTACGTGAAGGGTGCATTACTTTTAAAAATGTAACATTAAAAATGTCTATTCACATCCGAACAAGTGTTTGAGCTTCTTTCGCATCTTCTACACAATGTGTTGTCTTTCTTCTTATTATTAATTTTTTTGCTTGTTTTTTTTTTTTTTTTTGAAAATAGCAGAGCGAATATTAGTTAACTATGGCACAGGAATTTACAAAAGAAAGTAAGAAAGGAAGAAAAAGCAGAGGCTAAACAGTGAAAACGGACTGATGCTACATTACAAAAGCTGATTTCAAACAAAGTCTACTAAAAACCTGAGAGATCTCAGAAAAGGAAAGCAACGGACAAATCATCGTTGAAAGCGCAGTATAAAGTATCGAAGGCAGTACAAGATAGACTTTTGACGACGGCAGCCCTGGTCCATCCCGAGGGCTTCACATTTTCTACTTTCATATACAATATGTTCAGTTTAAAATATTTCTGTTTCTACAAAAAAACATGTACATTCCTGCTGCTGCTGCATTTTATGGTGAAACCCATAATACACTGATGAACCCTGTGTCACGCTGTGATCCCTTTTTTTTTTTGCTGCCCTAAAAAAAAAAAAAAAAAAAAAAATCTGATGAGTGGATTACTTTTTTTTCACCAGCATTCCACAGCCATGAAGCATCTCTGACACCTCGATATAAAACACATCCCTTAAAAAATGTGGTCTTCATTGTTGGAGGAGGTGAGAAACACGGCAGGAGGTGAACCTGCAAAAACGGACCAGACAGAGGAAAAAAAAACGAAAAAAAAACACAAAAAAAACAGGATTTCAATGATCCCAGCTGCGCAATAAGAATATACATTATTTAAAAAGAAAAGAAATGTTCATGCAAATCTTTGGACACGAGGAAGATTTTACCAGAACAAGGATTATTATAACGGAAAAAAAAAAAAGTCCTAAAACAAGTACAACTCGTAACGCTCCTTTGTGGCGGCCTGGGAAAACCCTTCACGTGATCAAACAGCAATGTTTCTCACAGGCTGGAGTAAAATCAGAATGTTTTTAATGTCTGGATAACAGAACAATTGAAATCTGTGACCTGTTTCCAGTCTGTTCTGTTACTGATTACAAACTAAATAAATGAGGCTCTACAGTACATGACTGTGCAACAATTTGAAATCCTTGCAGGCAGGCAGACAGAGAAAGAGAGAGAGAAACATTGTCCATATGTCAGAGAATAAACGATAAAAAGGTTCTACTCGACAGTTTTGAAGGTTCACAAAAAAAAAAAAAAAAAAAAGATTAGCAAGTTATAAAAGCAGCATAAAGTGAAAGTCACAGGAACCAAGAGTAGTTTCTCTTCCCACCAACTGAACTGGCTTTTCTATCAGAAAAAAAAACCTGCACTATTTCATCTGAGCAGAGAAACCAGTTTTACAAACCAAAAATATTGGCACCCTGGAAAGGGTTTCCGACAATTTTAGGCAAAGAAATTGTTTGTTACAACAAGATCCTAAAAATAGATAGAAAAAGACATACATTAAAACATTTCCACCTCATTTCTGTCAACAAATGTTTATGCCCTTTTGTATCGTTGGCCAGAATTAATTATCCACAGCTGGATCTGGTGGGTTTTCCCAAACCGCCACTCACACATTTATACGTAGGGATAAAATTATATTAAGGATATTTCATGAAGGGAGACGATACACACACACATTGGAGGAAGAAAAAAAAAAAAAAAAGTTTTAGATACACCAGGCTGCTTTCACAAAAACATCCTGACATGTGTGAGTATTGATCAGTCGATGTTTTAATGTATTGGTTTGGTGTCTAGAGTGAAAGTTCTGCTCATCTGCACACAAGTTTTTCTTTTCAATATAAAAACATCCTGTAAAACTATATCTGCACTATATACTATTGTGTATGTATATATATGGAGATTGAAACTACAGATTTCACTTAACACCTGATACCAAAATGTCATTGCGGACTCAGCCTTGTGCATCCAAAAAAAAAAAAAAAAAAAACTACTTCAGGAAGCTTGCAAATGACATGAGCAACATTATACTCATTTATATCCACCGTCCCAGGTGGAAATGTGACTTACAGTTATTAATAAAATACAACTCATTCGGATGCATATTAAGCAAATCATTTACAACTGATCCAGTTCAATGTTTTCCTACTTCAAAATACATAGATTTGATTTCTGCCTTATACGACATATACTGGGATTTGGTAAGCTGTGTAAGAGGTTGGAGCTGGGGGCTGATTTACGATCGGCTACCCCACGCTAGACACTGAAAAGTATAAATACAAGCATGCAGCATGGCAACCGTATGACTAAAATAAAAAATAATTAAGAAGAAGGAAAAAAAAAAAAAAAGAAAAAAAGAGATTTGACGTGCTGTTTGGTTTCTCGCAGGAGTGGACTGTCTCTATCGCAGCCAGGAGGTAGGGAGAAGAAATGTGTTCGTCACATTATGACATCACACCGATGCGAAATACAGACATCTTTAGGGAGGGGGGAGGGGGAGGGGGGGTGTTTCAAAAGACGGCTTTCTTGCAGATCCGAATCGGCTGAGGATTGAAGCGAAACAAAGAAAAGACAAAAAAAAAAAAAAAAACAGGACTATAAGACAGAGTGGAACATAAACATGTGAAAAAGTGACAGATGGGTTTTCTGCTATGCTGCTTGCGCCTGGTACCCTCGTAGCCGAACCACACACCGAGAGAGAACGACGTAAAACAATATCACTCCGGTGGTGGCTCTGCGCGGTGGACGAGGACTGCCAGTAGACCTGTTTGTGAGAAAATAAGTAATATGTGCAGATCTACAGAGTTCAATTCTGCATCACTTTTCACTCTCTCTCTCTCTCTCTCACACACACACACGTGCGTTCGCGTTCGCTCTCTCAGTGGCAGGTAGTGTGTGTCTGTTTTTATTGCTGCCCGGATCTCTTGCTGTGTCCATCCCAGAGTTTACTCCTGACGTGAGTCTGTTGTCCGTCATCCCTTGTTGTCTTGTCTGCTGCCTTGTTCGGATGAAAAGCAGCACTCGTCTGTGACTCTGTGTCGTTTAGCTCTGTCCGGCGCTGTGCTTCATCCAGTCTGTTTAAACCTAATTCAGTACTGCTGAGCTCAACCCAATACTGAGTATACCCAATAATCGAGTACTGTAAACCTGACCAGTACTGTACCTATATAAGCCTGCTTTTAATCCTGTACTGTGTGTGTATGCGTGTGTATGTGTGCTTATGTGTGTGTTTAATCCTCTCACTGCTTGCCCTGTTTGAGTCTCTCGATGTGGTAGCAGAGTTTGAGGGCAGGGCCGAGCTTCAGGCCCATGTACTTCATCACCATGTCGCTCCTCAGAAGCATCAGGGCTTTACCGTCAATCTCCTGCACAGAACAGGGGAGAGAGAGAGAGGGAGAGAGAGGGAGTATTAGTGACTCGAGAAAATAGTACTGCAGAACATTATTTCAACCCATGTGACCTGGGAACTCATTCAAACATGGAGGTTTACAAGCATTATACACCATTATACACTTATACCATTATAATATTATAAACCACTATACACCATTGTACACCATTATCCATCGTTATACCCCGTTATACACCCCTATACACCAGTATACGGAATACATCAGACGAAAACTTCAAAGCACTTTTGTAAGTCGCTCTGGATAAGATTGTCTGCCAAATGCCTACATGTACATGCAAATGTTTACACCACTATACACATCATACTCTACTATACACCAATATACACATCATACCCTACTATACACCACTATACAGATCATACTCTACTATACACCAATATACACATCATACTCTACTATACACCACTATACACATCATACCCTACTATACAGCACTATACACATCATACCCTACTATACACATCATACACAAGTATACACCACTATACACATCATACCCTACTATACAGCACTATACACATCATACCCTACTATACACATCATATACAAGTATACACCAATATACACATCATACTCTACTATACAGCACTATACACATCATACCCTACTATACACATCATACACAAGTATACAGCACTATACACACCATACCCTACTATACACCACTATACACATCATACCCTACTATACACCACTATACACATCATACCCTACTATATACCACTATACACATCATACCCTACTATACAGCACTATACACATCATACCCTACTATACAGCACTATACACATCATACCCTACTATACACCACTATACACATCATACCTTACTATACAGCACTATACACATCATACACAACTATACAGCACTATACACATCATACCCTACTATACACCACTATACACATCATACCCTACTATACACCACTATACACATCATACCCTACTATAAACCACTATACACATCATACCTTACTATACAGCACTATACACATCATACCCTACTATACACCACTATACACATCATACCCTACTATACAGCACTATACACATCATACCCTACTATACACCACTATACACATCATACCCTACTATACAGCACTATACA
>JAOVVB010000018.1:17389720-17406540 GCA_028570985.1 Heterobranchus longifilis | reverse complement strand
ATCATTCCATACTATACACCATTACTCACTACCATACACCACTATGCACATCATACACATCATACTGTACTATACACCCTTACTCCCCACTATACTCCATTATATTACTATATACATGATACTCTACTATACATCATCAAACATCGTTACTCACCACTATACACTATTATGTACCACTATATAACATTATATACCACTACAGACATCCTACTCTACCATTACACACCACTACACACATCAGACCGTACTATACACCATTATGTACCACTGTACACCATTATGCACCACTATACACCATTACATATCACTATTCACCATTATGTACCATTATGTACCACTATACACCATTATGACACGTATCCAGGTCAGTGTTAACGGAAGATAAATCAAAGTAGTATTTAACCAGTTTTGACGATTCCTACCGAATTGTGAGAGGTGTGAGGTACTTTGCAGGTAAATCGTGGACAGTTTTTTAAGTGCGCAGAACCCTCATGGACACTTCGGCCACAGCTCATAGTGTAGTCATAGTGATTATTGTAAGCACACTGTTAATACCTCATACCATTCCGTAGCTAACGTGTAACCAACTCATAGGTTATAACAACGTGTGACGCCACAGAGTCGAGCGACCATCTTGCACCAGAGCATGTGCTCCGATACTAGTCCTTAACTAGACATTATAAAGAAACAAGACAGCAGAGTGAAGCGTAACCTGATGCAGCCTCAGGGTTCTGGTGTGTGAAAGACAGCGGGAGGATTAAATATGTGTGTTTGTGTGTGTGTGTAAGATGCAGACGTGATGTTGTCCAGAGACCGGCTCTGTTTTAGGGGGACGCTGCCAGGTGAAGTCTAAACACTGATGACGCATGTCCTCGCTCGGCAGGCATGTCTTTCTTCTATCTGTCGCTCTCTGTTTGTCTTTGTGTCTCTCTGATGACATTAGCTAAAAGCAGCAGGAACACTCGTCACTGTTTAAATACCAGCTCAGTTCTCCCAAAAATGTGTTTAGTGGATCAGAAAGAAGTTTAACTTTTGAAATTTTGCTTATTTGACAAATCTTATTTTATTTTCACATATACTTGTATAATCATTTTATAAAAGTGATAAACTGGAGTTTATGGATGCATCAGAGACCGCACTCGATGCTTGATTGTAAGGGGGGGAGGAAACCAAACCAAACCAAACCAAACAAAACAAAAAAAAACTCATCTAAAACATATTATTCAAGCAATGCTTGAGAGATTTTAATTCCCTGGTGGTTTACGTGATTTGAATGCAAATGCTTTAGTATTTAAATGGATAAAAATTTTTGGGTACAAAAGAAAGAGACGAATGAAGAAAGAGAGAGAGCGAGAGAGAGCGATCAGGGAAGACGTACATGCTTTCGGAACAGCTCAGCATGCGGCGCCAACGCCGTCGGGTCCGCGTCTCGCACGAACTGCATCACTTCCTCTATGGACCAGGAAGAAGGACTTCTACCGCTTGGAATTCTGGGAGTCTCGCACTCTGCTGCTGCTGCTGCTGCATCTGGACCTGTAGTGGAGCTGGCAGCTAAAGAGAGAGAGAGAGAGAGAGACAGAGAGAGAGAGAACATCAGAATATATCTCTGGGAGGAATTTGTTTAATGTCACTACCGTGTCTAATCAATTAGGCGTTTATCTTTAAAGCACAAATAACAGACGGGTAGACCACCATTCCTACAGCACTTTGTACCAGAACATACGAATATAACGCGTCAACACACACGCACGCGCACACAGACAGACAGATCGACGCTCCGGGAAACTCGGCTCCTCCAGGGGACGCGAGCCGAGAGGCTGAGAGGACGTTTCATCTTCAGCAAAGCGAATGAGATTATTCTAATGCACTCACTCCTGCCTTGCATGAACCTTTCAAGTGTCAGTGCATGTGTGTGTGTGTGTGTGTGTGTGTGTGTGTGTGTGTGTGTGTGTGTATGTGAGACGCTACTGCATATTTATGCTGAGATTTAAAAAATAACCCGCATGCATGGAAGCATTTCATTTGAAAGTGGTTTGACTACCTGCAGAATCGCATAACATATTTACACACACACACACACACACACGCACACACACACACACACACACACACACACACACACACACTTGGGTCTACGGGTGACTTTCTTATTTTAACTGTTTAACTTTGTAGCCTGGACATGTTTGTGTATTTGCAACGAAAAAGAAATAAATATGTGAGAAGTGGGCGTGGTCTCTGCGCTTATTGAAGGAGGCGTGGCTAAAAAGGCATCCACGGCGTTAATTAATTGTGTCGATTCTGGTCAGATGCTAGGACACACACCTTCTACTCTTCTGTGCGCGCGTGTGGGAGGGTTGGAGGCGTGGCGGCGCAAGGGAGGGCCGTTGCCGTGGTAATACGGACTGCCGGGTTGCGACTGGTATTCGGAGGTGCTTCGTAGCGTCTGCGGGCGGGGTGTCATGGAGTTGGAGGCGGAGTCCATGAAGCGCTGCTCCTTCAGTAAACCGTTTTCATCTGGAGGCAGGGTCTCAGCTACACACACACACACATAAAAGAATGAAAGTTTACTATATTATGTTGTACTTCTACAATAAGAAATGAATTCTGTAACACGTATCACACACACATTCGATGCAGTACCTTCGGAGGGGTGTGTATCCGTGTGGAGGATCTTGGGGGAGAGGGGCGCGGAGTAAGGCGGAGAGTCCCGGGAGATTCGCTTCACTCCTCGGTTTAGTGCCGGAGCCTCTGACATCTCCTCTTTCACTGCACGCAAGGGAGTAAAGGCAGCCCAGGTTAGAGTAATACATAATAGATCTATCATGTGTGTGTGAGAGTGTGTGAGTGTGTGAGTGTGTGTGTGTGAGTGTCCACACCTGACTTGCTCCTGTCGTAGCTGCTGTAAGGACTGAACGGCTGGCTGCTGAACAGGTTGTCGCACTGCAGGTGTCGGCACACTTTCTCCAGGAAACGCAGGACGAAGGCGGCGCTGGATGCTGACGGCAGCTTCACCATCCGCGTCCCTCCGTCCGTCCGCACTGGAACACGAACCGAGACACGACCGCTTGAAATCAATCGATCAATCAATCATTTATTTATATAGAAATTGTTAACAACTTCAAGTTGACCAGACGTGCTTTACGGAAACAAATAAAATAAGACAAACAACAAGATAAATAAGAAAAATATGAAATCAACACAAGCTTTTTAAATAAAAATAAACACAAAATCAGGAAACTGCCTAGAAGAGAATAAAGAATAATAATATAAAGAATATAGATCAACGTAGAAAACACTGAGAAGGCCTCCGAATGGCGCAGTGGCAAAGTGCTCGCACTATCATCCGGAGATCCCGAGTTCGATTCCCGGGTGATGCTGTTACCTCTCGCAGCTGGAGATCTAGAGAGAGCTGATTGGCCGAGCTCTCTCACATTAATTACGACTCTACAGCCAATCAGGGGTGTCTGTGAGCTCACACAAGCAAAAGGAGCGGATAGCGCTGTTGTGCGTGGCTGGCGTCACGTGGTTCGGAGGAAACGCGTGATAGTCTTCAACCTTAACGACTGAGTGGTAGTAGTAGCAGCCTTAATGTGGGAGCCCCCTAGTGACGGGGAGGAATTGAATACGCCCAAATTAGGGAGAAAAATCGGGGGGGTGGACATTAAGAAAATAACAACAGAATGTTATTATAAATAAAAGAAACGTATCGTCTGACTGTTATAAACTAAGAGCTAGTGTAAATAAGTGCGTTTTTAATTAGGATTTAAAAGATCCATAACAGATCGAATTTTAAGTGCTAACAAATTCCATAGTTCGGGAGCCGCTACAGCAAACGTCCGATTGCCCAACTGTTTGCATCTGGATCTTGGCACTTCCGAAAGAAGCTGACCAGATGATCGGAGCGCTCTGCCAGGGTTACGAGGTATTACGAGCTCTGTTAAATAAGATGTGGCCAGGCCATGTAGGTCCTGTAAATTCATCACACTCTTCAATACGATTACGGCGCTGTAGTTAGATTTAGCCTCAGATATCGCTATGAGATATGAAACCGGCTCGTAGATTTGGTCTCAGTACGCATCGTGTCTCCATGATTAAAGCTTTCGCAAGCAGCGCAGCTCGGGATCCTGAAAAGTAACCATGCTCTGAAAATTTACCTCACGTTTCTCTTCCTCGTGATGAAGAACCCTAAGAACACACACCTACTGCTCAAACTCTAATTTAATTTATTCATAAAAAAACATCTTTAAATGTAAATGCATGACGGACCGGGCTAGCGTCACGTGACGGTTCCTTCCCCTCGTATCAGGTTCGGTACAGGAACTGAGGTTTAATAATATAATAAAAAAGGGGTTGAATAAAAGCCCGGAGAGTTACCTCGCACCACTTCTCCACCGTCCGGCTGACTCTGCAGGCATCCCAGAAGCACTTTGGGCTGATAGGCGCAGTCCAGACACGCCTGCACCGTCTGCTGAAGCACCAGGTTCACTGCCTCGGGTCCGAAGTGATCCGGCAGCCGCTGCACCTGCTTACGGTCCAGGTGAGGGCCGCAGTTCCCGTGCTTATTCACGTACACGCACACTGGGGAGACACGGCGGAAAAGACAGAAGTGAAGAGCTGGGGATGGTAAAAAAACAAAAACAAAAAAAAAAACATAGAAAAAAGAAAAGCGTACAGCGACATGCCATGTTGCCGGGTCCTAAATAAACTCCTTTGTGTGGAGTAAGAGGATTAACACACTGCTGCGCTTTTATTAGAAAATAATCAACTTCAGTATGGAAATGCATCACACCGTTCTGTCTGAGGTTAGTGTTTTAAAGTGCTTTTATTCCTCGCTCTGTTTACAGTTATGAATTCCACTACTTTTTTTTTTTTTTCCCCGAAAGCAAACTGTATGTCACCGCCTGTGTAATTTTGTGCCGAATTAGTATTTTAATAAAAGAGAGAGAGAGAGAGAGAGAGAGAGAGATAGGGTTGGTTTAACTGAGCCGGCTGTGTGTTTACCTGTGGACATCACGGAGGATGGAGAGCTCAGAGGAGACAGGCCGTCCCTGGACAACTGAGACGACATCAGTCTAGAGTCTGAACCTGCTGGTGCTGACATGGAGCTCTGCAGGAGCTTGGGTTTCCTCTGAACACACACACACACACACACACACACACACACACACAGACACACACACACAGTATATGCTTATATATGGCTGAGTACATCCTCTTTAGGTGATCAATTTACAAAACAACAGTATGGGCATCACGCCACAATATAAATACGGTATGCACCACTTCTAACACTTACTATACCGTGGTGAATCAACATGCTAATAGTGTGTGTGTGATCCAAAGAAATAAACTTACAGATGACCACAAGGTGATATTGCTCGTCTTTTCATTTTAGTACTGTATATTTTGGCGCGTTCCGTATATATGGTGGTTATTTCATAAGGAAACAGAAGATTCCAATTGTTGGTAAGTTTTCCAACACGGACAGTTTCTCCATCGACCTTTTGCAGACACGTGACGGCCATGATGTCAATCACACCTAACCGACTTTAGGTTGCTGTGTATTTTCATTTACATAGGGGTATTAGTAGTTAACAGATTTTCTGCAATGGAAAAGTACTCGAACTAGTTACTTTTATCAGAAAGTAACGCTGTAATGTAACTGATTACTTTTTAATGACAGGAATTTTGTAATGTAATAAGTTACTTTAAAAAGTATCGTCCCTCAACACTGCTGATGAATGCCTGATGCTTTTGGCCCACAGATAAAACAGTGACACAGCAACTGGCAGTTTCCATTCTGCCAAATATTATTTTCATATGCAGTACGATGTGGTGGACTCTGTAACTTATTCAAAAGAGAAAGGTGAAAATGGATGAAGAAGGTAATAAGGAAGTGATTACCTCAGACGGTGTACAAATACGCGAGTCCTCCTGGATTTGGTGGCGTTTATTAGCTTTACGTTTATGAAATGACGCGCAACAAATGTTAACTAATACCGACATTCCAGGCCTTCTAATGAACTGTTCTGTGGTTGAATCCCAAATAGCGTAATGATTAGAGCGTACAAACCAAGAAGTGCCCTTAATCAGGGGTTAGAGAGGGATTTGGGATTCAGCCGGAACAACTCGGGCGGTTCGGAGTCGATTAGAAACGACTTAGAAGTGATTACTAAGGAGACACAGTTGTGTGTTTTACATGACGTAACATTATCAGATGTGATTTCTTGCTAAAAGAATGAGTTTAAACATGGGTTTTGGCACTAACATCTGTTCGCTTTCGCTGTCCAGAAGTGGGCAGGTCTATGGTGGACGGGTGTCGTGACGTTGCATGCAAAAGGTCTATAGATAGTATGACACGTTGTGTTTTTCTATCTTGACTATTTTGACTACATCTGCTAGAACATAAGTGATAACAGCTTGTTTAAACAGAAACAAAAAAAAAAAAACTGCTTACAACAACTGCATATAAAAAATTTATATACAAAATCTTTGACAAACAACTTTGGTGTAAAGAAGAATAAAAACACTGCAAGATAAAACACTGATAAAAATTCTCCTGTAACGTTTGTTACACATACGCACCTTGCTGCCAGGTTTGGGTCCTCTCTTCTTGTAAGGGCGTGGGATGAGCTGCGGGGCGGATTCGGGAGACGGGACACTCATCTGAGCCCCTGGACTCTGAGCGCCCGACGACGCCGCCAGCGCCTTGAGCAGTGCGATGGTCTCGCTTTTGGGTCGGCGGCCCCTCACGCCCTTCCGCACGGGCAGCGGGGGCAGCGGCGTGGGCAAGCGGTACGAAGACTGCATGGAGCGCCGCGTCTGCTTGGACGGCGAGGACGAAAAGGAGGACGAGGCGGACGACGAAGGTGCGGACAGCGGCTTCGTCAGGGTGACTGCAAAGAATGGAAATCGGGTTAGGATGCGCGACGTGTTCTGTTCGACTCTTAAAGGCGGCGTAGGGTTCGACTCGGGGATCGGTCTCGCAGCGTGTCACGCGCAAGCTGGATTTCAGTCATTTAGTTACAGCAATTATTCCCCAGGAACCCAGCTTGTCCAAGTACACCACAACAAGCGGAGATTTGTCTCTCATTAGCGGTTATGTAGAATGCGAGCTGAGCATGCACATTCTGTGGGGAAGAGTTTGTGGCCGCCACAACATCCTTTAATAATTATCATGTCGGACGTGATCAGTCGAAGCTGTTGCTTATTTCGTCTCGTTCGTTTCATCGCTAGCCGGGTTCACATGAAACGCGCACTGATTCACGTCCGCTTTACACTGGGAGACGTGAACTCCGCGGCCGGGGTGGGCGACGTGACAAAGCTCTCGTTTCAATGCTTTAAATTAATTATAAGAATAAATTATGAGAAATAACATCCGAATCAAACACCCGGTTTGTTTGACTGCGTCACAAAGAAATCGTTGGAAACCGAACTGGAAACTAATGAAGACAAATACTGAACGGAGGATGGAAACAGGGTGAGGATGGAAGCGCCGGAGCGAAGCCTCTTTTCCTTCATGAGTGAAAAATAAAGCGTGAATGCATCGCCATAAAGGTCACAATATGCTAAACACTGCACGGACAAAAGAACACTGACAAGCCAGTAAAGTTGGCTAGTTTTGTGTGTGGGCATGTGCTTAAGTATGTGTGTGTGTGTGTGTGTGTGTGCGCGCGCCCTAAATAACCCTCGTATGACTAAATTGGAGGGCAGTGTGAGTGAGTGAGTGAGCGAGATTAAAAAGAGGGGAAAAGCCAGGAACGATCCGCCGAAGTCCCCTCGGTGCTGCTGGGGCGACATATGGGAATGATCACCGGCTCGCTGCTTCATTTCCCCATGACCTTCTTCCCTCGGGGCGGGGGGGGGGAAAAAACGGTTGAGTGTGCCGTGCGGTGAATCTGTGGCCTGGCCACGACAGCTGCGTCTGTGTGTGTGTGCCTGTGTGTGTCTGTGTGTGTGTGTGTGTGTGTGTGAGTGAGTGAGTGCGTGTAATGAAACAAACAAAATAATTTGAAAATGATGAAGGCAAGACCAGAGAAAGGGATAAAAGATGGGGTGAAGAAAAAGGGAAAAGAAAAAAACACACACACACACACACACACACACAAGGCAGACTGAGAGAGGGAGAAATAAATTAACATGCTGGAGGGAAAAAAATAATAATTCGGTTCGAGCCGCAATAATGAATGAATACCTTTAAAAAATTTTAAATCAAGATGGGGGAGTCGAATGAAAAGCTTAAAAAGGGACGACATAAAACATAAAAGAGAACTGAATTAGGAATCAGTTCAGACGCTCTTTAAGCGCCGGGACACTTGTTCTGGAGACAAAACTCTACACTTCTAAACAATGCAATAAACAAACTCACTGTCATACAAGTTCATTTGAAAAAAAATAAATAAATAAAAAAGAAACTGCTTAACTAGCTCTGTGTGGTTTAATGCAGCAGGGCTCTTATAAATAATAAATAAATAAATAAATAAATAAATAGATAGATGAATCAATCATGAACCTATTTGCAGATTTATTACATTTTACACAATATTCATTTTACTTGTTTTTGTATAAAAGCTTCTTAGTTCCTGGTACTCTAACCCGGAACCGATCTGACGTGATTCTTTCACGTCAGACCATCGCGGGAGATTTGACGCGTTGTTTTATTCGTAGCACTGGATGACCCTGTACCATAAGGGTCGGTGATATAATGATATAAACTTTTCCACGATGCGCACACGGTGTAAAGGTTTTCTAACAAGCTGGCAGCAAAACTAAAGAAAAAACAGAAGGGGGGAAAAAAAACCAGCGAAAAAGCTGTATGACAAAAAGAAAAAGGAAATCCTTTAAAAATTGGCTCAATTAAAACAACACTATTTGAAAAGATAAATAATTTATAAAAACTAGAAAACTAAATACATTTCTTGGCTTTTTTTTAACAGCCCAGCTTTAGTATATCATTCATTTATTTATTTATCTATTAGAACGTTAAACTTTCCACCTGATCACATTTTCATTTTCATTTCAAATGCCTTTTTTCCAGTTTAATCCAAACTCTACTACATTTTTTACTTCAAAGCAATCAACTTTGTCAATTTTGCATAAAATCATAATAAATTAATTAATCAATGAATGCATTACAATCATACAATACAGCTCTCAACTGTATACAAACAACTGAGAACGAATCAACACAGCGGCTCTGACATGCTGTAAAGGGGGGGGGGGCACTTATTTATTCTTCCAGGCGTGACTCGACCCCGATTCGCTCTTGCAGTCCTTCTGACTGAACGCTTTCACCAAGACCTTTCTCTTCTAATGGGCGTGGCCTGTTCCATGATGACCCCGCCCCCTTCCACACGCCAGCGAGGGCACTCCTACACTATGACCTTAATAATACTAATTATGATCAATGCCATGTAGTTAGCTTCACATTGTAGTAGAATCCAGATTTCTTTGACACGCTGGTCTATGTTCAGTTTTGTTTCTGTTTCCTAGATTACCCACAATGCTGTGCAACGACCTGAGACTCATGATGTATTTGATGTAAAGTCGTAGCTCATAATTTTTTACAAACTCCAACCGGGAAATATAAAGAAAACCCAATCTCAGTTCAGATTTCCTCCTCAGGGAGCGGGGTCTTTCTCGAAATCAAATCAAATCAAATCAACAGTGACGCAAACAAAACCAGTATAACCTTTGGATCAATCATACAGATCTTTTCCTTTGCTAAATGCTTTGTAACACATTCCATCTTTTCAGAAGATAAACATCGCTCATCACGATTAGCTGACTAGCTTGTTGCTATCAAGGGAACTTTGTAGATTGACATTGACATAATTCCGATTTCCGAGATAGGACGAATATGGCATAGACCCTCGTCTCTCTGTGTCTTCCTGAAGACAGTGATGCAGCGATGCTTTAGTCTTTTTATGCCAATATCACCATCGACGCCCTCGCCCTAGGCATCTCTTACTGTACATCTCTAACCACCTGCGCTGATTCTCGCCTGGAACTCTATACAACTGCGTCCTTTCGCTGCATTGCATTCTGGGACTTCTTGAAAAATTTGAAAATTTGCACCAACGTCTCCACGACTTCTACAGCAGATCGCTGAAAAAGTTGTGGCAGAGAAGAGAAGCTGTTCCGTTTTTATACCTGTAAAAGATCGGAAATGGATTGAAATGTTTCCTCGTCTTAAACACGAAAAGAGCCAGAGCAATCTCCTCCTCATGTGACGTCACAGCAGGACACGAAACACAATTCTCACAGGAATCATGAAAACGCAGCACTGACCGAGAGGTCTGCACCAGGATGTAATAAATAAACATAATGAACGTGTCTCAGAGTGGAGTTTTCTTTAAAGCAGTTACTGGATTAGATATATAACACTTTTTATTAGGAATTTCTCCAGCAAACAAACAAAAAAAAAAAGGAAAAAAAAAGCACTGCACTAGGACAGAGGTATTAATGGTTGAACAGCTGTAAATCTTTTAGACACACACACACACACACACACACACAGAATGAGAGAGAGAGAGAGAGAGAGAGAGAGAGAGAGAGAGCGGAGAACAAAAGCTGAAGAGACTCACCGCACAGGCGCGCGCCAAAACAAAAACAACAGGTTCAAACCGGAACCGCACCGGACGTGACAACAAAGGGAACGCCGGTCGCACCTGGACGGAATAAATTACGCGTAATGGCTGCTGGTCAACCTTCTGCCCGGAGAGAGAAAAAAAGAGAAAGAGACACAGAGAGAGAGTGTGTGTGTGTGTGTGTGAGACAGAGAGAAAGAGAGAGACGAGTAGTGGAATCTGAGGGAATGATAACGAGGCGCGTGGGCGGCAGGGAGTGGAGGCGGGAAATCCGCGAGTACCGCGCGACATGTACAGGTGCGCGTGTCTGAGGGGGAAAGCTCAGCGGCGAACTAAAGGTCATCTTCAGCGTTTAATCATTTCCAGGATTATTCTCATAAAAAAAAAAAAAAAATACAAATGACTTGGGTTATAATAAAAAAATAATAAATCCAAGGCAAAACCAATTTAATTTTTCCATTCGCTCTGAAAAATTTCCTTCCTCGAGTATTTTAACCACCATCATACCTGACATTCATCACAACTGAAATATTACTTATTATAATCTCTAAGGCTTTTTATATCATCTTTTTTTTTTTTTTGAGTTTCAATCCTTATTCCTAAAACGTGCCAGGATCAATGTGGCGGGTCATTTTTATACACCTCTATATAATGTTAATATAATACACATGCAAAATATATACAGTTTTACCGCTCTATATCTTTATGATGCATATTAAGGACATCAAGCTGATGTTACTATTTTATATACATTGAAATGCACTGACGTTTTCAAATGTCCTTCACTGTTCTGTTCTGCTTGTGGAAAAAATCATGAAATCATAAAACAAAAATAATTTGACAGTGTAGAAAAAAATCTCTAAACAATCTTCACAAAATTCAGCGTTACGCACCCAAGATAAACCTTAGTATTTATATTTGTCGAGGCAGCAAAATGATCTGTATTTGCATTCGAAGAAGAGTAGAAATAGCTGCAGCGACGATCCTGTTTGTGTTAATATCAACGCTCCAATTTTAGGCTATTACAGTTTGCCTACATTTTCAGAAAACCATGCAAAAAAAAACATGCAACGTAAGCATATACTGTACATTATTGAAAAGCATATTTTAAAATCAAACGCGACCCGCCCTAACCGGAGAACACTGCACAAAAACCTTAATTAACTCTGACTGAGAGATTAGACAAAAACACATGTTTTAATCTACATTGTGTGAACAATACGGACAAATAAAGCGCTGACTGAACTGTGTGCAGGGGAACGAGTTAACGCTGACTAACTACCCTGCTACTGTACGGTAGATTAACCGCCTCCTGTCGGTCAAAAGAAACTCCGCCTTATGTTGCAGGTCTAACGGGAAAACAGATAAACTGCTTTCGCAAACCAGTTCCTGGAAAAAAAAAACTAATCACGACAAAATAGAGTCGCAACAACACCCTCTTATTTGACCTCTTTATAATCAGTTATTTATATTTTTGATCTGATATTTCTCCAAACCTCAAATACACACCACATTCACAAACCAGCTGTTTTGTTTTTCTTCCTGAAAACGAATGATTAAAAAAACATATATTCGTTTAAAATAAAAAATAAAAATATTCATTAACACTTTTTAAGCTTTGTCGAACACCATATTCGGATTCGTCCACAGCCCTAGTACTGAGGCAATACCACCATTTCCTCTCACCCTGTATTCCTAAAGGATATATATAAAAAGAAATTGCCTTTTTTTATACCATCTTAGGTGATGCCATGGACCAGCGAGGCGTAACATCTGGCAGGTAATAAACAGAGAAGTCTCCTTCCAATGTGTTAAAGGATCGCATAACATTCTTTTTTTTTCTTCTTTTTTTCCTTTCTCCGTGTATCTGAGCCACCATTTTTACTTCTTTTGGGTTAAAACTGATCCTGGGTATCATATCTTATCTTTTTTTATCGAACAGAACAGTAAATTAATTTCTGGCAGAAATGTACATGTTTACCATTAATCAACGAAACAAAAAAAAGAAAAAAGAAAAAAAAAGTGGTTCTTAAACATATTTCAAGGCCTGCGTTTTTCCTCTCTGCAAAATTCCGGTCAAGGCCAAACAGCCCTGGAGTTTCTCTCTCCGTCTGAGTCGCAGCAGACCGTAAAAACGGTGCTTGATGTGAGTTACAGCTGCAGTGAGGTGCTTCGGCTCCGTCTGTACACACACTCACTGAGGAGACTCGTATATCCTGTCAAACACTCGTCCCCTCCTTTTCCTCCTCTTCAGCCCTACTTTACCCTACCTCTTCACTTCGCTGTTTGATTTTTACTTAAAAAGCCAATTTGCAGTTCCTCTTTTTCCTTCCTCTGAGCCTTTTTACTCACTCTCTCTCTGTCTCTCTCGGTTCATTAAAAGTTAAACAGTTCAGTATCAACGCTGCGTCATATAAATACCAGGACGTTTGATTGTGCACAATAACAGAACACAGTTATGAGAGTAAAAACTCGCTTTATTTCTCTATATAATCCCCTGCTACACTAATGCACTTATCCCAGTGTTCCACTAGTGCTTGAATACCAGGTAGAAAGCTTCACCTCTAAAACACCGGCCTCCCAGGAACTCCTCGAGGTCAGGACTGTACAGCGATGTAGCAATAACTCCCAGGAGAGTTAACTCCTGTAACGTGCAAGTGGTGTTGGTGAATGATTGTGTGTACAGTTCCTACAGACAGATGAGTCTTTCACTCTTGGAGATCAGTTATCCGTCTGTCTTTTAAAGGACCCGGAGTTCAGGAGTCACCTCAGTCGGAATCGTCATTCATTCCCGGACACACGTCCTCCTTTAAAACGTCTGCACCGTTCAAATGCTTTACCGCAGCTGAGAGTCTCATCACCGTACTGCGCTTAAAGTCTTCTGGAAATGTCACGTCGCTTTTACGCCTTCATTCACCGGAAATTTCATCACGAGTCCAGGTTTGACTTGAACGCTCCTCGTGTATACGTCATCCACGTCTGCCTCTGTCTCCCTGTATCCCCAGGGATTTTAGTTCATGCTAACACTGGCATGGAAATAATCGCTGAGTCATTCAGGCATCTCTGTTTCTGTGTGTTGGTTTAAATGTCGATTTATAGGCCGTTTAAACCTTTTACTGCTTCATCCGCTAAAAATGTCCTCTAGTGTAAACATTTTCAACTACAACGATCTATTCTCACAGACATTTGAGTCTTTTTGTTTGTTTTTGTCTTTGATGGGGGGATTTGGAATAGAAGGGGGCCTTCTATGTTAGTCCTGTTTTTTTTTTTTTTTTATCTGTTGTTTTGTCTTTTAATATTTTTGGATTTAATCCAAAATGGCCAACATTTGTTGTTTTAATTGTGGTACTGAAACAAAAGTGACTTGAAAAAGTGTTTGTACAGAAAGCGCTCTTTTGTGTTTTGATGATGACGTGATGGCAAGTGATCGCTGCAGATAAAATACCTTGGCGGGTTTTTTTTTTTTTTCCCCTTCTTCCCCTGAATTTCACCGCAGCAACATCCGTCTGGTTCTGCCAGAGCGCCTCACACATACAAACGACTGAGCGATTATACACGCTCTATAAATATCTCAGCTCATGTTAAACACACGAACACACTATCAAAATACACGGTTAAACGCGCTCTAAAGGCAAGACAGATTGACAGAGAAAACACTGATTTTTTTCCCCCTCCTGCTTTGTTTGGAAAATTTGGTAAAAGCCAAGCTTTAAAAAAAAAAAAAAAAAAAAAAAAAAAAAAAATGCACAGCAAAAACAACCATAATTACCACAACCATGATAATCCTTCGTAATAATCGTCTTAGGAAGGTTAGCCCGTGTAATTAAATAATTTTCTTTCTAAGTGGAGAGGCGGAGAAATGAACACGCTGAATGAAAAAAAAAAAAAGAGGAGAGGTCACTGACATAGTCGTCATGGCGACAGAAATGACTGAAAGCTGAAAACTCAGCCAGACTCCTCGCTTTTTTTTAATTGCCTGAGCTCAATGGAGCTACTTCCTCAATTAACTTCCATTATGTTACATAATCGTATCTAAAGTTGAATTAGGATGAGGTGAGACGTCAAATCCGTCATAATCCGCGCTCAGAAAGGCAGAAGGAAATATGAGGGTATGACATCCTTATGGTACGTTGTCATGGGAACCTGTAGTTCATTAGGACTTAAAGACAACACGCATGATGTGTGGGGGGGGGGGGGGTTAGTAAGAGCTGGAAAGTGCTGTCCAGATGTACGAGTTTTATCACTGAGGAGTCGCCTAATAAAATTTTTATCACAGACATGGCACTGATAAACTCACCCCATACAAACAGGGCTGTGACCTTTATTGTATTTTTTTTTACTGTATAAAGAATGAGTAAGTGTCTTCAAGACTGCATTATATACATGATTGACATGCAGAAAATCACTAACAAAAAACTGTGTACATAAATAATGGCACCCTATATGCTTGTAGGAGAAGAAAATTTAACGGTATTTCAGAAAAGCTGAATTAGAAATTAAATAATACTTACTTACTTACAGGTCGTGTATCTGCTGCTGGGTTGAACATAGTTTCTCATTTCTTCTGCGTCTAGCCTGCCATGTATTGTGCTTTATGTAAATCACTGTATAATGCCTGCTATTGTTACTGATGTGAATGGAGCTGTGCTGCCCCCTAGTGGTTTTGCAAGAGCTTTGCTTGAATGGTGCGCACAACTAAACAGTCTTGAGAAGTCCATTCTTTTATATATAGTCAATATACTGATATTCCTTTAATTATTTAACCCCTATTTATTGTTATTTGTCATTTATACCCTAATATCTGAATTGTTACATAATTTAAAAGCTAGTAATCTAAACTTAAGCTAATAATAACGTTAAAAATGCGCTACAAAGAAAAACAACATTGCAGTTTTTTTTTTTGGAAGCAAATGTTTATGTAACGTTTATGGAAGGGGGTCACCAGTGTCGGTGCTTTGTAGTGGGAAAGCTTTCAGGAAGGTGGAGTTTCAAGTTTTATTTCCAAGGTAATTTGACAAGTTGCGGAACCTCAGCTAGTAGGCGAGTTCTTTGGGTGAAACTTTGTATTGTGAAAAGCATTTTCCCATAGGAAATAATGTAAATGCAGATAATCCGTTCCAGCAATACCAATATTTCCAATTTCCAACACTATTATCATATTTTCGCATATAAAACTATCAAAACATTTAGAAAGCACATGCAAATAAAGTAAAATATGAAGTAGACAGACAATAAACCTTACTTAATCTAAACATATGATTCCTCTTGGCACTGAAAACGGCTTCCTTTTGTTCTTGATATCGTCCTTGCTAGCTATATTGGGACCCATGGTGCTATGTCTTCACTAAATCTTGCACAAAAAGCAAAAAAAATTAATAAATATGTAAACTCACTTCGCTTGGCTTTCCATCGACGCAAAGCTGTGTTGTAAACAGCTCCCGGACATACGCACAACTTAGTCGGCTTTAAACGGTCTTTAAACGGGTTATTTTGGATTGTTGTGGAACCAGAAAACAACACCTGCCATAAGTGACATCTGGCCTGATCGTTTTTAGCCCAACCCTTCCATAACACATCACCACACGTGGGCCATTCACAAGTCAAAGTGACAATTGGTAATCTTAATCGAATGCTGATTAGCAGACTTTTGACTCACTGCTGTTCCCGGGCGGCTGAAGGCTGTGTTTGGTCACCGCGCACCATCCCACAGGAAAGATGTCTCTGGAGTCGTATCGGCACCAGTAATCGAACGCGCCTCTCCAGCCGTCGAACATCACAAACACCTCTTCGCCTCTGACCTCGCCGATGGTGGCGGGGCAGATGAGGTAAGGGTTCTTCTTGTCCACCGCTTCTAGCTTCATGCCTGGCTTGAAACTGTTCTGAGAGGGCCTCTGAGGTTCCTGACAGAAAGATACACACACAATTCTGATATCAAATTTTGTTTAAAAAAAAAGCAAAGCAGGAAATATTTGTGATATGAAAGTGAAACACACTGTGATTATGGGAAGCCATTAGGGTCAATTTGGTCATATGATTGATTTGTGTTAAAAAAAATTATTAATAAATTAATTACTAGATTAATCACACGAGTTAACACGTTAATACTGACAGCCCTAATACACACTATGTTGCCAAAAGTATTCGCTCGCCTGCCTTCACATGCATGTGAACCTGAGTAACAAGAGCAACTTGAGTCCCATTCTTAATCCATAGGGTTTAATACGATGTTGG
>JAOVVB010000018.1:17367814-17385398 GCA_028570985.1 Heterobranchus longifilis | reverse complement strand
AGATCAGCCATAACATTATGAACACCCACCTAATATTGAGTAGGCCCATCTTTTGCTGCCTGAACTTTCAAGGCATAGACTCTACTAGACCACTGAAGGACTGTGGTATCTGGCACCAAGCCATGAGTATCAGATCCTCCTGTAAATTTTGAGGTGGAGCCTCTATGGATCTGACTTGTATTTCCAGCACAATCAGATTGAGATATTTGGAGAATTTTATAGGCCAAGTCAACACCTCAAACTCATTGTTGTGGTCCTTACACCATTCTTGTATCATTTTTGCACTGTGTCAGGATGCATTATTCTGCTGAGTTCACTTGCCATTAGGGAATATTGTTCCCGTTAATTGGTGTACTTGGTCCTCGGTAATGTTTGACTAGGTGATACGTGTCAGAGTGACATCCACATGAATGACAGGACCCAAGGTTTCCCAGCAGAACATTGCACAGAGCATCATCCTGCTTCTGGCTGCTACTCCTTTTTCCCATAGTGTGTCCTGGTCCCATTTTTTCCCCATCCACAGCAATGCAGCGCCATACACAACAATCTGTAATGCATTGTGTGTTCTGCCTTTTTTCTGTCAGAACCAACATTCACTTTTTCAGCAATTTGAGGTACAGTAGCTCTTCTACTGGACTACACAGGCCAGCCTTCGGCCTCACACATGCATCAGTGGGCCTTGGCTTCCCATGACCCTGTTGCGAATGACTGATGGTGTGAAGTGATGGGTAATATAGGGTCAGGTGTGTGTATGTCAGTGGCGGCTTCTAGCTTTTGAAACAGGGGAAGCTCATATTAGGCCTTCATCATAAAATTCATTATGTTATAGCACCGTCTGCGTCTGCCATTATGCACAGCTTGCTAGCTGGCTAGTTTCCCCTTCCACGAGCTACTTTAATTATATGAACGAATTAACTTTACAATGTTGAAACAAGGAGCAAAGTCAAGAACGCTATAATATGTTTTTTTATTATTTAAAGAGTGATTTGTACAAACAAAAATGGTTTATATCACCAGCAAACATTACAGAGTGCAGCATCGTCATACCACTTCACCTACAAATCCGCATGGGACTGAACTCGAATCTCTGTAGCGCTGATGTATACTTAAATTTAAAGAAAACCAAAAAGAAAAAACTTCCATAGGATCCAGTACTGCTTCCATAGGATTCGTTTAAAATAAGTTGCAGCCAGATGGTGCTAATCATTAGACCTTGTTCTTGTTAATAGACCTCTATGAAAGCAGAAGTTTTGGCAGTTTGCTGATCGAGAGCATTCAGGTGTGTGTTAAGACATAAGCAGTGGACTTAGAAAAACAATTGTTGCTGGTCATCAATCTGGAAAAGGATGTAAAACCATTTCCAAACAATTTTCAGTTCAGCGGTATACAGTGAGAATGTTCAGAATTATTCACCAGTGGAAACCATTCAAGACAGTTGCCAATCTTCTCGGGAGTGGACGTCCCACACCTTCACCCAAGGGTCAGATGCTCGTGCAATGCTTGGAGTAATACAGAGCTACATCTCAGATCTTAAAGGCCTCACTGAGCATGTTAAATGTCAAAGTCAATGACAGCACAATTAGAAGAAGACTAAACAAGTACAGTTTGTTTGGAAGGGTTGTCGGAACAAAGCCTCTTCTGTCTAAAAAGAACATGGACGAACCAATATGTGTTATGGACAGATGAGACCAAAATAAAGTTGTTTGGCCTTAATGCCAGTGCCATGCTTTTTAAATTCTCAAATCTCAAATAATGAATTGTTTTCAGAAATTATTTGGGGGCATATTGTTTTAGCTTTTGGGCATTCTGTGTGCATCATTTAAAAAACTGATCTGATTATGCAGTATTCTGCTAAATTCGGCCTTCATGATGCTACCCTTTTTGTTAGTGCTTGTGCTCATGAGATACATGTAAAACCTCAGGACCTGAGTATCTTCTGCATCCAGGCTACTCAAAAGATTTATTTCAATAAAAGCCTTGTTCCCTTTGCAGTATTGCTACTTAACCAACCTCGCTGAATCCAGATTGATGGATGTAGCTCTTCTTTTGTTATATTAATGAAAGCACTTCAACTTGAAATAAATTTAGAAACATAGAGTAGTCTATACCTCATCAAAGGGGAAGGACCTAGTCCTTTTATTTTAATGGGTAATACATTCAGTCTACAGCCTAGTTCTTATTAAATTAAGGCTGTTTATTGCCAAGCTCGACAAATTATCCTGTTTTAGCCAGCGTCTTCAAGTTTTACTCAAGTATCCTTTACGAAACAAATGGACGTTGCTCATCTTGGTTTTTTATTCTTTATCTATTTTGCCTGGATTTGCCTCTGTTATTTAATAGAATTTATTAGTAATATATATGATTTTTTTAAAATAGAATATCACTGCGAATAGATGAATAGATTTAGGATCAAATATTACAGGTCATACTGCATTAATGTCTGTCTCAGTTGTGAACACAAAAAAAGGCTAAGCAGAGTCGGAGTGGAGTTTATTGAATACACAAAAGGTTAAGCATCTGATAAGTGATTTACAGTCATTAGATCACAGTGTAGGTTATACTAAGTTGAAACCAAAAAGGTACAAGAGTATTCCAAATGCACAAATGCAGTGCGGAGAGACGGAGAGAATTAACTAGAGTAATAGAAAATACTTGGAAATGAATTGGGATCCTTTGCTAGAGTAACTGTTTCTGTGGAGTTGTTCATATCCACCTTCGTCCAACTTAACTTCCTCCTTAGGTTCCTACGGGTTTCCTCTTACCCTCCAGAAACCTGCTGTTAGTCGGATTGAGTGTGGTCAGGGTGGTTTGGATTGAGTATGTCTGGATGGGTCCCTACAATTAACTGGTGTCCCACCCAGGGTATATTCTAGTCTCACAGCCACTGTTTCCTGTTTAGTCTGTTAATCCACCACAACCCTGACCAAGATAATGCAGCCACTGAAGATGACTGAATAAATGAACAAACAAACAAACCATTAATAACTATAGTATATAGTTTAGAAACTTTTGATACCTCTTGTTGCTGAGTGTGGCATTGTAGTTGATGACTGAATGCCCTCCAACTAGTTGTTCCTAAAACCAGCACCCTTAAGATTCAGGCCTGTGGTCTGGAAAAGGTACTGTCCAGAATATTTCTGAATGATGGGATTTCTGCCCAATGGGTTGCTGTGTCAAGTGGCACAGTGGTGTAATGCTTAGCACTGTGGGCTCGCATCTCCAGAGTCAAGGGTTCGCATATTCTCCCCATGCTTGGAGGATTTCCTTCTGGTACTCCTCCAACAGTTCAAAGACATGCAGGTTAGACTAATTGGCGTTTCCAAATTATGTGAATGAGCGTTTGTGATAGATTGGCACCCAGTCCAAAGTGTACCTTGCCTAGTATACTGAGTCCCCTAGGATTGGCTCCAGACCTCCAGTAACCCTGTACAGGATAAGCGGTATAGAGAATGAGAGAGTGCCGGTTACTGTGTCAGTAATACAGATGTTGGCCAAGAGAGAACCACATCAAGTAAAGTAGGCTCGGGTTCTGTACTGGATAGAAAGTCGCTGCGTAGTTGGGTAATGCTCATACTGGCAGGACAGGGCATCTACTTTGGCATCTTTTGAACCTGGTCTGTAGGTAAGTCAGAATTTAAAAAGCATGAAGAATAAATAATGGCCATCATTTCTGTTAAGAATTAATGCTTTTGGGAACTCTTCCATATTCTAACTGTCTGATTGTGAGCCACTCGTCCAGGGCTGCTCTTTTATTTTATTGTGTTTTGTAAAAGGCTGTTATTCCTAATATCTTTCATGGCACTGAGAAAGAATGGCAAGGACAGATCATGGTAGCATGAAACAGTGGTTCTTCTTTAGACAGTAACGATAGCATTACGGCTCTGAAATGAACCCTCTTATCAAGTGGTATCAATCGTTAGCAAACCCCGGGACATTGGAACTCATTGAAAGTATGGAGTCGTGGCCAGTTAATTGCCGCTTTTAATTTCCCCTTATCAATATACACAGCTTGAGAGCAGAGAATACATCAAAGAAAACACAGTAGATGGTGGGTTTGTAGCACTCACACTTTTAGCTTGGCATACAGACTGTCTTACATAAGGTACTGGAGCATGTAGCACACACACACATACACACAGGAGACAAGTATTTCTTTTGACGTTTATTAGTTTAATATGTTCTCTATGTAATGTTCCATCCACCAATTTAGCATATGTCTAAGGATTTTGTTAACAACCACTGGGAAAATGAATTTGCGTAGTGCTCAGAGATGTTAGTAACAGTTCTATTTTTGAATGCAAATTAATGTTGAAGTACTGCAAATGTCTGTCCTTTTACCTTATTTTAAGTGCTAGGTCCTAAGGGTCATGTGTAATGCTAATTTATTTAATTTTCCGGAATATTGGCAACTTCAGTCAGTGTGGGATGGAAAAAAAGGACAACAACCTAAAAAGCATACGACTACTAGGGAAATCAAGTGCTGTTTTTCATGTGTTGCTGCATTGCCTGAAAATCAGGTAGCGCTTACTGTACTTTTCCAAGCATGAAGCACTTGGTGAATAATTAACTACATACTCCTAAAGACTGTAAGGCAGCAGTTGCACCAATTTGCTTCACCCTAGACAAATCTTGATATGCAGGAGGCATATTAAGGCATTTTCTTATCCAGTTCTTTGCAAAACTTGAAGTTGAACTTTCCAGGAATTCCTTTTTGCTGAGTTTTATCTAGGATATCCACGAGAAACTGAGTGCTGCATCCTTTTACGGTGGCTGGATGACTAGCGAAGGTATAGCCTCACTGTGGATCATAGGATAATAATGAATCCCAAGAAAGAACATCAAGTGATTAGGAGAAGCACCCAACTAATGTGAGTAGCAGACTTAAATAGTTGATGTTCTAAGCAGATGTTTGTTTGCTTGACTACATCCTGGTTGATTAGGTTCCCATTGATTCTGAATCGATCAATGCACATTGCAGTTTTCTAGTTTCAAGGACAGCAGTTGCTCATGTACAGTAATGATCCCATCACTTTATATTAGGGCTGTGCTAATGCTGTAAATACCTACCTAAAATATTACTGGAAAACTCCAGTTGCACCATTTGTGAAATCTCTTATAGTTAAATGGATCAGGATGAAGTAATCTCTTGGCTTGCTTCTGGTAGCCAGCAGTTTTGCAGGTGAGATTCAATGCACATTACATCAGAAACCTCATGCAATTCCCAGAGGAGACTGGTGATTCTCTGCATATGTTGTGAACCAGCTTTCATTCTCCTTCAGGCATCACTCTTCCCCTACGCATTGCACATACACAGCTGGCTGGAGTTCCACTGAGCCCAATATCATCCTGTGATTGGGAGGAACTACTGTAGCTGGGACCCAAACACTGGAAATCTGACTGGAAATCACCTTTACCATCAATCCTGGTGGGGTAAACAAGATATGGTTTGCCATAGTTGATAGTATCCTGTGGACTTCACAGTCATGACACCTCAACCTGATGGGACACCTGTGGGAGATTTTTTTCCAAGGAGATTCGGTTGATTCACGGTTGTGGCTGTAGGCTGCTAATTAGTCAACCCCGAGTTATCAGTGTTGGGCCCCCGGGAAAGTCTTTAAACCTACGGCCTTACAAAATCACTATGCTGTTGCCGGTCCCAAAGGCGGGATAAGAAAGGAGGGTTGTTGGGCGTCAGGCTAGCATGCGTGTGGCATGTGAAAACATATATTGTGATAACCTAGGCATATGAATGCCACACCTTAAGAATTTTCACCCTAAGAATAAGAATTTAGCAATAAGTTTGCATCAGAATATGAAGCATTTTCGAAACGCTGGCTAAGTTGCGCGTACATCCGGGAGCCGTTTAAAACTTGTTGCGTCAGTGTAAAGCAAAGCGAAGCGAGTTTACATGTTTGTTTTTTTGTGGGTTTTTTGGGTTTTTTGTAAAAGACACAGCACCATGGGTCCCAAGAATGGTAGCAAGAAGAAAAGGGAGCCGCTTTCAGTTTAATTTTTAAAGTAGCCGGTGCCAAGAGGAATCATAAATTAAGGTTATTTGAGGTTTAATGTTTCAGATTTTACTTCATTTACATGTCTTTTCTAAATGTTTTGGTAATATTGGAAATATTTTTAGGTGGCCGGAACTGTTTATCTCCATTTACATCATTTCCTATCGCCCCTGGAACGGATTAAATCCGTATGCTCTGGTACCGCTGTAATTGCTATAGAAAAAATGACCAAACCCACTGCTGAATGTGCTCTACAGTACAGAAGGAAAAAACTAGCTTACCGTACTATTTTCAGATTGAGTAATCAACTTCACCAATGACGAACATAATTGGACTTTATGTTTCCGTGGACATCCTCAGGGACCTCTTGATACGATATCATCATGATACCTCGATTTATATTACAATTCTATAAGTATCACGATTTTATAAATATGCAGAAAGTATGTAAATTTTTCCCCCCTTATTTTGTTACAATTCTAAACACCCAGTATGCTGTGCTGCGTGCCAGTGTGTGAATAGTTTAGAGTGCACCACCTGTAGGATTATACAGGAACTGCAACATTTCACCACCACAAATGCGAACGTATAAATTAAGAATGAATTTTTGAAATTCCGTTCTGGCGATACATGAATTGCCACACGAAAGAATCACTGTACATCACTGAATCGATCCCCCCCCCCCCATCTCTAATGTTTATGCACCATTTAAACGTAGCTAGCATTAACAAACTAGATTAGTTGCCTTGAAGTAAAGGGTGGATTTTGTTTCACTTATTGTTTTTGTACAGCTGTATAGTCTTTATTCTTCTTAAGAACAACATCTTGGGTTAGAGCTGTTATTTTTCACTCACCTGGCGTTGCCTGGAGATGTTTCTTTTTCTCACCTACCCGGCATTTGCTACATTAAAACTGCTAACAGTGAACTTTTTTTTTATCCTGTGTAGGCTGCTTGGATTGTAGGAAGATGCTGTGTTTCCTCCTCTTGATACAGACGCTTGTAAAACGCATCCACATTGCTGTTAGTTCGATAGTTCGAGTCTGTTTGTTAGCATTGAAATGTGCACTGGTAATAGTGGAACTTGGGATCAGATGTAAATGAGCACAATGTCAGAATGACAGCGACACATTTAGAATGATACGCCATTCTCTATATTTGAAATACAGCCTTTATAGCATACATAGTGAAAATATTGCTGGGTTCATTGCATGGCTCCCACTAGGGAAAAAAACAAAACATGAACTCATTGGATTTCACTTTTACTCCTGTTTTCCTTTTTTATGGTTTTCTTAATTTTTATAAATGGGAAGCTTTTTAGATGCATAATGGAAAATGGAATATATTTGATTATATGAGCCACTTAAAAAAATAAAAATCAGCTTATCCTGTAGATCATTTGAATAAATAAGCTTTTAAGCATTCTTTGTTTTGCACTCAAACACACACACACACATACACAGAGACCTAGCGAATGCAGCAATTTGATAAAATAAGAAAGAATATTATTGGATTATTCTTATCAGAGGCAAAGCTTGGGATCGTTGGTTCTGATTAACAACCGTGCCGTAAAAAAAAACAAAAAAAAAAACATTGGCATGCCTTTTGTCAGAGCTGATTCACCACCGGCTCTCTCGCGGCGAGCGATGCTGTGCCTCTGGACTGTGCGAACGAGCAGCATCGTGTTCTTCCGCCGCCTCAGCGACAGCAGCCCACATCGCCTGGCAAGGGGTCGATGCTGAATTCGGTCCTTAAAGTGGCAGGAGATATAAAGAGACACATAGACTCGAGCGTAAACATTTTATTACAGTACGACTTGACATTTTCAGAGCAATTAAACTCATTTGAGTCGATTAGTTCTGTTTAGCGTACGTGCATCTGTGTGTGTGTGTGTGTGTGTGTGTGGGTGTGTGGGTGACATCAAAGACAATTGAGATTCGGTTCCTGCTTGTGGGTTTGACAACATGATAATTTTTCACACTAATCCGAATGCCTTTTAGTAACTCGCTTTACCTTGCTCTCGCGCACAATCATGACAGCCAGAATGAAAAGTTAAAGGACGAAAAAAAGAATGCCAAACTATATAATTATTACAAATTGTTTAAATGCTGATAATTTTTATATTACTATTAATTTTTCGGAGTGATTTAGCTCTCGTCATCCCATACATCACTGACTAGCCGAGCCGAGTCGCTGCACTAACACAGCACGACCGGGTCATATACAGTAGCAACATTGCATTATGGGACTTTAGGTTCAAACTCCACCGCAAAGTCTATACAGATTTCTATTTTTTTGTTTGTTAATATGACATCCTGTTTAATTTATAACATTCTATTTTAATTCTATTTTATTCTGTAACATTTTGTAAATATTGTAAATTTCCAGCCCAAACTTTAAAATTTTACATTTTTATTTTATTTTTCATTAAAACATTAAATTTTTTTGTTTAATTGTACTTTCTAGTGCAATTTATTTGATCGTGGTAAAATCTTTCTATTTTAGGTCACAAGGAGTCGTATAAGCATTTCACTGCGTATTATACTTGGGTATTCTAATAAAATTAGAATTTGGATTTCAGCGATACCTCGGCATACGAATTTAATCCGTTCGGGAGGCGAGTTCTTAAGGCAAAAGTTTGTATTGTGAAACGCATTTTCCCGTAGGAAATAATGTAAATGCAGATAATCTGTTTCAGCCACCCAAAATTTTTACCAATATTACCAATTTCTGAACCTATAATCATATTTTTGCATATAAAAACAATCAAAACATTTAGAAAATACATGTAAATGAAGTAAAATATGAAATAAATAGAGGTTAAATCTCACTCAACCTTAATTCATGGTTCCTCTTAGCACCGGCTGCTTTAAAAACCCAACTGAAAGTGTCTCCCTTTTCTTCTTGCTACCGTCCTTGATACCATCCTTGGGACCCATGGTGCTATGTCTTCACTAAGTGTTCCACAAAATGCTAAATAAACCCACAGAACATAATGTAAACTTGCTTCGCATGACTTTCCAACACAGAAAATGCTTCAAGTTTTAAGCGGCTTTCGGACGTACGCGCGACTTACACCATCTCACCTCTGCAGAGTCAGTGCGGTGGCAGTTTTGGTGTAAGTTTACAATTTTTCCCATGCCAAATATTAAACAAAATAGTTTTTTTGGTGGCCCTCATGGAAGCTATAAGATAGTTATGTTGCACACTGTCTGCACTGCAGGCGCAGATCCACATTACAGCATACTCGGGCACGATTCAAACCAAATAAGAACGCCAACTTTACCTAAACCAGGAAGTGGGCCACTATTTAGGTTGCGATGTCATCAGCACCGCGTGTCACTTCCAGTATTTGATATGCACAAATAATAAAGTAGGTGGAAAGGTCAGAGGGTCGCTCTTGACATTTTCTCCTAAATATCACTCGTCTTGGACGAAGGTCGACTTCCTCGTACCCTTCTCCGCTTTGCGTGCCTCGAAAACCAGCTAGGAGCGTACTGCCACCTGCTGTATTGGAGAGAGCGTGGTTGCGCAAGTGTACTCGGAATGATACAGAACAATATTATTAACCATGTGAAATTTGGGGGATGGAGAAAGGGGAGAACAATCATACAAGAGCATGGTACCAAGCAACCAGTCGTACCCTAAATGTTACTGGAAAAATCCTTTAACAGTTGTCGCTTGCCTACACTGATGTAGAGGGACGGCAGGAACAGACAGGAACACCGCTTTGTGTCTTTCCTTGATGGCCATCTTGACATGATCGCGGCTCAAAGGGTCAGACATTTCTAAAGGTCATTTTTAATAGCTCGTTATTGCTTCGTCGCGTCTTTGTTCTACATTTCCCCGGCTCTCTGCTGCTGAGAAGAAATCTCGTCTGAATAACTAACGCTGCCTGCAGTTCCCCTGTTTGCGCAATATTTGTTTTATGGGAAATAAAGAGATTTATACACTCAGGTGTGCCGGATGAACGCATTTTTTTTAAGATATATATTTTTTTTCCCATTTCTGGTGTCCTTAAGTGCCAACTCGTGCCTCACATTTACTCCTCATAGACGCAGACGAGCCTCCGGATGCCTCTGCAGAGATTGAGCAGACTGGAACGGAATCACCTGACGGTTTCTCTGAGTCAGAGTTGCGCAATGGTTTTCATTGAGCAGTGACCTCAAAGCCCTGGCATACACTCGCAATTCATGAAGAGGCATGTTTACCTCTCAGGAAGCAAAAATAAGAGGAGGGGTGTGTGTGTGTGTGTGTGTGTATGTTTTAATCTGCTTTTGGACTGAGAGAGACAAAAATGCAGCAGTGCTAGAAATGACTTTTAAGTTTTTGGATGAGAAATAAAAGGAAGAATGCACAGTTTTGTCGTTTGTTGGTTTGAAGAGGAATTCCTCTCTTAGGTTTTAAAGCGGTTTCTGGAAAACGAGTGGAAACAGAAGCTAGCCTCAGAAATTCCACCTCTATTCCTCTCAATTTTACGGAAACTGATCAAGTAAAATTGATGAGCCACTTTTTTCTCAACAAGTGTTTTATTCCTCTTATACCTCTTATACCTCCAGACACTGGAGACTCCTTCCAAATTTTTAAAAAATAAAAATCACTTTTATGTGGTTACATTTTCTAAAAAATTTTACATTCCGAAATCTTTGGTTAGATTAGTATGGACTGATACAGGCGGCATGGTGGTGTAGTGGTTTAGCACTGTCACCTTACACCTCCAGGGTCCGGGTTCGATTCCCGCCTTGGGGTCTGTGTGCATGGAGTTTGCATGTTCTCCCTGTGGTGGGTTTCCTCCGGGTACTCCAGTTTCTTTCCACAGTCCATAGACAATTTAGGCTAATTGACTTTCCCAAATTGCCCGTAGTGTGTAAATATTGAGCGGAGATCCTGCCACGGTTGTAAAAATGAGAATAAATACAATGGTCACCATTGGTTGGACTACAGAGGTTCCAAGAGTTAGCGTACGTGCATCTGTGTGTGTGTGGGTGTGTGGGTGACATCAAAGACAATTGAGATTCGGTTCCTGCTTGTGGGTTTGACAACATGATAATTTTTCACACTAATCCGAATGCCTTTTAGTAACTCGCTTTACCTTGCTCTCGCGCACAATCATGACAGCCAGAATGAAAAGTTAAAGGACGAAAAAAAGAATGCCAAACTATATAATTATTACAAATTGTTTAAATGCTGATAATTTTTATATTACTATTAATTTTTCGGAGTGATTTAGCTCTCGTCATCCCATACATCACTGACTAGCCGAGCCGAGTCGCTGCACTAACACAGCACGACCGGGTCATATACAGTAGCAACATTGCATTATGGGACTTTAGGTTCAAACTCCACCGCAAAGTCTATACAGATTTCTATTTTTTTGTTTGTTAATATGACATCCTGTTTAATTTATAACATTCTATTTTAATTCTATTTTATTCTGTAACATTTTGTAAATATTGTAAATTTCCAGCCCAAACTTTAAAATTTTACATTTTTATTTTATTTTTCATTAAAACATTAAATTTTTTTGTTTAATTGTACTTTCTAGTGCAATTTATTTGATCGTGGTAAAATCTTTCTATTTTAGGTCACAAGGAGTCGTATAAGCATTTCACTGCGTATTATACTTGGGTATTCTAATAAAATTAGAATTTGGATTTCAGCGATACCTCGGCATACGAATTTAATCCGTTCGGGAGGCGAGTTCTTAAGGCAAAAGTTTGTATTGTGAAACGCATTTTCCCGTAGGAAATAATGTAAATGCAGATAATCTGTTTCAGCCACCCAAAAATTTTACCAATATTACCAATTTCTGAACCTATAATCATATTTTTGCATATAAAAACAATCAAAACAATATTGTAAATATTGTAAATTTCCAGCCAAAACTTTTACAAAATTTTATTTTTCATTAAAACATTACATTTTTTGTTTAATTGTACTTTCTAGGGCAATTTATTTGATCGTGGTAAAATCTTTCTATTTTAGGTCACAAGGAGTCGTATAAGCATTTCACTGCATATTATACTTGGGTATTCTAATAAAATTAGAATTTGGATTTCAGCGGTACCTCGGCATACGAATTTAATCCGTTCGGGAGGCGAGTTCTTAAGGCAAAAGTTTGTATTTGTTTGTAAAAATCTTACCAATATTACTAATTGGTTGGACTACAGAGGTTCCTAGAGTTGGATGGTTGGATGGACGGATGCAGAAAAAAAATTGAGGTGGAAAGAAAAAACAAGATTAAAGGAGATTTTTTTTCCTTTCAATTCCAATGAAATACCATAATCATCAAGAGATCATGACTGAGGTCTGCGACATACTGTTAACAGTTCGGTTTAATAAGCACCCAGGATTCCACCCACATTCATTTGGCTGGTTTTAAATAGCAGTTGATATGAAAGTAATGTACAGCAGAGAGTGGTAAAAAAAAAAACACATTAAAATGCAGATTGACATTTACAGAAGACTTCAAACACGGTACGGTGACGAGACTCTTAGTCACAGTAAAACATTTAACCGGTGCAAACGTTTCAAAGAAGCCTGAAGATCCATGAGTGTACTGTGTCAACAGTACACACACCGACACCACTTGCACATTACAGGAACTCGTCTGGGAGTTTTTGCCACATCCCCCTGTACAGTCCTGACCTCGCTCCAAGCCAATTCAACATGTTTAAAGGAGTCCCTGGGAGGCCAGTGTTTCGGCTCATGGCTTCAGCGTACTGAGAAAACGTTCTACCTTGATGGTGTCCAAGCACTAGTGAAACACTGGGATAAGTGCATTAGTGTAGTAGAGGATTATATAAAGAAATAAATGCGGTTTTTACTCTTATACACTGTGTTCTGTTATTCTGCACAATCAAAAATCCCGTTTTTTTTATAGATTACTATCAAACCTACTGTTTTAGCACCACCCCAAAAGCCTCAGGAGGGAAATCTGTGCCAATTCTGTGTCTTGTTAAAACTAATAATAATTGAATATTTTTTCCAACCTTGAGAGTAGATTCCATCCAGCTGTCATTGCATTTCATTTTCTTTTTAGATCATAATGTTTAATACTGAAACATTACTTTAAAAAAAACAGTGTTTGTTTTTCCATCAACACCATAACCGTTCATCTTTTTCCCCCTCAGATGTGAGTGTGTACATAAGGCGAGCATGCAGAATGTTCAGTGGCCCGTTCTGACTGGACCACCTGATGCCAGGCCACCCCATGCCCACCTGTAACCCAGAAGACAACCTCTCATCCCCTCGAGCTCCGCTTCTCTCGGACAACCATCATTAGTCTTGATGAGGAACCCTGCCACCGGTGATGTGATGAACAAGTTTGAGGTGCTTGGGATCGTTGGGGAAGGTGAGACGTCTCTGAATTTTTAAACGTCACTCGGACATCCGGAAAGTTTAATTAACAGCTGATGGTTTTCAAAAGTGGATATTAGGACATATTTTACTTGAAGCAAAATGCTTACTTAAAAAGGAGACTAAGCTAAAATATGAGCAGAAATTTAGCTTTTACACTATTTTATACATCCATAATTAATGACTATAAAATTAAGCAATTTAGCCTTAATAATCACAAATAAATGCTTATATAAAGGTTTAATTAATACAGAATAATATAATATAATATAATATAATATAATATAATATAATATAATATAATATAATGTCTATATTATTTTGGATAGAAGACAAACATCATTATTATTATGTTTTATTATTTTAACTTTTATTATTATTATTTTACAAATGGAAGTAGGTTATTTGTAGGTGATCATATTAAAAAAGCTTTTGGTGACATTTCTTACAAAACAGTTTTTTCCACTTAACAATGTTATTCAAGCATACTACATATTCAAAATACTTTTTTCCTGCACTTATTATAAAGTGGTTTTAGATATGAAGTCATGTCTGTGATGTTTTGGTGAAAGATGCCATTAAATTAGACTACTGCTTAATCCAAAAACCACACTTAGTAGTCCTGGGGTCCATAACCAGGAATTGAACTTAAAAAAAAAAAAAAAAGAAAGTACAGTGCATCATCAAACATAAAAACAGGCACAAGTTGGATAAAAGAGGAAGAGGAAATAAGGCTCAGGAATGCACGGCTTACCGAGAACAGGATTTTGCTACAGGGAATTAAAACAATAGGGTGCACACGGTAGGAAAACCAGACAGGAGTGAAACCAGACAAAAGCACACTCTTACAGGATGAAACTTGAATTCATGAGAAATCTTTTACAGAAATTTACAGTAAGATGGAAAGTTTTAAGACGCTTTGTTATGAGCTCTTATACGCCACTCAATCGTCCTTGAGATGCTTCTACAGCCTGAGTGAAGTGCACATGCCTAATTGAATTCACTAGATGGAATTAGGAAAGGCACCATCTATATATGGTGTGGGAAGCACGGTGGCGTTAGCACTGTCGCCTGCGCCTCCAGGGTCTGGGTTCGGCTCCCGTCTCTGAGTGCATGGAGCTTGCATGTTCTCCCTGTGCTTGGTGGGTTTCTTCCAGGTACTCTGGTTTCCTCCCACAGTCCTAAGATGTAAAGATTAAGTTAATTTCTGTTCCTAAATTGCCTATAGTATATGAATGAGCGTGCTTGCCCTGCGATGGATTGGCACCCTGTCCACCAAGTCTGGTGCCCTAAGTCTCCTGGGATAGGCTCCAGACCCCCCTGTATACAGGATTAAGCGGTATAGACGAGGAGTGAGCGGGAGAATTATCTGTAGACCTGTGAGACAGGATTGCATCAAAAAACAGATCTGGAGGAGCATTAAAAGCAACCTAGAGCGCGGTAATCTCCATCATTCTCAAAGCGAAGAGATTTCCCGGATCTGGCCACCCAGCCAAACTGAGTAATCAGGGATGAAGGGTGTTGGTCAGGGAGGTAACCAAGAAGCTAAGGGTGATTATTAATAAGATTCTGGAGATGGGAGAGCTTTATAGAAGGACAACCATCACTGCAGCACTCCACCAATCATACCTATATGGTATAGTAACCAGACAGAAGCCATTCCTTACTAAAAGGCACATGACAGCCAGCAGCAAGTTTGGCAGAAGGTCTCCTGAAAGACACTCTGGTCTGGTGACACAATTCCCCACGCCATGTGCGGAGGAATCAGGCTCTGCAAATCATCTCTTTAAAATCTTCACTACAGTCAAACATGGTGGTGGCAGCATCATGCTGTGAAGATGTTTTTCTGAAACTGGGACTCGGAGATTTGTCAGTTCAGAGGGAAAAATCGATGCAGGAAAAATAAAGAGCCATCCTGAGGGCAACCTTCTCCAGAGTGTTCGGGATCTCAGGCTAGGGCGACGGTTTACATTTCAGCGAAACGGCGACCCATAGCATACCGCCAAGAAAACACAGGAGCGGCTGCAGAACAACTGTGTACATTTTTTTTTAAAAAGACCCGCCGAAGGTGCTTTAACCAAGTACTGAGTCATGGGTCTGTTTTTTTCCCCACTTTGTCACTGTGGAATGATGGAAATAATAAGAATTTGAATTCATTTTAAGATGTCTGTGCATGGAACATAACAAAATGGAAAAGAGTCTGAGAACTTTCCATCGGCATTGTATGTAATATTTAAGGGGGTTGAATGAACAAATGAAAAGTCATTGTTCTCATGATGAAGTTTTTCACATAAAAGAAATATTTGAATGAACTGAAATATAAATGAAGTAAAGAATGCTCTTGGATTATTCATAAGAAAAGCTGGTATCTGTTTGTACTATCGATACTTGCTGTAGTGAATTATCATCATTATTATGAATCATCTCGTTGAATTGTTGTATATATTTCAGTTGCCCTTTATTGTCATTTTGCTTTTTTTTTTATAAAAGGCAACTCTTTCAAAGCTGAAATGACATTTCTGTAAGTGGTTTCGATGTAAAATGATTAATTCCTCTCACCGCTCATCTGTATCTGTCAACAGTTCCCTTCGTCTTTTAATAAACCAGCTTAAACAAAGCCATGGTGGGGCTGCACAGAGACAGCGTTCCTCCTCCGTGTTAGCGCTGTAGTGCACTTAAACTCTACGCCCTCTTCCCTTTACCCCCCCCCACCTCCCCCTCTTCACTTACAGTACACCACATCCGTTTTCTTTACATTTTACATGAGGACACGGGAGAAAGTGTCTGGGGACGCAGCTATTTTTACCCGTCTTTCTGTTCATTTACTCGACTCTGATATGTAATGAGTGAGAGTGAGAGGGGAAGCTGGGTAGACCTGATCGGGAAGCACACCACTGAGGTACAGTTCACTGGGCGCTCGTACACATTCGAAAACAATCACATACAGGGTGTCTGAGGTTTACATTTTAATCATTTAGTCTGATAGATAGATAGATAGATAGATAGATAGATAGATAGATAGACAGACAGACAGACAGACAGACAGATAGAGAGACTTGACCAGGCACTGGCAGATGGACTGGTGGACCTGTGGACAGACAGATTGATAGACTGAGATAGGCACTGATGGGTGGACAATACATAGACAAATAGACAAACAATTACACAGATAGATAGATAGATAGATAGATAGACAGACAGATAGACAGACAGACAGACAGATAGATAGATAGACAGATAGATAGATAGATAGATAGATAGATAGATAGATAGATAGATAGATAGATAGATAGATAGATAGATAACACTTTCAGTTGCAGTCCCTCCACACACACACACACACACACACACACATACTGCCTACGGGCAACAATTTCTGTGTGTGCAAAGGGACAAAAGGTGTGTGTGTGTGTGAGAGAGAGAGAGAGAGAGAGACTAAGAGCAAACACCTAGAGAGCGCCGAGTCTGTGTGTGTGTGTGTGTGTGTGTGAGAGAGAGAGAGCGTGTGTGCGTGCGTGCGTGTGTGTGTGCGCGCGCGCGCCTCCAAGCTTGAGAGCGCACTGTTCCTAAAGAGTGTGTGTGAGAGTGTGTGTATGAGTGAAACTCAGAGTGAGACTGAGGGACAGTAGGAGACTAAAACATGGCTCCCAGCTCTCTGCTGCACTTCTGCTTGTTGTGTGTGATCCTCACCGCGCAGACCTGCTGTGGATTTAACCTGGACCTCCGCTTCCCCGTCATAAAGGAAGGGAGAACCAAAGGCAGCTTGTTCGGATTCTCTGTAGCGCAGCACCGGCTGACGCCGAAGCCCAGGAAGTACCTGTAAGTGTCTCTTCTGTACCTCTCCTAACAGAGTCCTAACAGCTCGTGCGGGCAGAGGGGCAGCACGCGGGGGTCTGTAGGTGTGTGAGATAGACTTAGATATTAATTCATTCTGCAAAGTTAGTACTAAAGTAAGTATGTAGGAATAGATACTGTATGTCACATTTCTGCTGTGAAACCTGATCCAGCACCTGCTGGACACCATACAATACAGTAACCTCTTTCTATTTCTGTTTACCTCTCTCCCATCTGTGCTGTTTATTATGGAAACTGTAGTCTTATGTGTTGTGTGGAGAGTCACTTTTGTCTTGTTTTTTTGAACGTCTGTCTTTTTTTATTTATGTATTTATTTATTTTTTATATATTAATCTTAGAATTAGAAAGTTATTGTTGTACTTTG
>JAOVVB010000018.1:17345416-17363498 GCA_028570985.1 Heterobranchus longifilis | reverse complement strand
CAGTATATAACAAATTTTATACTAGAAAACAAGGATGCCTAAGACTTTTGCACAGTACTGTACATAATCCATGTAATATAGTGTCATACAGGCGGCATGGTGGCGTAGTAGTTAGCACTCTCGCCTTGCATCTCCAGGGTCCAGGTTCGAACCCCGCCTCTTACCCGTACATGGAGTTTGCATGTTTGCCCCATACTTGGTGGGTTTCCTCCAGGTACTCCGGTTTCCTCCCACAGTCCAAAGACAAGCAGATTAGGTTAATTGGCGTTCCCAAATTGCCCGTAGTGTGTGTGTGTCCTGCAATGGATTGGCACCCCATCCAGGGTGTACACTGCTACTTCCCTGCGACCCTGTATACAGGATAAAGGGGTATAGACGATGAGTGAGTGAGTGAGGAAGGGAGTGAGGAAGTGACGGTTCCATATGACTAACTAGTGATTGTGTAGTGATCAAGATCTGAAAACCTCATGAGAGTTCAATACAAATAAAAACATGGGTGTTTGACCATTCTTGCAACAGACAAACAAATATAAGCTGAATAGTTCTGTATAAAAAGATGTTAAACATTTCAAGCGGTATAATTAGGCTGTCAGGGAGTTGAATGCTAGCACAATCAGGCATCTAATTGAAGAACGCTGGAGAGTGTAGATTCTGGAGCGGGGCTTTGTGTACACAGACGAGAATGAAAAATAATCAAAGAGTAAATAATTAATTTTGCAATGTATTTGTAATTCACCCACTCCACCTCCTGGAGCTCTATTCTCGACTAATCTTGACTAATACCCCTTTTAATGGGAACACGTCTATGACCACCGTGTGTTTGCAAAAGTAATGGCCTACTTTCACTCCGCTGTGAATTTAGGTCATTTAGGAATAACAGGACGCCCCTGCTCTTACCCGACCATGTGGCTCCGGGTTGATACGAGAGCTTATCCCCGTGGGAGAATGCCAGAGATTTGAGATGCTTTATTATTTCTGGCATCTTTTTTTCCCTTATTTTTCCTTTTACCATCACAGCTTTTACATCGGGCTTCATCGTAGATCTTTTGAACTGAAAAAGGCTTAGATCGCTGACGGCGTAGTAAGTGTCGTGTCCCTGAACATCTTTGAAGAGCGAAAATCATCTCCTAGGGAGGTTAACGCTAAAAATAACTTTGGTGAAGCTACGAGCACCGTGCTCAGTCCCAGCGCCCCGTGGCTCTTCACCGACGGCCGCAGCAGATGGCCCAGGCTAAATCTGATCCAGCTCCATTCTGTTAACTTTGGACTAGGATCCAGCCCTCAGCCCCATGCTGTATGGACCTGCTGGCTGTATACTGTACTTGGGCCATCTGGCTATGGTACTGTTGTAGATGTTACTTTGGGCATCAGTGCATTTTTTATTCTCTCATCAAAAAAGGTTGGTGTCAACTTATGATCCTGCTAAAGAAGCCCAAATTGAGCCTATTTTTACATGTACACATATTTATATACTCATGATATTAAAGCACAAAACATTAAGCCAAATATTGTGTAGGCTCCCCTTGGACAAACGGGGCCAGTCTGGCCCCTCGGGGCATGACTCCAAGACCTCTGGGGGTCTGCTGTGGTGTCTGGTTCCCGGGACATTAGGGCATCCATGGATCGGACTTGTTTGTCCGGGGCATTCCATGGATTATTGATCGGATAGGGATCTGGGGAATTGTTTGAGGTTAAATCAACAACCTTGAACATGCTCCCTGATAAAGCCCATACGCAGTGGGGCTTTGATGCACTGTGTCTTCTGATACCTTTCTTTTTATAGCTAGTATCGACATAAATTCTTAACAATTTATGCCATAGATGAGCCTTGAGTGCTCATTAACCCAGTCTCCGGTTAACTGGTTGATGTAATTAAATTAATAATCAAAGTTATTCAGTTCACCTGGTGATGGTGGTGTTAAGTTGTAGCTGATCGGTATACAGTTTATCTGTACATATAATGTAGCATATTGACTTCATGATCTTTAAATCCACCAAATCACTGGCCAACACATTTCAGCTGCAAATTTGATTTTATGAAGTGTGATTGAACAATAATTGAGAAACATTGCAAATTCCTGTGCAAACCCATAGCATGAGTATATATATAGAGCTGAGAATTCCGACTTGCACATTTCTGAGGATTCTTCATAGCTGTATCTGTATCCTTCATATGGGTGAAATTTATTTTGGGACACCCAGCAGGGCGGTTATGTGTCTCTTTCTCGAGAGAGAGAGAGAGAGATCAATGTGTTTTATTGACTGAATTACAAGCCTGTTGGGTGACATAATGGAACCGACTAAGCATTCAGAAGTATGACTAGTAAGTATGTATGACTGCAAAACACCTTGGCCTTCAGCTCGGGCCAGAAGGTCTGGGTTTTCTTTCTAGCCAGTCTCCCACAACCAGCCACTGGGGTTAAAGGACATCCTTAGTGCTGTTCTTATGCCCAGATAAGAGTGGAAGAGTTGCACCAGGAAGGGCATCTGACATGAAATCTGTGCCAAAATCAAATGAGTGGTTCAGATTATCAGCTTTGATGAGCATCTTATGAGAGTTTTTAACCTTTAACATTCACCAAGAGAGTGAAGATTTATTTATTTATTTATGTTTGTGATTCTTTAAAGGTCATTGAATTTATCTAGGAAATTTGTTGTAACCAGATCATGCAGTTGATGTAGTGTTGTAGAGCTGTGTTTTGTGAAAGATAAATTATGGATTTTTCTTTTTTTTCAATTCCATTTTCTGGTTATTGAGCTACACATTCTGTATGTCCGCGGAATGTGGTAGTTTTTTTTTACGGATTTCCCTTTTTTTTGTTATTTCTTTTTAATTTTTCTGATCAGTCACAACTGGTGAGTGACGTTAGCCCCACCCACAAGTGTCATTAATATCAGTACATAGTTCTTTTCTGTAATGTCTGGGTCTTGTGCAGAAACCATAAAACACCCTGCAACTAGAACTGACTATTTTTTTTAAATTTTTTTTTTAAAGCACACAGGTGCCAAAAGTTTTGGTATGTTATGTAAAAAAAAAAAAAAAAGTCCTTTATGCTTTGTTTAGAGCCTGTGTCTTTTTTTTATTTCACCCCAGCAGGAATAGGGTTGACATTGGGTGACTTTTGTAACATAGTTGTAACGGCATACAGGTTATAATGACTGTGATAAAACGATGTTGAGATAACACTGAATGAACGACCCAAACTCAAAATCAACAAAATCGTTACCTTTATTCGGAGCAATTGTGCCGAATAACATGCATTAGCACAAGGTCTGACTACATCCAGGAACGGCAGTTTTTGAAACTTTTAACCGTTTTCCAATTTAATATTTCGGTAAATTGTCGCTGTCGGGGATTTTTTGTTGTCCATGTGCATTTATTAGCATCAACATTATGCCCCCTAGTGGTCCAGTGGTAATGCAGTGCTCATGCCGGAGTCAGTAACCAGACTTCGAGTCCCGCACAGGCCATCGGTTTGGGCTTAATACAGTATTCTTAATTTTTTGCAGCATTATGTTAAGAGCATCGGTTTAACAAGCAGAACAACAATGTCATGACAACAATTCTAACTTTCAAAAGCAACATAGTAGGAACGCTGTCCCGTCGTCTGGGACGTCGCTAAATTATTTATCACCATGATGTTTTGACAACCGAAAAACGTAAAGATTTTTTTTTGTTGCATGCTCAGGGGTTTGTTTTATTTGCTGTACAAAACTGCAAGACAGGCTAAAATCAATTTAGACCATTCTTAATGTACGAGTGGTGTGCTGTATATTTAATGCCTGCTGTCATGATTCATTCGTAGTTACACTGATTGTAATGTACTCTGTCTTACCTTGAGGAATGAAGAGTCTCACATTTTTCACGTCTTGTTTTGCTCCACTAGCAGAATGATGTTACCTCGACTTCAATTAATTGTCACCTTCTTGACGCAAAGGGACGGAAGTAACATAGCTGTGCGGGTTCGAGGCGAGAGAGAGAAAGCGTACAGTATGTGGCCCAGTGTCCATGTAACAGCAGTAAATGTGTCATTAGCAAAATGTTACTATTTGCCCAAGTGTGTCTGTGTGTTTTTTTGTGTGAATCCCGCAGAAATAGACTCGAGAGGTTGCTGCCTGTATAGTGAGCCTCTGTGCTTCCGAGCCTGTAATTACAGAGCTTTATAATTCACACGCTGACTGATCCAGAGCCAAACAGCTGCACACAACAGCCTCTTCATTCCCACCTCATACTAACAGGAATCTTATTCACCCCCTGAAATCACAACACACACACACACACACACACACACACACACGATACATTCGCTTACAGGTTGGGATAACATAACTGCTGTTGGATGGTTTGTCCCTGAAAGTCATTAACACATCTCCCTTGTTCGTAATTTATATCACATGTTTGTGATGTTGTTAATTTAGTGGGGTTTTATTATTTAGCTCAGCTGCAAAAGAGCATCCTCAGATTTGATTGAAGCCACAGTCTGTCGCCAAGCTCTCTAGCTAATTCACAGTGATTTGTAAACCCCTGCTAATGCTTTTCTCCCCAGTGAAATTAGTGTCCTTTCACCCGTTTCATCTTCACCTGATGGATTTCAAATCAATTTTTTATGAAATATTATTTCATATTCATCCACTGATTAATGATTAATGACAGAGACAAAACATGGTATTGGTGGTAAAAAAGTGTCTCACCTACTGTAGATGTAGTGTCCATAATTTTTCTAATGCAAATCTTTCAATAATTAACATGAATTTGACATGGCTACGGACACTACAGATTTTTTGGCGAAAGATTTTTTAATTTTGCACGGAATTCTTTCATTTAAGGAATGATTTTTACAGATCATATGCTTTTAGGAGCTTAAACCAATTTTACTTCTAATACTCATTAAGAAATATGAATACTTTGAATTTTAAAATGATTATTGTTTGAAGCGTATAGACAGTATAACACTGAAAAGTGGACATTTTTTGAGGCACATATAAAATCATTTCTCCAAAGCTTGAAATTGAAATTTTAGAACCTGAAATTTTTAGGGAGGCGAGATTGATCACCTCCATGTTCATGTTCATAAACTTCAGAAGTAGCTTCTTTGGCACTCTCATTTTCTATATCATATGTAAAAAATTAAATCAGCACCAATGCTGTGTCTTGGCCGACTGCAAAAAATGACATCATAGCAAGTGAAATATTGGACAATCTAGCCTAACCTAGCTATGATTTCTTACAATAAGTTCACACAAAACAATATAATAAGATTATTAAGATTATTACTAGTCACTAGTTACTAAAATTGCATGCAGAATATTTCTTGTTCTATTGGCAGATAATTTTGCTTCTTTCAAGAAATAAAACCCTAAAAACTGGCAAAATGATCCGCCAATAAAACAGTCTTATTAAACTTTAATTTGGTTTGTTGTAAACTTATTTTTAAAAATTATACATAGTTTGGTTAGCTTCAAGAATATTTCACTTGCCAAGATGCTAAGATTTTTTTGCAGTGTGGCGAACACAAACAAGTGGCGTGATACAAACAGTGAAATGTTATACCTAGTACAGCTATAGTAAATGTGAGCACTCTTGGAACACCGCTTGTCCAATCAGATTATTTTACATTTCAAGGGTAGAAAAGCATTTAACCAATCATGAATAAGACAGAACTCTCTACAGAGTAACCAGTCATAAAGCAATAGGTGGAGTTTTTCTAAAAAGATTGGAAGTCTAAAATCGCAAAGTTGGGGGGGAAAATATTTTTTTGTTATATTTATTGCAAATTAAATGCTTCGCAGTGGAAAGAACCACTTTGTACAGATTAAAAAAAATATAAAACATTATGATTAAATGCTTTGAGAATCAGAGACTATGTAACCAGTTAAGTTAGAATCTTTAATCAGAATGATTCCAATCAATTGGAGAAACATTGTCCATGTAAACGGAGCTATTGTATCCAAAACCAGACTGTTTTTATTTGGTCATTGATCTAAACAAGGTCAAGGTCACAGCAAGGTCATGCACATAGAGATTAGTCAGAGGAAAAGACGATGCTGTTGGCTGTTGAGCCAATGCCCTATACAGTATGCTTTGCTAATCTATAACATCTATCTATCTAATATCATCTCTCTTATTACTAACACTTTTGTTTCAGTATGATTTCTGATTTGACTTTTTTAGTAATGCGTAGCATTAGAGATGGGAATCACCATGGACCACCTGATTCATTATTATTATGATACCTAGTTGCTGATTCAATTAATATTGTGATTAGGGATCATGATTTTATAAATATCCTGATTCGATATTAAATGTGTTTCCAATTTTGTTCCAACTTTAATACCTTGAAGTTTTAAAATTAATTAAAAAAAAAAAGTAAAAAAAAAAAAAAAAGGTTGAGTCATAACTTGAAAGTTTTATACCTTAGCTTTATGCAACAGCTTCACAACTGAATTCAACTCCGGTAATTAAATGTCGCCCGTTCTTTATAATATTAGTATTTCCACTTAAAAACCAAGCAGAGCATTTAAACAATACAAACTAACTTCATGCATAAGAGTTCAACATTTAAATTTTTTAATTCAATTAAATATAAAGCTAATTTTTTACTGAGCAGCCCGTATCTCTATCATCCGCCACAATTATTATTTCTAAACAAGCTTACCAAACAATTCACTTCTACTACACAGGATGCCAGAGTGGAAATAGTTTAGAGTGGGGATAGGATAATAAAGAAACGGTGATGTTATACCTTCTCAAACATCTCCACAGTCTGGAGTGTATCTAGAGCAATTGCGAGCAGAAACACACACCACCTGACGCGGGATGTGTGGCTTATCACATGCCTGTTTTGAGACTATTTAGCACTATTTAGAGACTGGGGTAAGTGTGTTTTAGGACTAATTTGCTTGCAGTGTTTAAAGAAAAGGCTGATCGGAGGCTTTTTAATGCGATAAGGTAACACCATAAAAATACGTTTTCACATTTAAGCACAATTCAGAAGCTCATCATGTACTAGGCACAGAATTGGTAATATCCAAGGCTTATCGGGCGCGGCCAATCAAGGTGAAAGCCGGCCAAATCCAGCCACTGGCTATTCAACCCACGCATACTGTAAATGTAAAAACAAACAACAACAACAACAAAAAACCTTTTTGGCATCAGTGTGGTGATACATGAATCATACATAAAATAATCACGATTCATTAATTTTTTCCCATCTCTACTATGAACCAAGTTTTGGCTAGCTAGCTACCAAACGTCTTAGTTCATGTTGCTGAATCATTGCTAAGTGATTTACTTGAACCTAAGAAAAATATAATTAGAGATCATCAGATCTCTTTATCTTTTAGTTCTGTCTCGTAAGTTTCTTTGATCTAAATGACAACATTTTGGCTACCTTTAATGTCTCAATAGTTATTAGATCGAAGGATGAAGTACTGCCTCTAAAAATCTGGTGTACCAGTTTTAACCGAAAAGAAAATCAAGAAACAAACTAACAAAAAAAAAAAAGCCTGAGAGAGTGGAGAGGAAAACAAAGAAAAGAAAAGGTCAAAAAGAATGAATGAAAGAAGAGCTGAAAATGATTCAATTCTGAGCTTGTTTTGAGTCTCAATTATGGGAATAGTGCTGTTGAGTTTCATCAGGATCATGCCTCTGCAAGCTTCAGTTACTTTGGCAAAAGCTGGAATGTCCAAAAACAAATGATCCCATCATTCCATAATTGTCCTTCATACCATTTGGCTTTAAATTCCCATCAGACTGTAGTAGCCAGGAAACCTTTATTCTAGTTCTAGATATTTATTGTAATTGTACCCTTGTACACTACAGCTCCCCTAAACCCGATGATCTCCTCCACTTTGTTCCCTCCACTTCTTAAATTGCTTCAAGCTGCAAAAAGGGACCCAAACAAAGCATGTTGGCACACTTGTTGGTGCCATTAAAGTAATGAAGAATTTGGAAGGATATTTCAGCATTATATCAAAAACCGGACGTGTTAAAGCACCGTATTTGCAGCCTTGGATCCAAGGTCTTGGAGATGACTCAGCGTTTTTTTTTGCAAGCAGAGAGGCATTAACAGTACTGCGCTGTAAGGGTGCTTTGGGCCAAGGCAATTTCCTCGAGTGTGAAGCAGAAGACCAGGAGACTTTTCCTTACTTTGCTGATCTGGTCAAATCCCTTGATTAGAGTTAGTAATAACCCATGACTTGAAGTCCACCTCATCACAAAACATAAGAAGAATCTGCTTATAGTGGCTGCTGGATACTGGTCAACCTGGGAACGATGGAGGACATTTCAGGCAGATCTTTCAGGAAAGATCTTTAGGTAGCCTTTGGTCCACAATACAATCAGGTAATCAATAAAGGTCTGTGAGTAGCATGTACATACCTCACACCCCCACATCTGGATTTCATGTTCTCCAGCCTTGGGCTGCTGTTTGATTCGAAGAGTCTGTGTGAAAATGATTATCACTAGCGCCTTGAATCGCTTACCGCTGAATGAGCGCTAGTTTTACTAGGAACACGATGTCTAGGACGCAGGAATGTTTGTCCTGCTCTCGACTTACTCAGGCTGTCAATGCTAATTGAACGGCGTATCATCGAACCGGCCTTGGCAGCTCTCTGTGTGGGACACGGTCTGGTAGAGAGGTAATTGTTTCGCACAAAGACTCCTGTGTATCTTGCAACAGGGAGGACAATGGGATGCCCGATACAGCTTTGCCCATGTAGAGCTGCCGAGCACTGAGCCAGAGTTTGTACTAAGTGCCGCACAATGATTCACATAAAAACACAATTATCTAACCGCAAACAGGTTGCAATTTATTACATATCTATTTCTGAAGTATACTGAACTGCATTCGTGCATTGTTTAGTGCCGTGTCTGGTTTTGTACATCACGCAAGGCTGATCTTTTGCTTTTTTAAAGGCTAATATGAATACAGCAGAGGAAAGGGAAGAAAAATAGCTGGTGCTGAAAAGTAATCCTTTTCTGTAGTTCGGATTTAAAAGCAGGGACATTGCTCAGACGGATGTATTGTGCAAGACGTTCAAGGTTAAAGCGAGAACTTGATATGGAAATGCAGCCAACTTATATCAGGATCTCAGACAGCGCTCAGAATGGTACAACGTCTTGGAAAAAAAAAAAAAGAAAATGCCAGAGAAAGTGGCACCTCAGAAGGCAAGCTATATGTATGTGACTGAGAAAGCATCTAAGAGACATAAGCTTGCTGGGCATTGAGGGAGCGAGGAGGAGGAGGAGAGCCATCTGCAGTAGCATTGATGCAGCAGAGAGAGCCTCAAGGTGGCTGTGGCCCAAGAGAGGAGAACCAGGGCAAAGTTGCTAAGATGCCACCTGGACACAAGCTTGTCACAAGAGAGTATTGTCTTATATGAGGTCACATTAGGGGGGAAATCTCATTTGCTTGTTTAATCCCCAGCCACAATGAGAAAAGGACAAAGAGCAGGAAATATTTTCTGGTTTTTATTCCTTGGTTTATGTATGCGTTTTATCTGTGTTTGTTGCTGCCTTGTTCATCATTGACCCGTTCTCAGGACTATGACAGTGTTTTTTTTTTTCCATTTCATTAATTTCCCACCGCATGTCTAAGCATATTCACTTACAGTAGTACCTTTGAAACTACCCTAAAAATAAGTTGTTTACAGCTTGTTATTTCCTGTTTTACTCACCAGACAAATAATAAGTATATTGTGCACCGGATGTTACTTCACTTAGGCAAGTGATTCACTGTGAACAGGAACACGACTGGGCTTTTTAACGAGGCTTTTTCTCATATAACAAGCCTTGCTTCGGGAGGATGCTCCGCTACGGACATTTGGAAACCAGTAAAGCATTAACATGAGATACTGTTAATAAACGATCTGTCAAATGCTTGTATAACAGATAGAAACCTTTCTATAGAAAGACTTCCAGACTTCATTGTGTTCATCTAAAATGGCACTTAAATGCTAGTACTGATCCGTGACTTCTACTAACTCACGATGAATGGATGTGGCCTGGGGGACTTTTTTTCCTGAAATCAATCCCCATCTCCAACAGAGCGCTGTCGGCTCGATCTATCAAGTAACAGGCCAGGCTCGCATTCCTGGGCAGAAACTACACTTGTATTTCATTATAGCGTATAGGTACCATGTAATAGTATTTGCACGAAAGATACTTCATTAGGCATCTCATCTATATTTTTCTGTTTTTTTAAATAATTTATAAACCTTTTTTAAACATGTTTGGCATGCAGATGAGCAGAGGTGGAAGGTAACTAAGAACATTTAGTTTCTTACTATACTTAAGTTCATATCTCTTGTATCTGTATTTAACTTGTATATTTTTATTAGTGGATACATTTTCCTTTTTATTCCAGTGAGTTAATATCGTCACATACTGTCTATCCTCTATAATTCCCTGATTTGCCTTCCCTTCCTGAAATGCTCAATCATGTAGCAGGTGTTTGAGATCAGAAGTGTAGACGGAGTCAACACTCAGGAAGCTGAATACTTCCTAATACTTAATACTTAAGTAGATTTCAAGCTAAGTACTTTTGTACTTTTACTCAGGTGGATTTAACTACTTTTTTACCCAGGGTATCTATATTTTTACTCAAGTAAAGGATTTGTGTATCTGCACCTCATACAATTGACTGTGTAAAGTGGATTATTTTGTGTTTTTTTGGGAAACCCGAGCACAACAGCACCACCAGTGGTCAGACAGAAAAGTACACACTGTAGCATAAATATACGAGAAGCGATTCTAGGACAGATTTCATTCTAGCCCAGGCTGTAGATTTTTTTCAGCCTATCAGGTTCAGTCCTTTGTTCGGAATGTCTTTTGAGGAAAAAATAAAAGTAGATCAACTAAATCGGGATAAATACCCTCCAGACATCTTCATTATCCATAGCCTATCCTCTTCTTCCGCACATTGCCTCCCCAAAAATCTCCTACACGAGCAGCTGCGGGATAAAAACAGGTCACATCCCAGTAACACTGCCGATCCAGAATCAGCCGTGGGGTGCGAAAGGCTAAATTCAGCAGCATGGTGTGCCTTGAGTAGGCTCTCGAGCCGCAGCTGTTTGCACCACAGCAGTGTTGCGCAGCAAGCCGGGGTTAATTATAGATCCGTACCACGAAATGACAGGCTTTTTCACTAATATTAATGGCGCGTATTTAGACTGTCTTTTTTTGTGGGATCTAAAAGCAAAATTATGTCGCGCTTCCTCGACGACAGTTTGAAAGAACCTTGAAAGAAAACGTCAATTTTCCGGCTTGCGTCTGTAACTCGGAGAACGAGAGCAAGCTGATTGATGATTACGTTGGTTAAACATGGCGGGATGTCACTTTTTTTTTTTTTTGGAATCTGGCAGTGTTTTCACTCTTGCAAACAAATCAGTTAATAGGATCCTGCCTGTCTTGTTTGCCCAGCTCATTTATTTGTACTGCAAAAGACTGCACTTGCCTGTCTGGTTTATTACAGGAGCTTAAGATAATATTTCTGTGTAACAGCAGGCTCGTGCTGAGATTAAAGGACGAGGCTGTGATCTTAAAAGAACGGACAGCTCGTTGGTTCCAATAGCAGACTTCGCACTAACACCCTGATCATTTAAAGGAGGCAGTTCCAACATGAAAGGGTTGCTGCATCGTGCATACTCTATCTGAGCCCATACAATAGGTGGGTCAGAAGACCGAGTTCGTGCACTTGCACCTGCTGTCTGGATGTGACTATATATCAAATTACAGCACGTCAAATACAAAACGATGTGCAGTGCTGGTGCTGGTTATAATTGCAGTGCATGCAGTAGTATTGTCTCGTACTGACAAGCAAGGTGTGGCACCACATTTTTGTTTCAGTGGTAAATTTACAAGAAAATCATTTAAAAATCTTCCTTTTCTACATCGTTTTCTGGCACACCAGGGGGAAAAAAATAAGAGACAACAAACACAAAAGGTTTGATTGAGTGATTACAGCGTTTGCATATTGAACAGTGGTTTGTTTTGTGAATATGACAAGAGAAACTCAGCAGCGAGTTATACAAGAGCTCGCAGTGAATAAAATGAATGATAATGCGGCTTTTTTGTTTTCACCTTAAGATATTTAGAGCAAGCCTCGCGGGTCGGAGATGGTGGTGTATACCAGGACTGATCAATCTTATCCAGAGAGAGCTGGTGCGTGTGTGTGTGTGTGTGTATATGTAGATTTTCATTCCAACCAAGCAGAAGCCACACCTGATGGGGTATTAACAGCCAAGTGGAATCAGGTGTAGCTTATGCTTGGTTGGAATGAAATCCTGCATGCACACACACACACACACAGACCAGCCCTTTCTGGATAAGATTGATCACACCTGGTGTAACCGAACTGAATGAATTTATTCTAAAATGGTCCACCACCAATAAAAGGTTCCACATCCAGGAAATGAATGAAAGGGATGACACACAGTATCCATGGAAAAACAAAACCTGGCTAGCTTGTTGCAGAAAACACACATCTACCTGTGGGCACTATAAAGTACACACAATCATTCACCAGCACCATTTGCACATTGCTGGGAGTTATTATATCAGTATCCCCATACAGTCCTGACCTCGTTCCAAGCCATTTCCACATTTTTGGGCCATTAAAGGAGTTCCTGGGAGGCAAGCGTTTCAGCAGGCAGTTTAATACATGGTATCCAAGCACTAGTGATGCATTAGTGTAGCAGGGGATTGTATAGAAAAATAAAGGGAGTTTTTACCTGCAGAACTGTGTTCTGTCATACTGCACAAGCAAAAGTCCCAGTTTGACTTGAACAGCTCTCATATGTGTACAGTATCTCATGGTTTTATTTTCCATGGATACTTTAAGTGTACCAAGTGTATCCTAATCAATGTGGACACCCAATAATGCGACCATGATATTTAAAATACAAGTAAGTACACTCGTACCAGACTGACAGATAGGGCATGGTTTTTTTTTTGTTTTTTTTTGCAAAAAAAAGGATAGATCAATATTAGTATTAAGTTATTTCATTAATACTGTGCACTCATTTACTCACACTTCTACGTGCTATGATACAGAAAATACTCCAACATCTGATTGATACCATTCTAATCTGGACATACTGTACAGTATTTTATTATGATGTAATTTAAGCAAAGCAGATTGCGAACGGTGTTAATGAAAAATATCAAGATTAGGAATTTCTTCTTCTTGTAATACAATTGAATAAAATTCACTTTTTAGTCATTTCAAAACATTCCCATGGGTCTCCACTGTGCGTGTACAAACAAAAACATGAGAAAAAACATGATTGCTTACAAGAAGTCTGGCTCATCTGTGATTGGTTAGAGGCTTTATTAAGTACTGTATGGAATGCAGAGCCAATCAGTGCTGCTTCCTCATCCAGAGACCCAGTGAATGAAAATAAAGACACTCCATCTAATGTCCCCCCCCCACGTCGGGCAAAATGAGCAGAAGGATACAGTATATTCAATCCAACAAGAGCGAACTGATCAGATCAAGTGTTTACAGGGCTAATATTTACCTGTTGAACGTGTCAGACCGAGGTGTTTACATGGTGCGTTTTTATTCCGGTTGGGCAATTATTCACAATATTAATGGAATACTAGTGTCGATGTACAGTACTGTCTCCTACTGTATTGATTTCCTCACAATTCCCATTAATCTGATCTCCAGAAAGCTATTAGTACATTTCCTGAATCATGTTTATCCCTAATCCTAACTCTCATTATAATGCTTAACTCCAGCATAGAGAAGTATTTCATAAGTACTATTGTTGACTTAATGCACTAAATACTGTAGATGTTTATTTAATCGAAAAAATAGCAAACCGACCATTTTTTCCTGAGTTTATAATACTGTATGATAATTATAGTGTAGTCTTATCCCTAATTATCTATATTATTTGATTTGGTGTCAGTACTGCGTGACACTCCAGTGCTGATTTAGCATAATCAGCTTTTCTTCGGGGAAAATGACAAATTAGAGAGAAAGTGGAGTAACGAGCCAGCGGACTGCATCACTGCATCATTAATCAGTCCATGGACCATTACACAAAAAGTTGAATATTCTGCCAATATCCTGCCATGATATATATACACTTCAAGATGATAGTCCGCCAATATTCATACTATATCTATATATACACTTCCTGCCATGGCAGAATATTGGCAGAATATTCTCCTTGAAGTGTACATATATAATCAGCTTTTCAGTGTTTAGTTGTTGAAAGTGTAAAGGAAGAGACCATTTATTCGCGATTTAGAAATGTGTTAACCCATCTAGTTCTGCCTGCATAAATAAGAAGGGCGTTCAAGTCTAACAGGGACTTTTGATTGTGCAGAATAACAGAACACAGGTCTGAGAGTAAAAACTTTATTTCTCTATATAATCCACTGCTACTCTAATCCCACTTATCCCAGCGTCTTACTAGTGCTTGGACACCATCAAGGAAGTTTTCTCAGAGCGTCAGAGCCACGATTGAACTGCCTGCGACACATCTGAAACGCTGGCCTCCCGGGAACACCTTTAATGGCCCGAATATGTGGAAACAGCTTGGAGCGAGGTCAGGACTGTATGCGGATGTGTCAATAACTTCCCCTTTAAAATGTTTGCACTTTTAAATGTTTTACTGTGGTTAAGAGTCTTATCACCATTCTGTGATCGGGGTCTTCTCACTTTTGTGGCTTCATTTACCAGAAATTTCATCACAAGTCCCGGTTTGACTTCCTCGTAATTCAAATACAGATTTTCATCACTAGCGAAATGACCCAGTGTTTTCTCTTTATCTATTGAAATGTATTTTGTAATGGATGTTTTGCCACCTTTGTAAGAATAACTAGGTCATTCTGTCGTTGTCACGAATCTAACCTTTTCTAAACAAGCTATTTATACACACTTCAGCTTCCCTACGTGAGCCGAGAGGGGGTAGCTAATGATAACTAGCCTGGTTAGCAGCACACATTGCTTAGCTGTGACTGTTGCACTCCATTTATCCTCCAAGGGGCCTTGATGACGGCGTTTTGACGTAGCTTCAACAATTAATAGCAAAGTGCTTCGCTCTGTTAAGCTGCCTGTTTTTTACAGCCTGCTTTTAATGGTCATCTGGACTTCCATTATCTGAGTCACATTAAACACACAACAATAAAAAAAAAAAAAGGCTTGTTAGGATTGTAAGGACATCCAACAAATGAGTGTGGGATCAGCCTCCTACAGCTCGTCTTTCGTTCAGTCACAAAAACAGATTACTCATCATTTGCAGGACTCGGTGATGGACGCAGAGGGGCTTAGTGTCTGTGGCCCTTTTTGTAGGTTGCAGCACATTATTTAAGGATGTATGAACATATCTGCATCTGGAACCCGTTAAATGGTACATGCTTACTAGTTTTGAGCAACTAAGCGGGTGAATGAAGCAGGAAAGACGTTTTGTTAGTGCATCACGTCTATGATTTAGTTAACAAAGCAAACAAATAAAAAATTATGTGACATGTTGCCAAACTCCTAATTGTGATTCATAAATGAGGTTGGATTTCACATAAATCTGATGTCACGGGCTAAAACAAAAATTTATGAAAAAAATATCATTTATCCTTAAGAAATTATCTAAACAATCTTTTTATTACAGGATCTCACAAAAAAAAGAGTTTTAAACTACACTTAAAAAAACACACACACACAATTTAAACCCCGCCTTCATGATGTAGGTTTCTAACCAATAAAATATGAGACAGAATTCAGAAGGTGGGATTTCTTATCCTCACACAAGCTTGCTAACAAAACTGTTAATTGTTCTTTTTTTTTTTTAAAGAATTAATTTTTTTAAAATCATCATTATCTTATACATCACTTAATTTTACATGATTGTACTTTAGACTGACAGTAAGATTAAAAAAAATAGTGAGTATTATGCTACAATAGGCTAAAATCACAATGATACTCAATGAATCCCTGATGAGTCTTGGTTTGCTGCTCGAGGTTCCTAACCAATCAAAGGCGAGACCGAATTATTGTAACCAATAATAGTGTAGAAGGCGGGATTTCTTATCCTCACACAAGCTTGCTTACAGAAGCTGTTTAACAGTTTTGCAATAGTTCTTTTTCATTATTGGAACAATCATCATCATTATCCATAAATCTTTATTTAATTATACATAAATGGGGTTTAGACTAACAATAAGAATTTATAATGAATAATAACTAAACATGCTAAAATAACAACAGTTTTTGTCCCTGCTTCATGCGCTAGGTTTGTAACCAATCATAGATGAGAACGAATTCTTACAGCCAATCAAGAAGGGGGAATTTGGGACCTCACACGGCTTTCCAAAGCTAATGGTTTTCCAAGCATTTTTTTATTCGAATTATTTCAATTATATATTATATTATATATAATATATGAAGAAATAAACAGGGTAAAAGAGTATTATATTCTTCAAACATCGGCCCTGATATACCCATTTTGTCAACAAAAAAAATGTTCGTGAATGTAATTCTTTTTTTTGTCCCGTTATGTTCCTTAAAGTGTCTCAGTAGAAGTGACCAGTATTGTCCATTATGTTGTATTTGACACAAAATTACCTCAGAAGTTTTTATATTAAACAATTAAAGTAAGCTCACACCGTTTTTAAAGGTGTGTTAAGTAAGATTTATTTCCCCCTTAACAGTTAAATGTGTTCAAAATTTCATTTGTTTTTATTTTTAACTAGCTGAAGTACCCGTTGTTGACAGGAAAAGAGTTTGTAGAAATAGTTAAAAGGTTAAATCTAAAAATAACGTAAACAGTGATATTAATATTTCAGGTTGAAGTCAGCGTACATGTCTATATACTTTAGATAATAAATTTATTTTGCAATATATGTTTTTATAACAATTATGTATTATTTTACTGCATAACACTGGACTCTCAGTTCGGGTCTCTTCCACGCTCTTACCTCGGAATGTTGCGGATATGTTTGCTCTAACGACCCATGTTTTATCTCATAGTGACGTTCCACAATAATACATTTACATTTGGCAGACGCTCTTATCCAGAACAGGTTATGTAATTGGATAGACCCTTACATCAGGTTACTGGGTTACTACCTCAGTACCATCAGTCGAACACTGTTTGGACGTTTTTTGTTTTGTTTTTTGTTTGGGGCAGATAGGTCTTTTTTGCCAGAGACTCAGATCTACGGACATCTAGAGGAAGTTCATTCCACCACCTAGGTGCCAAAACAGAAAACATTCTAGATGCATGTCCTCCTCTATCTCTGTGAGATGGCGGGACCAGCCGAGCAGTGCTGGAGGATCGGAGGGAACGTGGTGCGGTGCAGGGTATGATTAGAGCTGAGAGGTAAGTGGGTGCTGTGCTGTTTTTAGCTTTGTAGGCAAGCATCAGGGTTTTGACTTTGATGCGGACAGCTACAGGAAGCCAGTGCAGGGAGAGGAGAAGTAGGGTGGTGTGGGACATTACTACTTTTTATTAGCCATTGTTTTGGTACATATGAGACAAACTGGATAAACTTCCCGCCGGAAGAATAAACATACATCGATCTGTCCATTCATCTTTGAAGATTCAGTTTTCATAGTGTACTTTCCTTTTTTTGGAGTAAGCCATGCATTGTCGCGCTTTCATTACTGTTTCTTGGGGATTTTGATGGCTTGTAGGTGCATTGCCATCGATTATGTGTCTTCCGCATCTATACAAGGTAAACTCTCGCGTTGATTGAATATGTTGCGTGATACGTTAAGCCAAGCCCACCTCAAGGGAAAAACGCAAAATTAGGTGACATAATCTGGCACATAACTGCTAATAACTTCATCTCTACTCAACATTTTGATTTTATACAGTGGTATGAAAAACTATTTGCCCCCTTCCTGATTTCTTATTCTTTTGCATGTTTGTCACACAAAATGTTACTGACCATCAAACACATTTAACTATTATTCAAAGATAACACAAGTAAACACAAAAGGCAGTTTTTAAATGAGGGTTTTTATTATTTAGGGAGAAAAAAATTCCAAACTTACATGGCCCTGTGTGAAAAAGTAATTGCCCCCTGAACCTAATAACTGGTTGGGCCACCCTTAGCAGCAATAACTGC
>JAOVVB010000018.1:17293353-17307804 GCA_028570985.1 Heterobranchus longifilis | reverse complement strand
CGATTTTACCGTATCAATTCGAGCCGGAGTCTGACGATGAAACGGTTGAAGTGGCACATCGACAAGAAACTGTTTCTCAAGCACGACTGGAGCAGGAGGTTTCTCAGTGGTAAGCGCAGGATACAGCGTCTTCTTGACATGATGTAACGTTAATTTACGTGGAAATTGTACTGTTTTTGGTCGGGCAAGTTGTTCGCGATATAGAACATGGGTGAACATTATGCAAATATGTTACTTAGTGACGTGGAACCGTAACAGAAAAAGATTCGAATTGCTAACGACTCATTTAGGCGAATGTGAGCCGACTCTTTTTTTTTAATAGACAAAAACTTCATTTATCGTACACTGTCAGCATCACAGATAGTGCAGATAGTTTATGTTCACATACAGCTACGTGACACACTGCATGAAAGATCATATTTGAAAACGCATAATTGGGGCACTTTAAGTGAAAAAGGTCAGCTAAAGAATGTAACAGTAGGCAACGCGTGCGACAGGCAGAAGTAAGGGCTGACAAAACATTGAAGTGGTGTATGATTACTTTGAATCGTTTCCTAAAGAGTGGCTTAGTGGTTAGCACTGTCACCTTGCACCTCCAGGGTCCGGATTCGATTCCCGGCCAGGTTTGATTCCTGTCTCTGTGTGCTTTGTTTATTTATTTATTTTAAATCCTAAATTCCTTTTTGCTTTAGAGCTGCTATTTATTTCATTTGTTTAGCCCCACTTTTATTTCTTGACCTGTGGGAAAGCAACACCTGTCATGAAGCCTTGTGAGAAATAAGTCCACTAGATGGCGCAATGATGCTGATTTATTTGTGTGTGTGTGCAATGCCTTTGTGATGTCTGTATAATTAGGTTGAAATTGATTCGTGATTTGGTTTTTACTTTAGTAAAGTCACAAATCCCTGGTCAGCTTTTACATGACACACACAACTGGGATGGAGCTGGTGTTTTAAACACGTGACTCTCTCTCTCTCGATTTCTGTCTCACTTTGTTTACAGAAAACACATTAGTCTAGAATAAAATTGAATAAAATGAATAAAATTTGTTTATTCATAATTGATTTCTCCAGCCGCCGGTTTGTAACACAGAGCTGGAGACACTGCTGCATCCAGACAACCATCATTTAACGATAGGGAGGGGGCGGAGACATGAGAGTTATAACCGACGCACAGCGCAGCCAGTCAGGTGTTTGAGTTTCGAAGGTGGGCGGGGATAACGGATTTTTCTCAGCGAATGGGGAGGCTCGGAACGAATCCTGGAACCAATGAGAAATTGGAGGTCACCTGACAGTTTTGTGTATCTGTCAGATAGAAAACTGAGAAGAGAAACGGAGAGAAGGCAAACACACACACACGCACACGCGCGCTCACTCACACGCACACGTACACACACATATTTATAAACACACAAAAGACTGATAAACAAAACTCTGCCTTCCAACCAGGGCATGCTGGACATTATTCTGGAAGAAATTTGATTTATTTAATCTGAAAAGGTATGTCGTGTCTCCTTTGATATTTGCTTTTAGATTAAAACAAACCGAATGTGTGTGTGTGTGTGTGCGCGTGCGTGTTTGGAAACTGATACATTGTTGCTTGTCAAAAGTAACTGCGATGGATGCTAGAGAAATAAAGACTGACCTGCTAAAGACTTAATATCTCAATATTATTTCAATTCAGTAAATCAATAATAATAATAATAATAGTAATAGTAATAATAAATGATGTTGCCTTGTTTATCAGTGTTACATATTACCATGTGTCACATTTTATATAGAGTAAAATGGGTAAGTATTAGAATGACACCATGTGCAGGGTGTATTTATTTTTACTTCTCGGCTAATCCAGACCCTTTGGGTTTAATCCCTTAACTGGATTAAAAAAAAAAACATTATCTCATTACAGGAAGCTGGAATATCAAGGCGTATGTATTCACCACCCACTATCTTACTGAGCTTATTGCTTATATGTGTTGAAAATATCTACTACAGCTATATGAGCTATATGAGGGCCATTCAGATCAAAACCGGGACTTTTGATAACAGAAAACAGTTATGAGAGTAAAAACTCCCGTTATTTCTTTATATAATCCCCTGCTACACTAATGCGCTTATCCCAGTATTTCACTAGCGCTCAAGGTAGAAGCCTGCTTCACGCCCGAAACGCCGGCCCCCTAGGAACTCCTGTAGAAATGTTTTAAACTGTGGGCAGCAGGGATAGCTCAGTGGTTAAGCCGTTGGCCTTTTGATTGGAAGGTCCCAGGTTCAAACCCCACCTCCTGGGGCCCTTGAGTAAGGCCCTTAGCCCTCAATTGCTCAGATAAAGAGATAAAAATGTAAGTTGCTCTGGATTAGTGTGTCTGCCAAATGCTTTAAATGTAAAGCATGGGTTTCTACCATATTTTAAGACTTGAGCATTGAAACAACCAGCGAGCTAAGCATTAGATCAGAGAGCAAAGAGTTGAGATAAGAATGACACCAAGATAGAATGCACATTTTAACGAACCTAGTCGTCATCAGAAATGTACTTCCAGCGGTGATGCTGGAAGAAGGGACAAAATCTGCTTCATAGGAACGGGACTAGGTTTTCTGGGGACTGATTTGCAGTTTTTCATCTGTAGCCACGTTTTTTCTTTGCTCACACATTTTTGCTTTGTTTCTTTTCCTACTGCTTAGATGCAGTTCATGCTGCTGTTCATCTTACTGAGCGTATTGCTTATTGCATGTGTCAAAAATAACTACTACAGCTATGAGGGCCATTCAGGTCAAAACTGGGACCTTTAATAACAGAAAACAGTTATGAGAGTATAAACTCCCTAATTTCTCTATATAATCCCCTGGTACACTAATATACTTATCAAAGTGTTTCACTTGTGCTCAAGGTAGAAGTCGTGATCGGGCTGCCAACCTGCTTTACATCGGAAACGCCGGCCTCCCAGGAACTCCTATAGTGAGGTCAGGACTGTACAGCGATAACTGTATTACAGGCTCCTAACCCTAACCCTAACCCTTGGATTGTATTACAATCTCCACCGGGATTGTAATGCACAGACAAACGGCCTTTGATAAACTGTTCAAATGTTTTACCTCGGTTAGGAGTCTGATCACCGTACTGTGCTTGAGGTCTTCTGGAAATGTTCTGGAACAGCTTTAAGAGAAATTTTGTCACAACTTGGCAAAAACATTATACACTATTTGTTATTTAACATCACAATTTTTTTTTCCTTGAAGGACATCCAGAGAATATTCCTAAAAATGTGGGAAAATATAGTTTTTTAAAATCTGGTTAACAAGACTTCTCCCATGAAGATATGCACAAGTATGCAGAAAAGCGTATCATACTCATATCACGTCATATATTACTATATTGTGATATTGCTATGTTATTACATCACCCAGCATAGGTTTCAAATCGAAGTTTCTCAAAGAAGCTTGAAGTATTGACCCAGAGTTTACAGGTGATGAAAATCAAAGGAAACATTATTACAAATTCATTGTGCAAGTCTCTTCAGATGTCCTTGTGAAAGCAAAAGAGGGGAAACAAAAGAAATCCTTTATCCGTTTCCCTTTTTTTTAAAAAATTTTTTAGGTCCCTCTTATGCTGTTAGTATTCATCAGATTGTCACTATAAGCACCAAAAAAACCAACAACCCCAAACTAATATAGCAGTGTATGGCCAAAAATAGATTCTAGTCATCCAGGTTGTGTTTTTCTGTGTTAGACATACATATGCATGTGTATGATATACGATGTATGAACGCCAGTAACAGCAACAAGGCCACGATGTAACGAGATTACAGCAGTAACGGATTACACAGCCGAAGGGTTTTCAGCACGCTCGCATCTCCTGTGGCGAGAAACCCAGGTTGCTGGAGTGTGATTTAATTAAGGTCCATGAAATAAATGCTATAGTCATGAAACCCAGTGGAGTAAGGAATTCGATTAGGTTAAAATTCTTTTTAATCTGGATTTTGAAAATCCCTCTGGTATACTGGTGTATAAAGTATACCATCTACTGTATAGTACTGTGAAAAGTCTAAATAATAAACACAATAAAAAAAGTATATAAGAAATATATAATGTTTTATGACTTTATTATTGAGACAGTACAAAAATGTTTATATTTTCAAACAGTAGTATTCCAGCACATATTTAAAAGTTACAGAAAAATATTCGTATGCAGGAAAAGAAAGCAACACACACCACTTTGTAGACGAAAAACTAAATGGAAGCTGCTGGGTTTTGCATGCCAGAAAGAATCAGGTGCAACAGTTCAATTCCTCAGAAGAACTGCGTGAGGTTCTGCAGGATGCTCAGTAAAACTTGGTAGCTAATTTCCTTATAAAACTGCACAAATTATACCTGAGACTAAAGGGTCCTCAAAACGTTGTCATACTGGCTTTGTTTAATTAATTTCTGTTTACTGTTTTTTATAGCATCTTTGCTCTACGGCATTTATTTGTATTTGCCTGAGACTTTTGCACAGTACATTTATATTTTCCACTAATCATCAAACTGACACAGTAACAACACTACTTTTAAGCAGTAACGACATCACGTACTACAAAAGACATTGGGAGTAAAGATAGGAAAGTCAAGAGTCCTAACCTGTCAGTGAGGAGTGTTTGCTTTGGCTTGCATATACATCGAGTGCCATGCAGTTTGACTTGTTGGTTATATCAATATTTATATAGTCGATAACCTGACAAGCAGCGCGCCAAGCTGAATACGTGTACAGTCGTACCTTCTCTCCTGACTCCTGTTATTTGATGATTTTTGTGTCATGATGAAAATTCATGTGGTTCAAGGGAACAGAAAGAAAGTTTAAGCTATAAGCAGCAGGGGTAGCTCAGTTGTTAAGGAGTTAGTGGATCAGAAGGTCACAGGTTCAAACCACACCAGCACCCAGGTGCCTCTTTTGGGCCCTTGAGTAAGACCCTTTAATTGCTCAGATGTATAAAGAGTTAAAAATGTACTGTAAGTTGCTCTGGATAAGTATGTCTCCCAAATGCCGTAAATGTAAAACATAAGGTTCTGACATATTTTAAAGCTCGAGGATTGAAACAACCAGCGAGGTAAACATCAGATCAGATTTTTCACCATAGCCATGTTTTTTCTTTGCTTGCACATCTTTGCTCTGTTTCTTTTCCTCCCGCTCAGATGCAATTCATGCTGCTGTTCAGCAGGCAAGGCAAGCTACGCCTGCAGAAATGGTACGTTCCTCTGTCTGACAAGGAGAAAAAGAAGATCACACGGGAGCTGGTGCAGACCGTCCTGGCACGGAAGCCCAAGATGTGCAGCTTCCTGGAGTGGAGAGACCTCAAGATTGTTTACAAAAGGTCAGTGGTGAGGTCGGAGATGTTTCGGGTCCAGGCACGGTGGCCTTCAGATGGATATCTAGAACTAGTGCTTAGTGTTTCTAGTAGATGGGTGCTACCAAGACAAAGCAGGTAATGATGTCCGAGGGATTGTATGAAACACTTTGTCAAATTCATCAATTTGTTAATTTGTTCAATTTTGTTTCTGTTTTTGTTCGGTGAGATTACGAACTAGTTCTAGTAGCTTTACGTCTCACTTTACTCATTCTTTTCTCTTGGCTTTCGAAAAGTCAATCACCTGACTCCACCCAGTCATCTCTCTGACCCCGCCCCTTCAACATTCTTGAACCTGCCCACATCACTCCACCCATCCTGCTTTCTGGATCCACCTATCTGTTCACTGACTCCGCCCACATATCTCAGGAGCGGTCCGCCTGACCGCAACACCCTCCACACATCGCAATACTGAGATCACTATTATTTACAAACAATTGCAAAAGTTTACACCCCCTACCTTAGAAATGATGCGATTAACAAAACAGATTAATACGTTTTAAGGAAGTGATTTAAAGGTCCCTTATTTTATAAGTAACGCAGATCTCACGGGTGTGTGTGTGTGTGTGCATTTTTTATATTTCATTTAAATATTTGATATTTGATATTTTATATATTATGTATGCAAATGAGCTACCTCCAGAGCCACGCCCATCAAAGAACAGCAGAGCTGAGCAACAAGACGAGGGAGGAGATCTACTTATGTGAGATCACAATAGATCAAACGAAATAATGATTAAATCAGCTTGATTAAACCCTGTACAAAAATGGAAAAGTAATTTAAAAAAAACAGGATTTTTTTTGTTGTTGTTATTTTTCTGTTTTTGTTTGTTTACACACACACACACACACACACACACTAGCGATCTGGCTGCATGTCTAAAATAATTAAAAAGGGAATTTTGCCTAACAGGTCTCCTTTAATTATCATTTCAGTCTTTGTTGTTGGCTTTGAAAAAAACATTTTCTTCGCTATTTGATTTATACAACATGATATTCTGTTTCATATCTTTTTTTACATTACATATTTTTGTTTTAGGTTTAGCGGAAGATGTTTTTCCACGTTCCCTTGAGTATTAATTTCGAGCCACTTTAAGCTGCTTATGCTTTAAATAAGACTTAAGTGCTTGTTGACTGTTGTAACTCATTAGACACCGTAATGAGGCACATTCAAAGAAATTAAGTAAGGCATGCCAGCGGAGATGCCAACATTTCAGCTTGTTTAATAACTATATGTATCTGCACATTTAGCCTACGGTTCACTTGCTGCGATATTTAGGTTAGCTGTTGTAACGGACCCCAAATTTGTGTAAGTGATAAACTGTACGAACCTTTTTTCACTTTTTCCATTTTTGCATTTGTGGCCGTTTGAAACGATCTTTCTTTTGGGTCTGAGGACGCCTTAGGCAAACATGCTGCCGGTTTGAGGATGACATTGAGCCATGCCCTCAGCTCATATTCGGGAAAGTCCACAAACACACACACCACACACACACCCCCTCTGATTATACACGACCTCGTCAGGCGCTCCGGCGGAGTCATGGATCGAGCTCTTCTCATCGAGCTGGTTCATGTCGTGCGGTGAGAAAGCCAGCTTTCAAGTTTTCCCAGCTGTTTAATTCACGTTCGTCACACGCCGCCGTTTTTCTCCGAGAGCCTTTGTGACGCTGAATTGCTAATCTGTCCCCTATAGGCTGCCTCGTTAACACGCAGATCGGAAACCGCAGGTTAAGGAAAGGGATGAGAGGAGTCGCTCATCTGATCGAAGCTGTGTCAAGGGAGCAAATTAGAATATTTAATGCAGCCCAGTTGCCATGGTAGCTGATGGGGTTGGTTGTGTGAAAAACCACAGTGACCTTAGAAAACACAGACAGACAGACAGACAGACAGGATTAGTACGAGAATGACAGAAGAGTGCGCACCAACTGATTAGCGTGTGAACAGTAACAGTAACAGACTTTTTTTTTTACATCATATTTGATGTGTAATTAATAGGATGATCAAACAAAAAAAGAATATATTTGCAGTTCCATTGTTATTCACGTTGTAGAACCAGCTCTGGCTGCAGGACTTTGAGGATGCTGGTATTTTTTGGCCGTTCTTTATGTGAACATTTTTTCAGGCTTTGGGAGATCTTCAACCTGCTTGAAGCCTGACCTTTGACCTTTTCACGCAGTTGTATGCATGGAGGCATTGTCGTGTTGAAAATTCGACCTCCACTCCAGTCTCAAGTCTCTTTTTTACCCGGAACAGGTTTTTCTTCTAACATCTCACCATCAACACCGACCTGTTCCCTTGTGTGAAATCCTCCTCACAACGTGACGCCGTGTCCATGTTCCACCTTTTGGAACGTTTTTCTCAGGGTGATGATGAGCAGAGCTGGGTTCCCATGCTAGCTGACCCACTCGACGGCACACAAAGCCACCTGGATGTTTCTTTGTATTTGTAAGTGTTTGTAGATCTCTACTCCGGTTTGCATGAGAGCAAAATTCATTTCCTGATCCCCATCGCGCGTCGACTCTTCTGCCATGTTCGGCGTTTCTGTAAATACCCCATTATTAGATTCATGTCAGCGCTTCAATTAATGGCTCCTTCGTGGATCCCGAGGCTGCGCGGAGGTAAAGGCCATCTCGGTCGCAGGTTTAAATTCATCCGTGACTGATGATGTTGTTAGTATGCGAGTACGCGCCATTGGTCTATTATAATCTATTCTGCAACACGTTCGATTCTCTCTTTTGTTCGTCTCTCCCGGGCGTGTGCTGAAATGCTAATCTGCAGGATGAGAAGATCAGATAAATATTTCAAGGATTCTCGCTTTTTTTCCCCTCTCTCTCTCTCTCTCTCTCTCTCTCTACAGGAGGGATTTAATCTTTACTGCAAGCATAAGAAACTAAAGTGAGATTGAAGGTCACCTTAAAAAGAAAGTAAAACAGAGTTTCTCTACACACGCGTCTGTATTCGTATGAAGTGAATTGGTTTTCCTGCAGTCTGACTCCTAGACCTGCTAAACTGGATGAAAAAAACAAATATCCACCGACCTAAAAGTGACAGTAAGGTGGAACTGTGCACTATTTTTTTTCCTCCTATACCAAATGTAATCAATCAGCCATGACAATCCAGTGACTTTCGACCTTATTGCAAAATTTAAAGAAACACATATTCGAGGGCATAAAATGATTCTCACTCTGGTTATATTTAAACTTCTGTTGACCGCACTGTCTTATCAGCGTTTCCGTTTCAGGCCGCTGTCTCCGTGGTCACTGCTGTGCAGGTGTGAACGTGTTACATTAGTTCATTTATAACTGCGATGAGAGCAAAAATGGACACCCCAGCATGCAGCGATTTAGGGTTTTTTTTTGTGTGTGTGTGGTCTGTGGATGTACCTGGTGCCATTATTTATCGAAGCCTTTGTGCGCATTATGGAGAATGTGTTTTTGTCACAAAGAAGTGTGTATGAATGGATAGAGACGTTTGCACAAATGTTAGGCATCGAAAAGGAGCCAGACACCCGTCCACGTCTATGGAAGATGATGATGGATACCTGCACACTTCCGCTCGCACTGACCATACTCCGCAAAAACTTTGGTTGTGTTAAAGCGTCCTCCCTATAGTCCTGATCTCGCTCTTGATATTTTACCTGTTTGGTCCCCTGAGAGGACGAAGATTCACCGCTCGCACACACACACCGTTGGGTGCGGCGTAACACACTCGCTATCCACTCTTTCCTCTTGCATGAGCTCACAGACACCCCTGATTGGCTGTAGAGTGGGAGCACTAAGTACCTCTCATCTCTCCCATCCAATCAGATCTCTCTAGGCCTCCGACTGCGAGAGGTTACAGCATCACCCGGGAATCGAACTCGCGATCTCCGGATGGTAGGGCGAGCACTTTATTACTGCGTGACTCGGCGGCTCCATAAAACATTTTTAATAAGGGAATGCGAAAGCTTGATGACAAATGGACAAAGTGTATTCGAAATAAAGGTGATTATATCAAAAAAGTATGTATTTTTTATGTATTATGTATTATTTTGTCTTTTCTAAAAGTTAATTAAAATAAATTCTACTGCGTGCAGATCATTTTTGACTCAAATTGGTTTTGTGCGAACCGACTGTTTCATTGTGTTTAGGTGTGGATTCTGTAGAAAACTGTTCAGAAGGATGATGCAGAGCTAAAACCAGCCAAATACTTGTCATCCTCAAGGAACAGTTTGATGTCACTCCTTGTGAACATCAGACTGAAAGCACGAAGGTGGCATTGTGTGTTGGAAACGATCAGGATGCTTTAAATATGGATTTCCGTCACACGTTTTTTTTTTCTTTCTCACACCTATTAGTGTGAACCAAAAAGCAGAACTGTGTTTGGTTTGTGAGTTGTACAGAAGGCTGTAATTATCCTAAGAGAAGAAAAAAATCTTTGCAACTTGCGCAGGAGTTCTGTGCACAATCCCTGACTTTGATTCTGAGATTTTATAGAAAGGAATTGGACTAGGAAAAAGATAGAGCTTCAGACATGCTTGTTTTACCAATCCTGAGTTATCTCACAGCTCCGTTTAGGGTTATTCTTTTGATAGGAGATTGCATATAATGGTTTTCCCTGACAGATGATAAGAACTAAACCTCCGGGCTGAAGGCTGAAGAGAATGATTTACTCGCTGCACTGGGGAACTCGGTGCATGCAGTGTATCCAGGGCATGATGAGGCAGTCAGGGGAAGAGAGAGAGACAGAAGTAACACACAAGGCTGTTACCTTGTGTGTGTGTGTGTGTGTGTGTGTGTGTGTGTGATGCACTAACAATACATTGAGGGACATGTACAGAAAGGTAACAAAACGGCCTTGGCCCAGCAACGGCATGCACAGGAATCTTGAGGGAAGCGCAAAAGAGGGAATTGGTGTTGTGAAAATATGTCCTGATTCTAAAATAGAAAAGAAGACTGACAAGACTAAGTAGAGGAGGAGAGGAAGAAAGAATACACAGCCAGCTAGAAAGAAGTGGGAGAAGGAAAAAAAAAAAAAAAGAAAAGCTGAGAATCCCCTCCAGATCCTCAGTGTCCTCAGAGACTGCCTGCTCATCATTGTTCTCTTGTTAAAAGAGATTTCCTCTGCTGTGAAAATCCTCCATCACACACTGTAATGAGTCTTTTTCTGCTCTCCTGCTCCGTAACCAGACTTGCTCTGGGGAGAACTGCTCGTTCCTGTCCTCCATGATTAGGCTCTGCTGATCCCGTGGTCTCTGGCCTGGCCTGTTCTCCATTGAGTTCACGGTTGTTAAGCTGTCTCTAAGAGGCTAAGCAGTTAATGTTCTACCCAGTGACCAGAAGATTAAGAGTCTCAGAACTACCAGAAAGCTGCAGCAAGACCTGCTCAAGTCTTGTCTTTTCTTAAATTGACGCTTGAATAGGACAAAATATTTGAATGCCTTCCAAAAATCTCCATGAACATCTCCAAATGTGGAAGTTTTAGCCAAGGTTACCTTGCTAAGAATCACTCTAACAAATTACAAGGTTGAAATCACTTGTCCTACAGTATGTATATCAGTTGTCTTAAAACTATGCATTCCTGCTAGAACTGCCTCAGAGTCTGTGTCTGACCAGCTATTGTGTCTAAACAGCCTACCAAGTAAAAGCTAAATGACACTCCTTCAAGGTAAAGAGCCTCAGAGTCTGTGTCTGACCAGCTAGCACCTGCGTTCACAAAGATATTCAACCTCTCCTTCTGGTAATCTGGTAATCCTGTAATCCCCACATGTTTTAAACAGTCCATTATCGTTCCTGTCTCAAAGAAACCCCATCCTGTATGCCTTAGTGACTGTTGTCGTGATAAAGTGCTTTGAAAGGCTGGTCAGAGACTTTATTATCTCCTCAATACGTTTCACCTGGACACTAGGACAGAGAATTATGTTAAATAATTCTGTTTGTTGGCTTTTATTACCATAATTCCCTTCACACACACTATCAAGCTGGACGATCAAGCAGGGACTCAGCCCACCTTTGTGTCAGTGCATTTCCAACTTCCTGACAGGCAAACCACAGACACTAAGGTTGGCATGTCACAACCTCCCGCACCCTCAGCAGTGGAGCCCCTCAGGGTTGTATCCTGAGGCCCCTGCTCTATTCACGGTACACATATTATTGCACGACCACTACCAACTCCACAAATGTGCAGACGACTTGGCCGTGGTGGGCCTGATCTCTGACAACAATGAGAAGACCTACCTGGAGGAGATTAAAAACCTGAAGAACTGGTGCCAGAGGATCATCCTTCACCTCCATATCAGCAAGACAAAGGAGTTGATAGTGGACTTCAATACAAAGCAGGAGAGGAACTACTTGACCCCAGTCATCTAAGGGACCTGAGTGAAGAGCGTAGACAGCTTCTGGTACCTCGGTGTTCACGTCACGCAGGATCCGTCATGGTCCTGTCTCATCAACACCGTGGTAAAGAATGCCTGCCATCGTCTCTACCACCTTAGACGCTTGAAGGACTTTAGACTGCCGTCCAAGGTGCTAAGGAGTTGCATCATCCACACTGAGCTCTCTGATCTGCACTTTGTGTAGAGAAAGCAGTGCTAGACCAAGGGCAGTAAGACAGTGAAGGACCTCAGTTACCCCATCATTGGACTGTTTTATCTGGGAAGCACTTGCGCTCTGTGGAGGCCAACACAGAGTGAATGAAGAGGAGCTTCTTCCTTCAGGCTTTGAACACAGACAACACCCTGGACTAGTCTCATTTTCACATGTACAAGTTAACCCACCCTGTCAACACAACTACTTAAGCTGTTAATGCTCGCCCTGTTTGCACTGCTCTCTTCCTGTTGGATGTTTTATTGCACATTAACAATCATGGACGTGGTCTCTCTGCACTTTGTGTCCTGACAGTCATAACTGCTGCTCCCACACTGACATCCTTATGCCATTTACATCATTCTTTATAACATTACTACAAATCGGAACATATTTCTGCTTTATATTTTAGCTTGCACATATTTATTTGATTGACTTTTTGTATATTTTTTATTCTCATTTTATTCTCCCTTTGCAAACTTCAGCTTTATTTTAGTGTGGATTCAGTTTAAATACTTTACATGTTATTTCAATGTTATGATCACTGACAGTGGTGTAAGCATTTCACTGCATGTCGTATTATGTATGGCTGTGTATGTGGCAAATAAAATTTAAATTTCGATTTGAATTTCAATTTGAATACAAGTGTGTATGTTTCCACTATACCTCCATAGCTGGTTAATCAGTATGTCTTTAGGTTGACCTTATGGATTACCTCTAATGGTTCTGAGGTTTAACAACAATTATCTTAAAATGCTCATCAGGAGCTTTTTTTTCACCCAAAACTATAGCCTAAAGTAAAACTCTACAGTAGATAAGTGCTTCTTATATAATGTTTCTTGCAGGGGTCCATTTGGGATCAATTTACTTGCAACCTTAAATGTTACATTTGCATTTATGGCATTTAGGAGACACCGTTATTCAGAGTGACTTACATTTCTATTTCTCTAATTACACAGTACTGTGCAAAAATCTTGGGTACACGCAAAGAACTGATGTAGAGCAAGGATGTCTAAAAAATTTTTTATAAAATAATAATTACAATAGTAATTAATGAAACAAAGACAGTTTATAAGGAAATGAGCTGCTTAGTTTTAACGAACATCCTGCAGAACCAACCACAGTCTTTCTGAGGACTTTGTCACATCTGCTTCCTTTTTATGCAGCAAAAACCCAAAGGCTTTCTTTTTCTTTTCTTTTTTTTTGTCAGAAAAGTGGTCTTTTACGTAATATGCTACTTTCTATTCTGGCCTATGGATATTTCTCTGTAAGATTACTATTTTTTGTCTGGAATACTAAGAGATGGACATCAGAAGTGTTTTTTTTTCTTTCTACTGAATTAATAATGAAGTCATCATTAGGCACCCAAGTTAAACATGGGTGCCTAAGACTTTTGCACAGTACTGTACATCTGAGCAATTGAGGGATGAGGGCGTTGCTCAAGAACCCAATATTGGCAGCTTGGTGGTGCTGGGAGTCTGAACCCATGAACTTCTGATCAGTAATCAAACATCTTAACCCCTGAGCTACTCTTGCCTCACGTATGTTCTGCCCATGGCACACTGAAGACCTGGAAGACTCTTACTCACAATCTGCTCATACTGAAGCTCTTTCAATATGATTAGTACTGTTTGTCTCTTTTTACCATTTTTTGACACCTGTATATTGTAATGACTTATAATCCTAATATCTGGTGTTAATATTTTGAGTCTGGTTTTTTCCCCCTTTGCCAGTATTGCCAGAAATCTAGATCTACAGTTTGTTGGTTAATTCGTCATTTATAGTATTTGTCATGAGAAAATATGTCAGATAGTATTTTTAAACCCCTCACCACGTCAATCCTTACTTGGCTTGACCATTTTGCTAAATGTAAAGTATTAAAGGGCATCAAATATGCAGCTAGTTGCACTATTATCATCCTAATGTATATTAAGTACTGTATGGTTCAATGCCACTGTACTGCATGTACTTCTGGTGTGGTACAAGACTAGTCAGTGAGACACAGACAGAATGCTGTAATAGAAATTTTAAAGGTAATATTAAAAGTGGTCGGGGTGTGTAGTTCTGGTCCCGTTCCGACACGGTGATTCAGACAGTGTGGCGTGTCAGATAAATGAGAAACAAAGACCCTGGAAGGTTCGGATGCACTGCCTTGCATGCTGTATTCTATTCTATTTTATTCTGCATTTGATTATCAAATGACAAGGCCGGAATCACAATCAGTGCCCAGCAGATGTGCACAGAGCTGCTGCTTCACCATCTGGCTGTGTGACGCACCGCTGTGCCACCTCTCCATTACTCTCCATGGAAATAAGGGGCAGCGATGCCAAAGAATCTCTTTTATCCACATCAGACTGTGTTAGATTGAAAATCTGAAAGCGTACAATAGTTGAGCAGTGGAGGATGCAAGTGTAGCTTCCGTAGTCTGGGTTTCTTTTTTTTTGAGTCATGCAAGGAATCTAGTCTGCCTTTGTTCAACGCTGTCAGACCACTTCCTTAGTTTAAAAAAAAAAA
>JAOVVB010000018.1:17274087-17284231 GCA_028570985.1 Heterobranchus longifilis | reverse complement strand
GTGGGAACCCCCTAGTGACGGGAAGGGAATTGGACACGACTAGATTGGGGAGAAAATCGGGGAAAAAGAATTGGACATGACTAAATTTATTTAAAAATTTTTTAAAAAGGCAAGTCTACATTGAAGATATTTGCGAAAAAATAATTTGGGGGACATAAAATTTGTAAGAAAACACAAAAAATCTTTGGAACTTTTATCTGTCTGTTTGTTTGTGCACGCATCACATAAAAACTACTGAACGAATTTTAATGGTATTTTCACAGGTGTACGTATGTGGCCGAGCTTGAGGTAACACATTGGCTTTGTTTCATCGCAGTCAGCCCATGCAGAGAGAAGATGCGCTTACTTAAATGGAAATGCCTTTATATCATAAAAACAAATGAATCTTGAAAAAATCATTAGTTCATCTCAGAATTCAACAGATTGCACTGTACATTTTTTAATACGTACTTATGATTGTGCAGTTCAATTCCATGCAAACGAAGTCGCGGGCACATCTAGTTAAGTAGCATCAAGTTAAGTTCAGCCTTTATTCGTCACACATACATTACTGCTCAGTGAAATTCTTAATTCTTTGCATATCTCAGCTTTTTGTTAGTAGGCAGGGGTCAGAGCGCAGGGTCAGCCATTTTACGGCGCCCCTGCAGCAGACAGGGTTAAGGGCCTTGCTCAAGGGCCCAACAGCGGCAACCTGGCGGAGCTGTGGCTCGAACCGCCGATCTTCCGATCCGTAACTCAGAGCCTTAAAACACATTCACAAACCTGTGGTGCATAAACCATATTTGCATATTTAAACTTGATTGGCTCTTAGATTTTATGAGGCGATAACAAACATGTTCACTAAGACGTCAGATTTAACCATTTTATCTCCCTTTGCTTCTTAAAACAATGAAGGATTTTTTTTTTTTCTTAAACAGCACACTCAGACGTTTGTTGAAATAATGTATAAGTGTAAGGAAAGTACTAATGTTATGTACTGTAAATCCTAAACCGTAGTAATAAAGTAATGTAATACCTTTATCAGCATTTAAAAATGTTATTGATTAGTCAATGTACTAGTCAAGGTTTCGGTAAAATTAAATATATGACTTTATATTAATTGTCGTACTCAAATCTCAGGGAAAACAGGGACCCATATTTCAGCCAGTAAATCATCACAAATATGTACACTGAAAAAAAAAAAATAATTCAATCTAAAAGGAATTTAGGAGACTAAATTCTAAGGAGATTTAAAATCTGGGTTAGGAACTCTTCAAGACATTATCAAAACCTGGCAGGATGGTGCTGACCCGGCAACCTGGTGGAAGAAATCTGGTTGGATTAAAAAAATTATGAATGGAGATCACTTTAATGCTTAGTGAAGTTGCATGGTAAAAAAAATCAACAGTAAAAAAAGATTTAATAGTGAAAGAGAGCATTCCCAAACATACACAATGTGAAAAGAATCATACTATATTTATGTGGGAAATTGTTCATTATTTTTGTTTAAACTCATAGCGGAAGCTCATTGTTATTTTCTAATGTCTGAATAAATGCAAAAACAGACGTACAGTAGCTATTTATTATTATCTACGGCAAGTGTTGTAGATGCTTTCAAGTGTCCGACCCAGTATGCGAACTGAGACACACCCATTTCCTTCCTCTTTTCAAGCGCAGCCATTTTTCTCTTCCTTAAATTCGCCGCAAATTCCTCTTTTTCGAAGCGCTTTGCTAAACGGAGCAAAACAAAGCCAGTCCTTCAGGTTCAAAGCCCTGCCACGGCCACCGGGTCTTCACCAAGCAGCTCATAAAAACCTGTTCTGTGCTGGAATAAATCACAGCGCGGAGTAAATGGCACTTATTACTCCACAGGCTGCCCGCTGTTATGGCCTTTGATTAAGCGTGCACAGCGATGACAGAAATAGATATTATTGTTGAGGCTGTGTACGGTTCTGCAGGAGCAGCCTGACACGCCGCAGCTGCTCTTTATCTCGGCACAGTAATTACTGCTGACATTTCAGAGGCTGTTGCCAGCTATCTTTTTCACGCTTTCATTTTTTTTCCCCCTTTTCTTCTTCGTTTCTTGTCTACTGTCACCAGGCTTTATTCAACACAGAAGCTTTGTACTTTTGATTCCACTTGACATGATTTCTTTCTTTCTTTCTTTCTTTCTTTCTTTCTTTTTTTCCCCCTCTTCTCCTTCACGCCTCCGTCTGTCTTCCGTTTCCCTTTTGTCGCTTGCAGAATCTCGATTTTCAGATCCGCTTCTTACCAGGTAAAGTGCAATTGAGTATTGATTAGGAAACCCAACCATACTGTAGTTCTCTCCTCTGTAGACCAGAGCTTCCCGCTAGTATATCGATCACACGCCCTTATGAAGACTGAGAAGATGGCCACATGCCGGGAGCAACACCAGAGTTTCGGAATGATTAGTAAAGGAATTGAACACGTGGGGTGGTGCTGTTATAGGAAAATAATCAACAGTGTGCTGAAGCTGGACACAAAGCGGATTAACTGCCTGTTGATTCGTTTCTAATGTCAGCATTGTCCAGAAGTGTTTTATTCCTTTTATACCACAGCAAGTTACAGACAATTACGAATTTTCTCCTTAATACAAAAAAAAACTTTTTTTTTTTTAATTGTCTCATTAAGAAACCACAAAATGAAACCTGCCAACCTGACAACATACATCTGATTGTAGAAAAGCTCTGGAATTGATCAACATGTTACTATAGAAACCTTAACATGTTGGACCGAGTGCATCAGTATAAACCCGGGATTTCAGCTCCTGTCCTAGAAACAGAATCAACACCTCCTGACCAATCAGAATGAAGAATGCAACAGTGCTGTGGTATAAAATGCAAAACATTGCCTAATTTGAAGGTATAAAAGTCCAATCAAATCACAAAATGACCCAATTCGTTACAGAATTCTTTCTGTTAATTACAAAGGAATCGAACGTGTTGCTGGCATGTGGCGTCCCTTCTTAATCTAAGCCGAAGAGCTAATACAGATCGGGGGGCGGGGCGGGGGTCGTGTTCATGGAGATATGCCCTCCTTTAGAGCTTTAGTACCAAGCTGATGTAACCCACTTAATTCACCAACAGTAATTAATGCCCTGAGTTTTAACGGCTGTGGTTCATTATGAACTAATTGTCAGTGTACTACCTTACTGCTATTCGAAGGTTCCACACTTAACACTGAGAAAATAACGAATGTAACGTCATTAAAACATCAAACCCAGCTGAAAAAAAAACCTTTTCTTTTTTATTTTGAAAACAAATGAAATAAATCATTCAGTGTCTTGAACACTTATTATTCCAGAATCTGCACTCTTCCTAGGTCTCTATTTAAATATAAGCAAATGTTTGACATGGACCGTTAACTAATTTGTGTAAAATCTCAGATTTTCCTCATGCATCAACTGAAGCACATGTTCTGATGGATTTTGGTCAGGTTTTATATAAACTCATTGAGGCCATGCCAGCTCAAGTGTACGCTGTCGGGGCAGTAGCAAATACTAAGAGACACAAAATTTCATGTCAATATTTTTTAAGGTCACATTTTTTACTCAAGTTGTTGTCAGTATTATATTATAATTGGTGATGAAATCTGTTGTGTTAAATAACAACAGATTGCACAATAAAACTCTTTTCACGAGTGCTTCCTGACTTTTAGACCCTCACAGAGCAGATACTAAGACTACAGTAATAAAATGTTACCAAACCTTCATCAGTTTTATTTAACGGTTACTAGATCAAACACAAATTCACAAAATTGAATTTGATTCCTACAACAATTATCTTATCTGGCACAGCTGTTTTTAATTTATTTTAGCCGCTTTAATTCTTTAATCTGATTTGTCCGAGGTTGTTGAGCAATTTCCTATAGAAATTTCATGGTGGACGCTAGAGCCACGCAATTAAATTGATTCGTTTCTAAGTTGATTCATTTCTTTGAATCGATGGATCGGTTTTTGATTCAGAATCACTCCACACTTTGTCAAAAATTGACATCACAGTTACCACAGATTTTGCAGAAAATACAAACACCGCAAATGACAACTTAGCAAGTGAAATATTCTTGAATTTAAAAGCCAAACATATCAATAATTTCCTAAAATAAGTTTACAAGAAACCGAATACATGATTATTATAATTTCTAGTTAAAGGTTACTATAATTTTAAGCAAAAAATGTCTCATTCTATTGGTTGATAATTTAGATTTAGAAAATTTAAATAAACCAGCAAAATTATTGCTTGATGTGGCTAGTTTAAAAAATATTTTACTTGCTAACATTCTAAGATTATTTTTTGGCATTTTTGGAATTCCAAAAGTGCTTGCAAAATACTCTTGTTTTATGAGATTATCGCATTTTCTTCTTTTTGAGTTTATTGGTGGTTGGTGTATTACCGCCACCTACTGGTAGCAAAGTGAATGAAAAAAAATTGCAATACCCGAACACCATATCAAATTGAATTGAATGAAGAGTTTAGCTATAATTCACAGCTCTAGTGGATTCACCAGAATAACTGAAAACTATTAATAAACACACATGGTTCTTAATATGGAAGGAGTCTCCAGTGTCAGTACACTTTCCACCACAGTTAAATCTTCAGAGTGAAGTCGTTTGCCCATTTTCCAGTTTCAGTGCCAGTGACAAGCTTCTAAAGAGAGAGAAAAAACAACCCAACCGTAGAAAGGGCTAATTACAATGTAGAAACCGTAACTGGGCTTGACATCAGGCTCCTGTTGGAGTGTTTACTTCTAAATCCGACACCTTGACATCTTCTTCGATTCAGAATGGACCGAGGCAAGTGTGTTGAATCACTTTAACTACAGTGGACTAGAGGGCTGATTTTTATTAAGAGCTGCTCAGTGTTAGATCTTTTAACACTCAACAGTTAGGTAGTAGGCGTGTAACAAACAGTGCAGTGAATATACCCCTTGGTCTAGATGTCTGTGCAGACTTTTATTTGGCATTCTGTGATGTTTCAGTCCACCACTTAAGAAGCCAAAGTGCTCTCATACACCAGAGCTTTTTTATTTATTTATTCTTTCAATCACAAGGTAGTTTTCTAGCAAATTAGCTGAAAAACAAATCTAGCGTCTTGTGATTCAGGGTAAACATAAAGCTATAATATACAGAAGGGCCTGTAAGTGGTATTTTACTACAAATAGCATACTAGTTGTCCAGAAATATCATATTGAGAACATTGTCTCGGTATGATATGCTCCACCCTAAATAATATGTTACACCCCTTTTGGTTACACAATAGTTACTAACATAATATTCATCCATCCATCCATCCATCTGGAAACCTCCGTATTCCAACTAGGAGGCCAGTGGTAATTACCATTTTATTTATTCCCATTTTATGACCGTGGTGGGACCTCCAGTCAATATTCACACGCTTATGCACACTACAGGCAATTTGGGAATGCCAATTAGCCTAATCTGCATGTCTCTGGACTGTGGGAGGAAACCTGCAAACATGCAAACTCCATGCACATAGACCCTAAGGCGGGAATCGAGCCCCGACCCTGGAGGTGCAAGGCGACAGTGCTAACCACTAAACACTAAGCCACTAAAGTCTCCACTACATAATAATTAACATAATATTTAGGGCCCAAGCACTATAGGGTGCGCAGGACCCTCTTGTTTTTTCCACCCTTTTGGATAGCTCATACACACTTTCACGTAGGCACATGAAACTTGGTACACATTTAGAGCTCGTTAAGTCGAACAACTCCATGAGCTCGAACAACTCAGTTTCGCATGTACTGGGCTCAACTCTACAGGAAGCTGGTTATTTTTAGGTGTATTTTTTCGCAAAAATGCACCCAATGGATTTTAATATACTCCTCTCAGAGAATTTATACAATCATCACCAAACCGGGCCAATGTGATCTATAGACACTGAGGATTTTTGAAGGGATTTTTGATATCTCAAAAAAAAAATGACGATGCCTTAAACATATGCTGAAAAGTGATTAAATACTTTCTATGTAGCCTTATATTGAGTGACATTATATTCAGTGACACATTCAGTGACATCACGTTCAGTGACATCACATTGAGTAACATCATAGTGTGAGGCGTTTTTTCCAGCATGTGCGGCCTATTGTACACACGTACACATCACAAATATTAACACACACAAACACATCTCACACACACGCACATACACACAAACACATTCATACATCACACACATACACACATTACAAATGTTAACACTTACACACACACACCACACACACACACACACAACTGTCTCACGTCGCACACACACACACATACTTATATCACAATGTTAACACTCACACGGACACATGCACGTATACACAAACACACTCGTACTCATGTATATCACACATCAGAAAATTTGAACACTCGCACGCTCACATCTCTGTCTCACATGCCCGCGTGCAGAAACACACACACACTAACAAGTCACATGTCTCGCACACACATCACACATACTAACACACACATCACACACACAAACATGCACAAACACATTTACTCGTCACACACAGACTGACACATTCACACGTCACACACACACAAACACACACACAGACATCTCTCTCTCTCTCTCTCTCTCTCTCTCACTCTCTTACACACACACACTAACGCACTCAACAAATATTTAGGGCCCAAACTGACATTAGCCCTGTATAGTGTGTGATATGTGCAAGTTGTGCGGTGCAACGGGGTGGCGATGGCATTTTCGAGGTCTTAACAGACTCAAATAATACACAAGTTGTGTGGTGCCCCCGGGGTGGCGATGGCACAGGGTGCTTGGGCCCGTCATCGTTGCTTGCAACTATATTTATACTTGAATTGCAGATTTTTTTTTTATTCTGCTAAGGCAATCTTATTATATAAACAATAATAATAATAATAATATCATCATGGTTTAATGTAGTCTGTGTATAAAAGCCTGGTTTCACTGTAGAATTTTTTTCCCCAAACCATAATCATTAATTATGCCTAATTCCCGATCTGGACTGTTGTTGACCCCGGCACATGGTGAGTCTCAGCCACAGTACAATTCCACAAGTCACATGATGCCGATTTCAGGAATGCGTCGTGACAGGAGCTCAAAGGACAGGACAGGCGGGAAAACAAAGCCGTGTTGTGTGTGCAGCAGCCGCACACTGAGCCGTGACCCAAATGGGAGAGAATGCTAAAAAGCCTCCAGCCATTTACAATGCTAATGCTAACACACAGCTTGGTGGGATGATGAGAGTGGGAGGGTGGAGGGGGATTTGTTCAGTCAGCCCTGTTAGTAGACTTTGCCCTTTCTCCTGCTCACCTGAGACCATGAGGGAGGTCCTAGATGAGCATGATTGGTGCGTTTTTTTTCGCCCGCGGGCGAGCAGTGAACACATGTAACATGTGTATGTTAAAGCATTACCTCACACCTGGATGTTAATCACAAGGAGCGTGTCTGAGAAAGCAACTTAGAATGGGAGTTAATTAGGGAAAAATCCATAAAAAGCCAGTGTTTACCTAAAATGTAAATAAAAATGGTAGTTTTGCTGTAGCATGGTCAAAGCTGTAAATCTCTTAATAAGTGTGCTGTCAATTGATTAATTTTTTTTTTATCTAGTTAATTACAGTCATAGACTTTGTAATAATGATTAATCACAATTTTACAATACTCAGATTTACGTGTGTATTATAAACTTCCAATGTAGGAATAATGAAATGCATGACCAGTTGGTTAGAGAGGGCACTGGTGGCTCAGTGGTAGGTGTTTCGCCTGCCATGCGGGTTCGATTCTCAGCCAGTGCGCAAACCCCAGCCACTGGATGCAGTGTCGGTCCCAAGCCCGGATAAAATGGGAGGGTTGCGTCAGGAAGGTCATCCGGCGTAAAAACCTGTGCAAAGTTGTAGTGCGGACTGGATATTCCGCTGTGGCGACCCCTTGCCGGGAGCAGCCGAAAGACCAAGAACAACATGACCAGTTGGTTAGAGGAAACAGATTAAGGAGTTATATAATATCTCAAGCATCAACATTTACCAAATGTTTAATTAAAAATCTCTCAAATGGGACCGGCACCACATGTAGTGGCTGGGCAGTATGGGGTATGGCAACCCATCGATGGTGGGGCTCAAACCGGGATCCTCAGATCCAAAAATCTATTCTTGTAAAACTAGCATACAACTTAGGTTTTATCAAAAAGTTAATTTAAAAGCTTTTTATTATGAAACTTGTCATTCAGCAAACGGTTGTCTTATTATTTGCGCTAAAAGTGCCATTATCACACAGAGCCGGGTAACCACGCTGCAATTATGGAAAGCCATTAGGGTCAAACTTGATCACATGATTAATCTGCATTAAAAAAAATAGTGATGTGTTAAAATTTCTATATTAACAGATATCCAGAGTGACAGCCCTTGTATTAACACACCTTATTATCAGTATCAACACTGGTATCTAAACAAATATTTTTTTATTATATTTTATGCTTCATTACAGTACTATTAGTAAGCACCGTTAATGTGACAAAGACAAAACGAAAAAGATCTGGATTTGTATTTAAAATAAGGAAAAACATTAGTTAAAGATGGATTTTTGTATTTTGTTGCAAATTAACTGATATGAGCCCAAGTGAGTGATTTATAAAAAGCAGGTAAAGGCAAGGCAAGCAACTGCTTGAAGAGCCAGGTGAGTAGGGGGCCCTATAGGGCTCACAAATTATTTATTACGTATAAGAACAATTTAATGAATGCTGTTTGGAGAGGCCCTTACAAATGTTTATCTAGGGCCCCAATAGAGTGAAAAATCGCTTCTGAAAGCAGGAGCAGATGATCGCTCAGTGTTAGAATAGAACAGTAGTATATGGTACAGCAATATAGTTAACCAGTAATACAATATAGTACTGTAGTTTTGTATAGTAAGATAAAAATGATCCTAGTAAAATAGCAGCGTATAATGTATTAGTGTAGTATAGTGGAGTGGCAAAATAGAACAGCATAGTGGTGTAATGTAATAGAACCACAAAGTGTAGTACAGTGATACAGTATGAGACACTAGTAAACTGTTGTAGTAAAGTAATACTGCATAATAAAACTGTATAATTGCATAGTAAAGTAACATGATTAAAGAGCAGGGTGTAATAGCATAATACAGTAAACAGTACTGTCATGTGGAATAGTACAATATAGTAGAGAAATATAGAAGATAATAGAACAGTAAGGATAATAATGAAATAATAGAGTATTTTAATGTAGTATAATAAAATAATGTGGTAGAACACTAAGGTATAGTAGTTCAGTACAGCAGAGTAACATATGATAATGTTAGATTTTTATTGATGGGGTATTCTGGAGTAGTAGACTATAGAATAGAACACATTATAGAATAGAGTCCCATCAAGGTTGAAAGTTTCCACAGTACGCCGGAGCCGTGATTAAACTGTCTGCTTCACGTCTAAAACGCTAGCCTCCCAGGAACTCCTTTAATGGCCCAAACATGTGGAAATGGCTTGGAAAAGGGCACGTCTGTACGGGGTATGTGGCAGTAATTCCCAGTTGAGTTCCTGTAATGTGCAAGTGGTGTTGGTGAATGATTGTGTGTTCAGTTCACACAGACAGATGAGTCTCTTCTGCAAATTGGCGGCAAGTAATCTGGTTTTTCAAGGATCAGGTGTTCCACCCGCTGAATCATGGGAACGTTCATGGGAACAAGCCACCTCGGCCAGGTTTGTGATTGACGGATCTACGGCTAAGAGTCTCAGTACTATACTGTACTTGAAGTCTTCTGGAAATGTCAATCATTTTTACACCTTCATTCACCAGAAATTTCATATAGACATTCCATCACAAGTTCCGGGTTGACTAGAATGTCTTTTGGAGAATAATGTAATAGGAGGGGGTATAGGGTTATAGTATAGTATAGCAGAGTGTAGACGTGGAGCATAGTAATGTACTCTGTCAGGGCATAATGGTGCAGTATAGTATTATATACTTTATGCATAGTATAATGGTTTAGTATAGTATTACAGTATATATAAAGTGCATCCAGAAAGTATTCACAACGCATAACCTTTTCCACATTTTGTTATGTTATAGCCTTATTCCAAAATGGATTAAATTCATTTTTTTCCTCAGAATTCTACACACAACACCCCATAATGACAACGTGAA